>CM060111.1:42825558-43220558 GCA_030522415.1 Channallabes apus
ATCTATCTGTCTTTGAGTCCCTCTGTCTGTTTCGTTGTCTCTCCCACAATCTGTCTTTTTCTCTCTGTCTGTGTATGTCCTTCTGTGTGTCTCTTATTGTCTTTCTATTTGTCTCTGTGTGTCTCTCTCTCTCTCCTCTGTCTGTCTCTGTCTATGAATGTGTCTCTCCGTCTGCCAATGTGTCCCCTGCTTTCTATCTCACTGTATGTCTTCTGTTTGTCTCCCTTGTTTCTGTCTCTCTCTTACTCCTACACCTGTTTCTCAGTCTCTCTGTTTTTCTTTTCCTCTGTCTCTGTCTCTCTCTCTCTCCCTCTCTCTGATGGGACAGGTCGTATGTCACACCTCTCTCCCATTCCGCAGCATGCTGCATGTTCCTGAGTCGTCACCATGGCAACCTGGCTATCGGTCGGCTCACATTCACATATACATACATGCGCCCACACACACACACACACACACACACACACACACACACACACACACACACACACACACACACACACACACAGACTGCAAATGTACCCACTAATCCCCAGGAGGTGTTTCCTCTTTATGTCTCTCTCACACTAGCAGCTCAGCACAGCTGGAAAACATCATCGTGTGTGTGTGTGTGTGTGTGTGTGTGAGAGAGAGACAGAGAGCGGGAGAGACAGAGAGAGAGGGAGAGCATATATGAGTGTGTGTGTGTGTGTGTGTGATGCATATTTTATAAGCCTGCCAATAATTTAAAGAGAAAGCATTCAGAAGAAACTCCGCCCTCCTCCCTGCAGTCTGCCTTTCCTTCTCATTCCTCCATTTTTATCATCTTTCCATCCAAACTTGTTCCTCCTTTCTTCCCCATTCCTCCCTTCACACACACCCTTCTTTATTCCTCATCACTTTATTCATCACCACCCCCATTCATTTTCATCCCTGCTTTCTTTCTTTCATCCTTTTTCTCGTCCCTTCATTTTTCATACACTTTCATCCTTTCATCCCTTTTCTCTTTTCTTTCTTCATCTTTTCATCTTTTTCATTCCTGCATCCAGAGATTACATTTTTTTTCTTTCTTATCCCTAAATGATTTTCATTCCATCATCCTTACTTCCCTTCTTTCGTTCTCATCCCTTTATCCTCTGCATCTTTCCTCCTACCTTTCATTCTTTCTTCTGCACCACCATCTTTCCTCCATCCTCATCATCCCTTCATCCATAACTTCCCTTCTTTCTTTCCCACACTTCTTCTTTTCATCCTTCTTTTCATACATCCTTTTTTTCTTTCTTCTTGATGTTCATCCTTCCATCCATACATTTCCTGCATTCTCTCTATCGTATTATCCCTCCATCCTCATCCTTCTGCCGTCTGTACCTTCCTTTCTTTCCTACTTCACTGTTTGCCGTCGTCTCCTATTTATGTTTCTTTTCATTTCTCTGGTCATCTCTTATTTCATCCTCACATCCTTTTATTTAATTCTTCTTTATCTTTTCATCCTCATTATCTGTTCATTCTTCTCCATCTACATATTTCTCTCTTTCATTCATTCTTTCTTTCTTTCTTTCTCACCCTACATTATTTTCTCCCCTCCATACCTTTTCTTCTTTCTTTCTAATCCTTTCATCCTCTAAATCTTTTTCCTCACCTTCACTTCCTTCTTCTGCATCTCCATCTTCTTCATTTCTCCATCCATACATTTCCTGGATTATTCCCCACTCTCTGATCCTAACCCCTTCATCCTCATCTTCCTTCCATCCATCCATCCATCCATCCATCTCTTTCTTTCTTTCTTTCTTTTCATCCCTTTTTCCTACTCTTTCTTCTGCATTTCTTACTTCTCTATCTCCCGTCTTCACCTGGTTATCTTATTTATTTTTCTTTTCTTTCCCCTTTTATCATATCTCTCTCATTTCATCCCTCCATCCTTCTCATATTTTGTCCCTCGTCTCTCCATTGTCTTGCTCCATCATTCGTTGATTTCATTAATTTATAAATGATAGCCGTCCAGCTTCTTCATCTCTCCACCCTCCTCATCTTTTTTTATCGTTATCTTTCTTTCATCCTCTTCATCCCTCTATCATTTCCTCTGGTGCTGCATCGTTAGTTCGGATTCACTGACTGCAAAATGAGATAAATCCGACATTTGGAGTCTTAAGAAAAATTACTGTTTTATTCTTTAAAAGAAGAAAGAAGGTTTGCTGAAGTGAAATAAAGTTTTTTATGAGTTCACAACGTTAATGACGAAGGCCAAAATATTAGGTCAGATCCGTCGGTCAGTGGTTTTATCTGTATTTTTCTATATTCTCTTAAAATATTGTTGCATTTTTAATCATTTAAAGAATAAAATGCATGAAAAGGGAGTAATGTGTGTTTGTGCGTGTGTGTGTTTGCACGTGTCTGTGTGTGTGTGCACATGTCTGTGTGTGCGTACGGTTCCAGATGTGAGTCATGCTTTTTCCCAGTCACTCGTCTGGAGCTACTGTAGCTGAATTAAAAATGAGAGACATAGACAGCTTTGTTGGTTGGTGTGGCAGTGTGGGTTAGCTGTCTGGAGCAAGGCTCATTTAAACACACACGCACGCACGTACGCAGACATACAGAATCACAAAGGAATTTTATTTAAGGCCGTTAAAAACCTTACAATCTCAGAGGCTCTGAAATAAGAACTATGGAGATAAGAATGGAGAAAGATAAAGATATAGGGATGACGAGGATGGACAGAAAAAGAGGATAGAGGAAGGATCAGATTGAAAGATCAGGGAGATGCAGAGACAGAGGATGAAGGGATGGGAAAATAGAGGGAAAAGGAGGATGTAGAGTTGAAGAGGATAAAAGGATGGACGACAGAGATTTAAAGGGAGGAGAGGTGGAGAAAACAAGGAGATGAATGGAGAAAAATGTATAAGGATGAAGAAGATGTAGCGATACAACCTATGGATTGGATAGAAGAGAAGGTGGAAAGATCATGAGGATGGAGAGATACATGTAAAGAGGGCGAATGGATGAGAAGATGGACAGATCAAAAGAATGACAAGATACAAAGGAAAAAGGAAGGAGAAGATGGAAGGAAGCGATAAAGGAAAAAGATGAAGCGTTAAAGGGATAGGGAGGTATAGACTGATGAAGTGAGTGAATGAAATAATCAGACAAGAGAAAGATTAAGATGAGGATGATGCTGAGATAGAGGATGGAATAAGAAGATGGAAGACTTAAATGGATGAAGGGATAAAGACTATGAATGGATGATGTGGGGGTGTGGAGATAAGTGAATGAGAAGATGGGAAAGATGTAAAAATCAGAAGAATGTGAACACCAGGAAAGCAGCAGGACCAGATGGCATCTCAGGCCGTATCCTCAGAGCCTGCGCAGACCAGCTAGCACCTGTGTTCACTGAGATATTCAACATCTCTATCTCAGTCGGTGATCCCCACATGCTTCAAAGAGTCCATCATTGTTCCTGTTCCAAAGAAACCAAATCCTGCTTCTCTCAATGACTATCGCCCTGTAGCCCTCAGCTCAGTAGTGATGAAGTGCTTTGAACGCCTTATCAGAGACTTCATCATTTCTTCACTACCCGACACACTGGACCCACTACAGTTTGCACACCGTCAGAACCGCTCCACAGATGATGCAATCTCTCATCTCCTCCACACATCACTCACTCACCTGGACACTAGGAAAGGGAATTATGTTAAAATGCTCTTCATCGACTACAGCTCTGCTTTTAATACCATAATTCCCTCCACACTCACCACCAAGCTGGAGCACCTGGGACTGAGCTCATCTATATGTCAGTGGATCTCCAATTTTCTGACTGGCAGACCACAGGCAGTAAGGATGGGCGGACATGTCTCAGCTACACTCACTCAGCACTGGAGCCCCCCAGGGTTGTGTTCTGAGCCCCCTGCTGTACTCTTTGTACACCCACGACTGCGTGGCCACTACCAACTCCACCTCCATCATCAAGTTTGCTGACGACACCGCCGTGGTCGGACTGATCACCAACAATGATGAGTCGGACTACCTAGAGGAGATTGGAAATCTGGAGAACTGGTGCCAGAGGAACAATCTCCTCCTGAACGTCAGTAAGACAAAGGAGCTGATAGTGGACTTTAGTACAAAGCAGGAGAGGAACTACCAGACCCCCGTCATCAACAGGAGCCCAGTGGAGAGAGTGGACAGCTTCAGATACCTCGGTGTTCACATCACGCAGGACCTGTCATGGTCCTGTCACATCAACACCGTGGTGAAAAAAGCCCGGCAGCGTCTCTACCACCTCAGACGCTTGAGAGACTTTAGACTGCCCTCCAAGGTGCTCAGGAACTTCTACTCCTGCACCATAGAGAGCATCCTGACGGGAAACATCACGACCTGGTTCGGGAACAGCACCATGCAGGACAGACGAGCTCTACAGAGGGTGGTGCGATCAGCCGAGCGCATCATCCGCACTGAGCTCCCTGACCTACACTCCATCTACAGCAAGCGGTGCTGGACTAACGCCAGGAAGATCATGAAGGACCTCAGTCACCCCAGTAATGGACTGTTCTCTTTGTTGTGGTCTGGGAAGAGATTCCGCTCCCTAAAGGCCAACACAGAGAGACTGAGGAGGAGCTTCTTCCCGCAGGCGATAAGGTCTCTCAATCACAATCACAATCACACCTCCACACAGGACTAATAACATCTTTTAAGCTCACAACACTGACTGGACAATCATGGACACATTCATACACACTTGCACTAAATATTTATACATCTGGACAATTGCACGTGTCACCTTTCATGCATATTTGCACAACCACTGACACTTTAATTCTATATACATATATACTCTATCTACCCTATATTTCTATATTTTTGCAATATTTTATTATGCCCTTATTGTACAGTTAATTTAACTAGTTAAAATTATTTCTTTAGTATTTCCTTTTTATTGATTATTTATTTTACGTACAAGCTTTTATTTTCTTTTTTTAAGGTCACTGGCGGTCGTATAAAGCATTTCACTGAATATTATACTGTGTATGATTGTGTATGTGACTGATAAAAATTTGAATTTGAATTTGAATGTGAAAGTAAACCGGATCCAAGTATCTAAAGATGAAAGGAAGGATTGAATGAAGAGGATAGAGGAATGAGAAGATGAAGAGGATGAAGGAATGAAAACATGAAGAGGAGTGAGGAATGAGAAGCTGAAGAGGATGGAGGAATGAGAAGAGGATGGAGGAATGAGAAGAGGATGAGGATGGAGGAATGAGAAGATGAAGAGGACGGAGGAATGAGAAGAGGAAGAGGACCGAGGAATGAGAAGATGAAGAGGACGGAGGAATGAGAAGATGAAGAGGACGGAGGAATGACAAGATGAAGAGGACGGAGGAATGAGAAGATGAAGAGGACGGAGGAATGACAAGATGAAGAGGACGGAGGAATGAGAAGATGAAGAGGACGGAGGAATGACAAGATGAAGAGGACGGAGGAATGACAAGATGAAGAGGACGGAGGAATGAGAAGATGAAGAGCACGGAGGAATGAGAAGAGGAAGAGGACGGAGGAATGAGAAGATGAAGAGGACGGAGGAATGACAAGATGAAGAGGACGGAGGAATGACAAGATGAAGAGGACGGAGGAATGAAAAGATGAAGAGGACGGAGGAAAGACAAGATGAAGAGGACGGAAGAATGAGAAGATGAAGAGGACGGAGGAATGAGCAGATGAAGAGGACGGAGGAATGACAAGATGAAGAGGACGGAGGAATGACAAGATGAAGAGGACGGAGGAATGACAAGATGAAGAGGACGGAGGAATGAGAAGATGAAGAGGACGGAGGAATGAGAAGATGAAGAGGACGGAGGGATGAGAAGATGAAGAGGACGGAGGGATGAGAAGATGAAGAGGACGGAGGAATGACAAGAGGAAGAGGACGGAAGAATGAGAAGATGAAGAGGATGGAGGACTGAGAAGATGAAGAGGATGGAGGAATGACAAGAGGAAGAGGACGGAGGAATGAGAAGATGAAGAGGACGGAGGGATGAGAAGATGAAGAGGATGGAGGACTGAGAAGATATAAGTATGGGAAATATGGAGGAAAAAAGAGTGAAGTGATTAAAAAGTTGGAGGGAGGTGAAATGAATACGCGCAGGTCATTTGCGTATCATGAATGAAAAGTTTGGCACATCAGCCCAAGCTGGAGGAAGGTTGGTGGGGCTTTCAGGAAGCATTATCTTAGTTAAGATATGGTGTTCGTTTAGGTTAGGCAGAATTAAACATGTTGTAGAGTTGAAATATTTTTAAATTACGGCTGGTTTTATTGCAGCGTAACGCCTTGAATAATCATCAACAATTAAGCATCACAGGATTTCGTGGCAACGTGATAGTATTTGGGTGCATAATATTGTAACTTTGTATTTAATAGTAATTTAGCAACTTAAGATCTCCCAATGGAATCGATATAAATAAATACATTTAAATGTAAACAAATAAATGAAAATCTGATCTTGTGTTTATTGTAACAAAGAGAAAAGAGACTTGGTTTAGGTTGTGTATGGGGTGTGTTGGAAGTCTGCGCACGTCAGGGTTTGGTGTGATCGATGTGAACTGGAGGAGTGGCGCCATTCATGTGTCACGTGATCTCGGATCTGATTGCTCCGGATCGTTTTCCGGAAGATAGATGGGTCAGGGGTGATTTTCTTAGTTCCTGGTTCTGAGGCTGCACAGGTATTTTAATTCTGCCAGTGTGAGTGTGTGTGTGTGTGTGCGTGTGTGTGTGTGTGATACACAAGACAAGAAGTGAGAATAAGACTTGAGCTGAAAGAGTATTGATTGATTGATTGATTGATTATTATTGATTCTGCTGTATGTTTAATCACCACGTCCACATATCGGCTGGTACACCGGGTGTGTTGTCTGGAATGTTCGCTTCAGTGATGCTCTGTTTTTATTGCACTGTGCATGTGTTGTGCAAATTTGTGGCTTGGGTTATGCAATGCACAATAAAATGGAGCTTTATTTGTCTTTAGTTTCACCAGCTGGTTAAAGTCGAAGTCACGCATTGAACTAAAAAAAAAAAAAAAAAAAAAAAAAAAAAAGGAAACAGCGAGGGCAGTAAAACATAAAAATAAAACGTATTTTGTATAACGAGTCAAATGTAATTTAAAAACCTTTGTAATTAATTGTGTTTTTTTGTCAGTTGTTATATGTGTGTTAGCATATCTCTGAGCTGTGGGATATGCTGATATAATATCAGTACAGCAGCACCTCGGCATATGAATTTAATCCGTCCAGAGAAATTTCACATAACAAAACACATTGTCCCATAGGAAATAATGTAAATGCAGGTAATCGGTTCCAGCCACCTAAAAATATTACCAATATTACAAATTTCCAGCATTATAATCATATTTTTGCATATAAAAACAATGAAAACATTTAGAAAAGATATGTAAATGAACTAAAATATGAAATAAATAGACATTAAATCCTTACTTAACCTTAATTTATGATTTCTCTCAGCACCGGCTGCTTTAAAAACTGAACTTAAAGCGGCTCCCTTTTCTTCTTGCTACCGTTCTTGACATTCTTGGGACCCGTGGTGCTGTGTCTCCACAGTAGTACTTGTACTGTATTAGCAATAGTAGCTCTAATAGTCACATTAATAGTAATCTTAGGTGTAGTAGTTGTCACAATAGGTCCTAGTTATTAATATAACTAATAGTATTAATTCTACTAAGTAGTACTATTTGTGGTTGTAATAGTAATACTAGTAGTGTTGGTAGTAGAAGTAATTCTACTACTATTTGTGTTAGTATGTATGTAGTAGCCATAGACATCCTACTAAAAATTGTAGTGAATGTAGTAGCAGTAGTAGTTTTAATGGCAGTAGTTGTAGTAGTTCTGTGTGTACTGACAGTGTCCTCTTTGTCCTCTCACAGCTCAGGGACGTGTGTGTGTAAGACGGGAGTGTACGGCCCCAAGTGTGACGACTGCCACCCGGGATTCTTCCACTTCAGCAGCACGGGGTGTCAGCCGTGTCAGTGCAACGGACACTCCACCTACTGCCACCCGCAATCCGGTAAGAGCTCGACACACCACCTCTCTCACCTCTCGCACGGCAAACAATCACAAATAGAGCACAGAGTTGTCGGCACCCTGCGTGAAAACAACAGGCATGCCAGGGAGAGGAATCGCGCTGACGGTGTTAAAGTACGTGTAAAGAAGCTGACATTATGCACGAAGCGATCGCACATGGTGCATATTTATTATTTCATGATGCACCTCGATGTACTGGAATATCCTGTAGCTGCATTATTGCGTTTGCTCGCGTTTCACGTTTCATTGTCTAGACGTGGAAATAAGCAAATCAATTGCACAAGATATTGTGCGCTGGATCAAGTGCTATTCTGTAGGTCACCTATAAATTTACTGCAGTGTGTTAATCATTCTCCAGCTGGATCTTTTTTAATGTACTAATAGCTGTACAGCGCACACACGCACAATATACCGTTTATGTCCCTGCTGTTCAAAGGAATAAAACAACACCCCCCCCCCCCCCAAAAAAAAATACACAGCCATTCAAATCATATGTGCTTAATCTGCTTACTACTTCTGAATGATGGATGATGTAGAAGGGTGCCAATACTTTGCGCAGCACAGCAGATGGGAGAGCAACAGGAAGACGCTGTCAGTAATTGTATGCATACAGTCAGTACGAAATGACACGCATGATAGATGGATGTGATAAAACATCAGAGTAACGGACAAGGCGAATGATTTCAGAACGTTGCTGCAGTGACGTTACAGAGAGACGTTTGTTTCACGTCTGGTTTAATTGTTCGTTAACATCCTAATAGCATTGTGTGTGTGTGTGTGTGTGTGTGTGTGTGTGTATGAGTATGGGTGAATACTTGTGTTCATACCAGCATGCCAACTTGTTGTGTGTCCATCTAGCCGTCCATCTGCCACTTTCCGCAGTGGGCTGTGTGTATGTGTGAGTGAGTGTGTGTGTGAGTGTGTGTGAGTGAGTGAGTATGTGAGTGCAGATGGAAGCTCAGTTCTAATTTACTGCCTCCCTCACCCCCTTCCCCTCCCCACCTGGTTTCCCACAATGCTCTGGGCCTCTGGGCTGTCAGACGGCGACTCGGCTCATGTGATTTACGTGCAATAAAATCGCGTGGTATATATGTTCACAGAGGCCTGGATTTCCCTTCTCATGACCTAAATAGCAGACGTTCTCTCTCTCTGAATTAATGAATATGCAAAGGAGAGGGCGGAGTCAATGCATATAGATTGACCCCCAACATAAGAGTGGTTTACAACATCATGAGAGTCACTTTGGAAATGGAGATCACTCTGTGTGTGTGTGTGTGTGTGTGTGTGTGTGTGTGTGTGTGTGTGTAAATCGTTCGAGTTGATGAATAGATTAGTAGAATTACTCTAGATATAGCTTTTATATTTCATATTGACTTGTACGTGAATTTATTCATGCCAATAGTTTTTATTTGTGCGATCGCACATGCATTAAGTTTCTTCATTAAGCTTAGCTCAGTAGCTTACTTAACCAGGGGGCTAATGTATCAGTTTTATAAATGAAATAGCATTGACATCCAATTATTATTTTTTTTTATTGTTTTGTGGGAAAATAAAAAAATAGATTCACATTATTACTTTTAAAATTTTAAGACGTAGGTGAAAAATCTTGAAGGTTGAGTAAAAAAGATTTTATCTCCCATATGAGGATGAAAAGCTCACATTGCTTGTGGGTTTGTCTCTTTTGGGGGCGTTCGCCTCTGTTAAGACTTGTGGGCGTGGCCTGTCCAGGATATTTATTCATTCATTCATTTTCTATACCGTTTAATCCTGTGTTCAGGGTTGCGGGGGGCCTGGAGCCTGGAGACTTCGGGCACTAGGCGGGGTACACCCTGGACAGGGTGCCAATCCATCGCAGGGCACACACACATACACACACTCACACACCCAGTCACACACTACGGGCAATTTAGGAACGCCAATTAGCCTAACCTGCATATCTTTGGACTGTGGGAGGAAACCAGAGTACCCGGAGGAAACCCACCAAGCACGGGGAGAACATGCAAACTCCATGCACACAGAGACGGGAATCGAGCCTGGCCGGGGAATCGAACCCAGACCCTGGAGGTGCAAGGCGACAGTGCTAACCACTACACCACCGCGCTGCCCCAGGATATTTTATATTTATATACAGTACATACTAGTGATGTGACTCACCAGGGACCACCTGATACAATATTATCACGATACCTCTGTGCTGAGTTGATTTGAATTGCAATTCTGTAAGTATCAAGATTTTATAAATATCCTGATTATTTATATATACTGTATTTTTTTAACAAGGCAAGTGACGAGGCAAGTGAGGCCTGCAGTTCATGAGATGTTCTGGGTTCTTTTACTGTATATGCTCCTGGATGAGACCAGCCACTCCTGGGGAGTTTTCTCCATTTGTGGATAATGGTTCGCTGTGGTTCGCTGGAGTCCCAAAGCCTTAGAAATGACTTGGTAACACTTTCCAGAGTGATACACATCAGTTAATTTGCTTAACCGTTCTTGAATTTCTTTAGACTATGTTTCTTTAGACTATGTTAGACTATAGATTCATTATCTATGGAAAAAATAAATTTTTTTTATGTCTAGGTTTTCAAAATAGATTCTATAATATTGTATGTAAAAGACCAGCGGAGCTCCTGTAATACATTAAGTATCCATGCTATGTAGGGGGGAAAAAATCCTGTAAATAGAGTTGTTTGGCAAAGCTTCTGTAGAAATTATTTAATGGTGAGTTACGCTTAGGGCAAAACTTTTACAGAAAATGCACTTCCTGCCGCAACCCTTTGCTTTTTTTCAGGATTAGAGCCAGCGCTAAGAGTGCACCGGGGGCTGGTTTCCTGCCTGGGAATTGAACCTGGGCCATGGGGATGAGAGTGCCAAATTCTAACCACAATTCCACCAACAGGGTTTCCTGGTACCTCCTGTCCAAGTCTGCAGCATTAAATACATATGGGCTCTTGTTGATTATGAAGCAATTTGTCTCCACAATCATGTCTGGTTCATTCCAAAATATCCAGTCTGGGAGAATTTCTTGAACAAAACAAATGAATGAAATGAGCAGAAGTTCTACAACATCCTACTGCAGGTCTTACTGCAGAGTAAAATGCTATAGAACACATATTCTATAGAATCCCACAGAAATTGTATAGAACATATATTTTTTGCAGGAATTGATAGGCCAAGGAATGTTTGAAGTGTCGTAGTCAGTGCCATATATCCTAATGCATACAACCTGTTTCTCTCTCTCTCTCTCTCTCTCTCTCTCTCTCTCAGGTGTTTGTATGGACTGTCAGGATAACACTCAGGGACAGAACTGTGAGGAGTGTATGCCACAATATTACAGAGCCCCAGGTGGAGGTGTGAAGGATGAGTGTGTGCCCTGCCCTTGTTCCAGCCACAGCTCTTCAGGCACTTGCCACCTCGGTGAGACACAACACACTGCGCTTGGAAAATACTGGTAGTGGTAGTAATTTGCTGTAATACTTACACGCTCATTGATTTAATACGATCGGGGTGAAGAATGTGGGTGGAGGGCAGGTAAAAAGGTCTTCATTTTATTCTGAGGGTGTACAAACTTATGCATGTTGGCCTTCTCCTGCCTTATTGTTGTTTAAATTCTGGTTGGTTATTGTTGACGTAATATGAGTTGATTTAAAACAATCATTTCATGGTGTTTTTTCGATGAAGAGAATACTCGCAAAAATGTTTGTGTAACATGCAAGGAGTCTCCAGTGGTTTGTATTAATGAGAGGTGAGAGAAGTGTGTGAGGGAAGTGTGTGAGGGAAATGTGTGATGGGGTGTGTTGGGGTCGAGTGTGTTTGAGGGGAGTGTGTTGTTTGGAATTAAGCTGGTAATGTTTTTGATGTTCATGAAGATGATGTTGATGTTAATGATGATGAAGATAATGATTATGAGGATGATGGAGATAATGATTATGAGGATGATGATGATAATGGTGGTGGCAATAGTTGTAAGTGTGATGATGATGATAATGGAGATGATGATGTAATAATGGTAATGATTGTGGTTATGATTATGATATGGTGGTGGTGGTGATGATGATGAGGATGCTGATGATAAATATGCTGGCGCGGTTAATTATGATGGTGATGTTGATGGTGATGAAGATGATGTTGATGATGCTGATGATGATGATGTTGATTGTAAAGATGCAGGCACGGGTCATTATGATAATGATGATGTTAATGATGATGGTGTTGTTGAAGATGATGATAAAGATATTGATGATGATGATGATGATGATGACGATAATGGCGTGGTTGATTATGATGTTGTTGATGTCGATGGTGATGTTGGTGATGATGATGATGATGATGATGTTAATAATGATGATGGTGATGATGATGAGAGATGATGATTATGATGATGGTGATGATGATGTTGATGATGATTATGATGATGAGTTTAATGAAGGTGATGGTGATTATAATGATGTTGATGATGATGATGGTGATGATAATGCTATTGATGATGATGAAGGTAGGGAAAGTGGACATGGCAGGCATAGACACGAACACAGATGATTTGGCAAAAGTGTGTGGTTGCCATGGTAATGGAGATTGATGGTAGCATGACCTGATGACAACATAGGTCAGTCTTGTTATGTGTGTGTATGTGTGTGTGTGTGTGTGTGTGTGTGTGTGCATGTGTGCATTTATATTAATTTATGTTTTGCACATGTTATACTATATAATGTATATTTTATACTATATAATAAATTTAAGATTTTATGCATGAATATGAATCATTGTTTATTTTCATATCTGATTCAGTAACAAAATTTCTATCAAACAAATAACCCTTTAAATTTATATTAGTTTTACACTGTGGTAGCCATAAAACCTTATAAATATAATATACCTTTTAGCTTTTATAATTGTTCATTTCATATAAAATAATATATTACTTATAGTATATAATACATATTGTTATATAATATTTCATTATCTTATTATATGTTGTTATAGTTTATTTAAGAAAGCTTAGCTAAATGTTCTTGTGTGTATGTGTGTGTGTGTGTGTGTGTGTGTGTGTGTGTATGTGTGTGTCTGTCTGTCTGTGTTAGTCAACCAGCCAGCTTTCCCGCTCACACTTTTCCCCAGTGTCATCAATATTTCAAATTGACTCTGACTGAGCTGTGTGTGTGTGTGTGTGTGTGTGTGTGTGTGTGTCTGTAGTACAGACAGTCTAGATCATTGTAAGTAGTCTGTGGGGCCAAATCACATTGTGTTACATTGTAAAAATCAATGTGTATGTACAGTGTGTGTGTGTGTGTGTGTGTGTGTGTGTAGGTTTACAAAAAATTTTTTCATGTCTCATAGGCGAGACAGGATTGCAGTGAAATTGAGAGAGAGCGAGACAGTAGGATACAGTGATAGCAAAACTGTGTGTGTGTGTGTATCTGAGAGAGAGAGAGAGAGAGAGAGAGAGAGAAAACAGATAAAAAGAGAGAAATTTTTTTTTTGGTTATCAAAACATTGTAGCAATGTTCATTTGGCAACAATTGTTGGAACTGTTTTGGGAAGCAAGACATTTATACAATTAAATGAGAAAAAAAGACAACAAGACAGAGACAGTGAGAATGAGACATGAAGAGACAGAGAGGCAGTGAGAACACAACTTAGAGAGACATTGAGGCTAAGACTTAGAGCGACAGAGGGACAGTGAGAATAACGGCGAGAATGAGACTTAGAGTGACAATGAGAAAGAGAGACAGACACAGTGAGAACGAGACTTAGTGAGTCAGAGTAAGATTTAGAGAGAGACAGACAGAGAGGCACAACAAGACATAAATAGGGAAAGAGAGACATCAACACCAGGGGGCAATGAAACAGAGAGATTTACAGTACGAGAAGAACACCAAAACATGATGGCAGTGGGACGAAGAGCATCAAGAAAGAAATACATACACAAGCATTACTAGTAGGACTGGGATCGTGAGACAGGGACCACCAGCTGGGTGACAGTGGGATCAAGAGAAAGAAAGAGTGAGACTGTGTTACAGTCTATGAACCAAGTGCCATAAATGATCATAATGCATACAGTATAGAAAATGTCTAGAAAAATAATCAGTGGTGGAACGGTGTGATGATGTAGAGTCGCCGTTTCCACACAGGTGTTAAGAACTTCTTAAAATGCTGATTAATTATGATATGTATGTACAGTCAGCCATAGGGGATGCAAATTTTTGTATGTAAAACTGGCACAACCTGAAGGTCACTGCGCCACCTGGTGGCTGAAATGTAAAGTTTATCAATGAGCAAATCTCAACCATTCCAAGAGAAACTGTTAACGAATAAAGCAATTTAAGCGATCTGCACAAGATGTTCATTATATGAAACATAAAAAACCTCATAATTCATAATTTACAATTTAAAAGCTTTAGCAGAATAGAGGTGTGTATATGGTAACCTGAAACACACAGGAAGCACCCATTAAAAATAGCGTTGCATGAACGAGGAAAACAAAAAAACCACACCTTATTAAAATGCATAAACATTCAGCCCTTCAGAAAAAAATAAACAGTTTAGAAAGGAGCTTTTTCGGGGTTGTATAGCCTACAGGAGTGTGGAGTTTTACATGAGACTGTGATTTATCACACTCAACTCGTAAATCGATTTAAGATTTAAATGATAGATTATTTACATTTTCATTGAATTATACTATTATTAACATGCATGAAAAAGAGGAGATTTAGTCTCAAACTTGAGCAACAAGGCAAGATACCAGAGTCACTGTTACTACCCTGAGGCTAATCAGATTCCTACAACAGTGGGGCCTGAAGTATATATATATATATATATATATATATATATATATATATATATATATATATATATATTTTTTTTTTTTTTTTGTAAAAGAATGTACCTTTTCATATATTTTTATCAATTTAGTTACAATTAATGTTGTGAAATGGCTGGAAAACAAGCTACTGTAGGTTATATTCTCACTAGATAATTAATCTCTATTAAAATTAATAACACCCCCAAAAATGAACAAGCAAACAAACAAACAAACAAACAATCAAACAAAAGCTTTACCGCAGATTATTACATTTTTACCTCGGATTAATACAGTTTTACATCAGATTATTACAACTTTATCTTTGATTATATCAGAGTATTACAGATTTATTTCAGATCTGTACAACTTTACCTATAACTGTTACAGCTTTATCTCAGATTGTTACAGCTTTACTTCTGTTACAGGTTTACCTCAGATTGTTATAGCTTTACCGTTGACTGTTCCAGTTTTACCTCAGATTATTACAGCTTTACCTCAGATTGTTACAACTTTACTGTACCTGTAACTGTTACAGTACCTTAGATTATTATAATAATAATTATTATTATACATTACCTTAGATTATTACCATTTTACTTCAAAATATTACATATTTACCTCAGATTATTACAGATTTGCCTCAGAATATTACATATTCACTTCAGATTATTACATATTTACTTCAAAATATTACATATTTACCTCAGATTATTACAGATTTGCCTCAGAATATTACATATTCACCTCAGATTACATATTTACCTCAAAATATTACATATTTACCTCAGATTATTACAGATTTACCTTAAATATTACATATTTACCTCAGATTATTTCAGATTTTCCTCAGAATATTACATATTTACCTCAGATTATTACAGATTTACGTCAATATTCTTACAGCTTCACCTATAACTGTTACATCTTTATCTCAGATTGTTACAGCTTTATTTCTGTTACAGGTTTACCTCAGATTGTTATAGCTTTACCTCAGATTGTTACAACTTTACTGTACTTGTATCTGTTACATATTTACCTCAGATTATTACAGATTCACCTAAAAATATTACATATTTACCTCAGATTATTACAGATTTGCCTTAGAATATTATATATTTACCTCAGATTATTACATATTTACCTCAAAATATTACATATTTACCTCAGATTATTACAGATTTACCTTAAATAATGCATATTTACCTTAGATTATTACAGATTTACCTCAGTATTCTTACAGCTTCACCTATAACTGTTAAAGCTTTACTTCTATTACACCTTTACCTCAGATTATTACTGCTTTATCTCAGATTGTTACAACTTTACCTTTATCTGTTACGGGTTTACCTCAGATTATCACAGGTTTACCTTAGATTGTTACAGCTTTACCTTTGACTGTTTAAACTTTACCTCAAACTGTTATAGCTTTACCTCAAACTGTTACAAAACACCAACCCTCAATTAATAACTGCTAATAAAATGTATTCTCTTATAAAATCACAATTCACCTGAACTTGCTGTGAATGAGCTGTTAATATGGAAACGGTAATGTTTAAGAACCATTACTGACAGAGCTGCTATGATGATGCTGTAGAAAATGTATCACATTTACATTTAGGCATTTGGCAGACGCTCTTATCCAGAGCGACTTACATTCTTATCTCATTACACATCTGAGCAGTTGAGGGTTAAGGGCCTTGCTCAAGGGCCCAACAGTGGCAACTTGGTGGTTGCGGTGTTTGAACCTGGGATCTTCCGAACCGTAGTCCAATGCCTTAACCACTGAGCTACCCCTGGCATAGCTGCCATATCAACACCACACATCAGTCTGATCAGAAACAAGGATTCAGTATCACTTTGCAGAAAAGTATAGTAGCTCTGCAGGTTTGAGTTTGACACACTCATGAGTGTATTACAAACAATACATAAAAAAAATAGCAAGTCAACACAAATAAAGAAAGTCAACACTGGGATGACTTGGTTTAGTAAGTAAACAGTCCCATAGAACACAGCATTTTCACAGGATGCTGTAAGCTCTCAGACGCCCACACACTGGAGCTTTTACAGAGCTGAAGAAGAAAGCATAACGTTTCTTAGGAGTATTTGAACAGTAGAGTGGAACACTAACTACTTTAGCAAGATATTCTCAATAAGAAGAAAAATGTAGACATAGAACGAACATGAAAAGATGAATGTAGCAAAAAGACCACATTTAGTTGGATCACTGGGAGGTCAGAAGCGGCATGTGTAGAGAAAGAGAGAACATAAAACCTGGATTTATATTGTTGATACATTAGCTTTAAGTTTTTATAATTGAGTGCATAGTTAGATTTTTTTGTTGTGTGTAGATCTGATCACATGCAGTGATTCACTCAAAATAGGCTCCAAATATTCTGTAATAGCTCTGGCTATGATGGAGCAATCTAAACCCAAAAAAATATGATAATCAATTGCATTACAGGCGATGCTGGAAGCGATCCTGACAAAAACAAAACAAAAAAAAAAACATGTGATGTCCCATATTCTTTCGTTGTCCCTCACAAGTGCTTGGAATCAGTGACAGTACTAGATCTGACTCTTATTTCCATATCACTTGCTTTGAGCTCCTGAACAACAATGACACGGTACGCATGACATGTTGAATAAGACCTCCCAGTCTCGTGTATGAGGTTTCTCAGAGATTTCGTAGGCGACTGCTGCAGATACCGATTATTTCCTTCAACATTTCCGTACCATGCTCTGAAAACGTCTTTTTAAGGGTACATCAGGACCAACATATGTCTTCATAAATTCACTCTGACATTGCTTAAACGAATTGGTGACCCAATTGGCTCACACTATAATAATGCGCTGCTCATTTCGGTACACCACTAGATTCAAGATTCAAGATTCAAAGAACTTTATTAATCCCAAAGGGAAATTGCGTACTATCCTATTGCTTACAAAGGGTACTATCCTACCACTATCCACCAACACACCACTATACTGAGAAGTCCAGTGACGGGGTGCAGCGATAAACCCTACGTTATCGGTCCTAATGGGCATGCCGGCATGTTTCAAGCTCCTTATACTGAGGAGCACATCGTGCGTTGTTTTGTTCGGATTGCTTTGTTTTAACGAGAGTTATTACAGAATATTTGTGGCCTAACCATGAGTGAAGCTGGGCAGCGAGTCCAACTGAATTGGATTTGCTTCATGCTAGCCTTAGAGAAAAGAGAATAGGTAAGTGACCACTTGAGAACTTTTACTGTACTCTCTACAGTAGTTATATTATAAAATAACTGTATATATACATATGTACAGTGCTTATAGAAATGCATGCTATAGTTTAATGGTTTGTCTTACATTTACATAGCTGCACAGTAAGTGTTGTATCCTATAAAGTGTGTATCTACATAAAATTTACAGAACAGAAAGACGGCCAGCAAGATGTGGTAGAGGCTGGAAATCCACAGACAAGCAAGACACAAAGATCAGCATGGTTTTGGAAAGTAATTACGTAACCGTGAGGGGAGTCAGAATCAGACCATGTCTTAAATCAACACCAGCTGAGGATGAAACTGGTCTATCGTCTTGCATTTGAGCATAACTCTGATGGAGTAATGGATCAGCAGTACGAATATGTGCATGTACGCAAAGCATCCTCTCATCTCTCTGTATAGACATGTCAATTTAAACCTTCGTGTTCTTGTTTGTAGGACTTTTGGCTATCATCCATTCTCTCTTTTTCAGAGAGTGTTTGAACTTGATGCTAGCGCAAAACCCTATGAATGTTTCTTCAAGGACGAGACAGGGCAGGGACATCCTTGGCAATCGTGCCATTGTCAGCATTCCTGGGCAGTGTGATAGAAAATGCCACTGTCGTTTCCTGCTTCCTACATACAATAGAGGAATTATTTTCAGCACAGTGGTTCGAACACCCTCCCCATGAGCATGTGACACTAGGCAATGTAGAATGTGATGCCATCTACGCAGACGAATGCCAGGGATGCATCTGCATTGCTAGGCTGCTTGGTCAGTGAGAACATTACAGGCTATATGATGAGGTCCTCTGATTCTGGCCAAGGATGCAAACTGATCTGTTTCATTGTATTTAGCCATTTCATTTGTCAGTTCAGCTGCACACTTTGTATTGCAGTAACAAATAAATATTTTGTTACAGTACCTTTTTGTATCTGTGCTTTCTTTTTTACGTACTACGTAAAATAGGAAACATTTGTGTTGCAAATAAAGTATGTAGTAATGCTAGTGCTATTTTGGGACAAAACGATAAACAGGAAGTGCATGTGAAAGCATGCATTTGAATATGGAGCATGGCCTCATACAACCAAAACATACAGTATGTGAACACTTTTGACGGTAGTCTTTTGAATTGATCATATCAGCGTTTATTTGTTGCTCTGTAACTAATAAACCTATGATTGCTGTGTGTGTTGGTTGGTGGAATCCAGTTTGAGAAGAGAGAACATGGGTTCGAGTCCTGTGTTTTATTTTGGCAAGGCAAGGCAAGTTTATTTGTATAGCACATTTCATACACAATGGTAATTCAAAGTGCTTTACATGAAAGAGAAGAAGATAGGTATAAAACAAAATAGAAAATAATAGCACTAAAACTTTTTAAATTATTTAAATTTGATTTAAAATAAAAATAAAAACAACTCATAATGACACTTTTAAAACTACTTAAAATTTGATTTAGAAACAGTTTAAAAAATTTATATAATAATAATAATAATAAAAAATAAATAATAATAAAAATAAAGTAAATATAAAATACAGTGCAGTCGGTTCGGACGTAGCTCAGTGCTCATTTAAAAAATGCACAGCTAAACAGATGAGTTTAAAGTCTTGATTTAAATGTGACTAGTGTTTCAGCACATCTGATCTCTTGTGGAAGCTGGTTCCAACTGCGGGCAGCATAATGGCTAAAGGCGGACTCCCCTTGTCTTGTGTGAACTCTTGGTATTTCTAACTGACCTGATCCTAACGATCTGAGTGGTCTGTTAGGTTTATATTCAGTGAGCAGATCTGCATTGTATTTAGGTCCTAGGCCATTAAGTGATTTATAAACGAGTAAAAGTACTTTAAAATCTATCCTAAATGTTACAGGAAGCCAGTGGAAGGACCTGAGGACTGGTGTGATGTGCTCAGATTTTCTGTTTTTAGTTAGAATCCTGGCAGCAGCGTTTTCTGGATGAGCTGCAGCTGCCTAATGGTCTTCTTGGGAAGGCCAGTGAGGAGACCATTACAATAATCCACCCTGCTGGTGATAAAGGCATGGACAAGTTTCTCCAAGTCTTGATTGGAAACAAAACATCTAATTCTTGCAATGTTCTTAAGATGATAATATGCTGATTTAGTTACTGCTTTGACATGACTACTGAAACTAAAGTCTGTCTCCAGAATCACCCCAAGATTCTTGACTTGATTTTTAGTTATCTGACCCCTAGAGTAAAGGTCTGCATTCACCTTCAGAGCTTCATCTTTATTTCCAAATGCAATGACCTCAGTTTTCTCCTTGTTTAACTGAAGAAAATTTTGGCACATCCAACTGTTAATTTCATCAATGCATTTGCAGAGGGAGTCTGTGGGGCTATAATCATTTGGAGATAAGGCTAGATATTTTGCAAGAGATTTATAGAGCTTTGACAAAGTAGTGAACTATTCATTTTGTTTTAAAGTTTTGAGACAGTTTAAACTGTAATGCATTCCGAAAGCTTTTGCATTCACCTGAACAAGTAAAAGTTGTGCCAAATGAAACCTTGCTTGATTTTCTTTTTTTTTGTGTGTGTGTGTGCTTCATTTTATTAACAGACTTTAGTGGACAAGCTGTGTGCGACGAGTGTAAGGCTGGCTTTGCACCACCCACCTGTGAAGTTTGTACCCCTGGATATTATAAATCAGGAGGCGACTGTGTGCACTGTGAGTGTAACGGGAATGCAGATCCACGATCAGCACCCCAGACCTGCCACCCAGAGAGCGGACACTGCCTCCTGTGTGCCAACCACACCGCCGGGACACACTGTGAGCTCTGTGCATCTGGATACACAGGGGATGCTATCGCCCACAACTGCACGCTTAGAGGTGTGTGTATATGTGTGTTTGGGTGTGTGTGTGTGTCTGTATGAGAGGAGGGGGTGTTCACAAATGTAATGAGCATATACTTACACATAATTACTATACAGATTTAATATGCAGTTTTACAAATTTACTGTACAAGTTTACAGATTTACTGATTAGGTTTTACTATGTACTGAGCAGGTTTACTGTACACATGTAAGCTGTTAAACAGATTTTCAAAGTTCCTGTTCAGGTTTACAGATTTTAAAGATTTCCAGAGTTATAGATTGAATATGCACATTTCAGATTTGATGAGCATGTTTACATATTTATTAAGCAGATTTAACGAGCATGTTTATAGTTTTGGTTTTAGCTTTTACAGATTTACTGAGCAGGGTTACATTAGGGTTAGATTTAATATGCCCATTTGCAGGTTTACAGATTTAGTTAGCACTTTTACAGATCTATAGATTTAATGTGCACATTTTCAGATTTCTACATTTCATGAGCAGGTTTACAGTTTAAAGTATAAATTGAAATTGTATTTGTCACATAGACAGCCACACACAGTATCAATATTCAGTGAAATGCTTATATGACTGCTTGTTTCCTAAAAAGAAGGAAAGTTTCTCTGTGATGAATAAATTGCACTAGAGATTACTATTAAATAAAAGAAAAGGATATTGAGAAATAAGAATATGAAATGAAATATACAAACATAAAGATCTTTAAGCTGAAAAATACAATATGTACAAAGTTTTATAAAATAGAAATAAAAAGGAAGTGAATGTGGTGTACTGATAACTTTCAGATTTTATACATGCAAAAGACAGTAAACCAGGGAATGGCAAAAAACTAGACAAATCAGAAGAGTAGTCAATGACAGTAAATCGAAGGCAAATGAAATTTAACAACGAAAACTTGTAAATGACAAAATACATTCTTTGTCAACCTTCATTTTAATCATTTACAGGAATTAATGCCCTTTCTTTTCTTAAGCATTTGCCAAAGTCTCACGTCACCAAGGGCTTGACTGGAAGTCACTGCTTCAATGCAGTATTTTTTTCTGCTTTCTAAGCTTACTCCCATGTTCTCCTACAATACAGGGCCTTATGCAGCCGTGTTTAAAACATCATAAAAACGTGACCTCTGAGAAAAGTAAACCTTCAGCAGCTGGAAACAGTTACTCACATCTGTTCACAGTTTTACAGCCAATCCGTTCACAGCAATAGGGCTCGGGTAAGTACATTGAAGCAACTCAGAGCCAAATGTGAAAGTCTTGTAATATGAAAACATAAATCTCGCTGTGAAAACATTCGAAAGAGATTTGAAATTATAGGAAAAAAGGAAAGCCAAAATGAGAAGCAACTTTGCGTCAGCGAATATGACTAATTCATCACACTGGATAGAATCCAATTTTTACAAATAGATTCGTTTGTAGGATTGCTTATGAGAAATCCTTGTAATGATATCATGACATTATTTGTTCCATTTAAACGGCTCGTACCAATCCAAAACAAATCCAAAAAACAAGACATTTACGTTCACTGGTTTGCAGCCAGTCCATTCACAACAATAAGGCTCTGGCTTGAGCCAATGATGAAGGGCTTACAATATAAACTTCACTGTGAAAAATTCGAAAGAGATGTGAGATAACAGTTAAAAGCAAAGGGAAAATGAGAAGCAACTTTGCGTCAGTCAATATGACTAATTTATCAAACTGGAGAGGAGCAAACTTAAGGCTTCCTTACCTGTATCTGTAAATTTGCTTGTAGGATCTCTTACAAGAAATTCTAAATCATGTAATGGTATCATGACATTATCCTTTCAATATTAATGGTTTGACCCAATCCAAAACAAATCCATAAAACAACACACGAAAATTCTAGATACAGTGAACCCTCGGATTGCAAATACTTTGAGTCTTCAAACCTTGTGCACACACTTGCGGACGCTCAACAACCATGAGTTCCTCTAAGCAGCTGTGTAAGACTCTGAAAATTAAAGTTATTGATGCCCACAATGCAGTGGAAGGCTACAAGAAGATTTCAAAGCCTTGTCAGCTTGCAGTTTTCACAGTGAGAAATGTAATTAAGAGATGGCAGTTCTGGGGAACTGTGGAGGTCCAAGATGAGATCTGGAAGACCAAGAAAACTCTTGGAGAGAACGGCTCCTATGCTGGTCAGAAAGACAAATCAAACCCCCTAGGCAAAAAAACAGCAGGAAGATTTAGCAGACTCAGGATTGTAGTGCATCATTCCACAAGCCCTTCATGAAAGAGTCAGCAGAAGAAAACCTTACCCCATCATAAAAT
This sequence comes from Channallabes apus, assembly GCA_030522415.1. Taxonomy (NCBI): domain Eukaryota; kingdom Metazoa; phylum Chordata; class Actinopteri; order Siluriformes; family Clariidae; genus Channallabes; species Channallabes apus. Next base: position 42,848,787 of record CM060111.1, read on the forward strand.
CCAACGTCATAAGTATGTAACAGAACATCTACAGAAGCCTGATGCATTTTGGAAATGAGTGCTGTGGACTGATGAAGTTAAAATAGAACACTTTGGCCGCAATCAGCAAAGGCATGTTTGGAGAAAAAAAAGGAGCAGCATTTCATAAAAATAACCCCTTGCCAACTATTAAGCATGTTGGTAGGCTTTGGGGTTGTGTTGCAGCCAATGGAACAGGAAACATTGCACGGGTGGAGGGAAATACTAAATTACCACCACTAAATACCAGCAAATTCTGGAAGCAAACGTCACACCACCTGTAAAAAGCTGAAGCTGAAAAGAGGATGGCTTCTACAACAGGACAATGATCCTAAACATACCTCGAAATCCACTATGGAATACCTAAAGAGACGCAAGCTGAACGTTTTGGAACGGCCATGACAGTCCCCTGATTTAAACATCATTGAAAATTTGAGGGTAGGTTTTAAAAGAGCTGTGCATGCAAGACGACCAAAGAATATTACAGAACTAGAAGGCTTTTGCAAGAAAATGTGGGAAAAAAATCCCAAGTACTGTACAAGAATTGAAAGACTTTTAGCTATAAAAAGCGTTTACAAGCTGTCTGCCAGAGGAGGTGTTACTAAGTACTGATTATATAGGGTGCCCAAACTTTTGCACAGTGCCACAATAATGTTTTTATCTTTGTTTAATTTATGGCATAAAACGTAACTATATATCAATGTTTGCTGAACATATTGTGCATTTATTCCATTTCCAAGAGAAACTGTGTTAACAATTTAAAAATCTGTTATTTATCAAAGGGCGCCTAAACTTTTGCATAAGACTGTATGCATCTCAATAAACATCACACATTTAATATACAGTATATAAAGAGAGAGAGAAGATATATATTATATAATTTCATTACAAATTAATTAGTGCTTTAATCATGGACATTTTAACAAAGCATCTTTACAGAAATAAAAAAAATCTGGATGTGATTGTATGTATGGCGCTTCCTAAGACAACATGAAAGAGGAAGAAACATGGAGAGGAACCAGACTCAAAAGGGACCACATCCTCATTTTTCCCCCTTGAGGTCACCTCCTGTCCACTTGGGTATAAAACTGTTTCTGGAAAATTCATTCCTAAAACTGTTCAAATGATTGCAGAAAATTTTTTTTTGTATCAAACCATATGAGAAATTAAAAACTTTTTATAATCTTATAAAAAAACTTCTCTCATTGTACCACACACACACACACACACACACACACACACACACACACACACAGTGAAAAAAAAGTGAAAAAAAAAAAGTATGCTAAGTATATTAAATCTAAGCATATTTAAGTATGCTTGCAGCAGACTAATGACTAGTATACTTGAAGTTTGTAGTATACTAAAAACTAAACCTTACGGGCATCAAAGATAAGGACCGTGCATTCCTCCTTGATGCCCCCATCTTGCCCTCTGGCCTGTTTGGCGACGCCGTTAATTCCGTCGCCACCAGGGATAGGGAGGTGAGATTATACAAACAGGCCTTTGGGAAAATTCCTTTCCAGCCGTGCTCAAGAATCGGGACTATTGGCCATCCAGTTTCGACCAGGTCTGACTCTCGCCAGGCGAGAGGCGCAGAAAAAGAGCGTCAGCAGCTGCGCACCCCCTCATAAAGACCGGGGTACGGCTCACTGCCCTTCGCAAGGCACCTCAATGAGGTCGGACCGGCGCACTAAGAAGAAGTCCTGAGGCTCATGCGCCCAGGACCATGGGGATGCCTCCCCCCGGGGAGGGGCGCGAAGAATTCCTTTTAAGAACAAAGTGCCCTCCCTGGCACCCTCTGGAGGTCGGTGTTCATGCTCCGCCACCACTGGCGTTTCGGGCAACACCGGTCTCCAACATAAGGTTAGCTTTTTGGTCATAACTCAAGCTCAGCCAAAACCCCATTAAAATTCGTTCAATAGATGCATGCACGAATAGATAGACAAACAGAAAAAAATTCCCAAAACTTTCTTGATGTGTTCTATTACTCATCTCACGTACCCACAAATAATTTTTTTTACAAATATCTACAATGTACAGATACACCAACTTTAATAATAATAGTAATAATAATAATAATAATAATAGATTTCGCAGGGAACACACAAACAGATTTGCACACTCATTTACAATCGTTTGTAAATTTGTGAATTCCACTGAGGCTACACTACATGTCTTTAAACTGTTGGAGGAAATCGTAGTACCCGGAGGAAACCCACTACGGTTCGGAAGATCCCAGGTTCAAACCCCACGACCACCAAGTTGCCACTGTTGGGCCCTTGAGCAAGGCCCTTAACCCCTTAACTGCTCAGATGTGTAATGAGATAAAAAAGAAAAAAATTTAAATCGCTCTGGATAAGAGCGTCTGCCAAATGCCTAAATGTAAATGTAAATGTAACCACTAAGCCATCCTGCCTCCTAAGGGACACATTTCAGACTAATGTGTTAAAAACTAAATTGAAGCTATAGGGTTTTTCATGCAAAAAAGAAGTAGGTGCAGCAGACAAAGTCCTAAGAAGAACTGTGTGTGGTTCTGCAGGATACTGAGTAAAACTTGGTAGATAAATCCCTTATTAAACTGCACAAATTGGACCTGAGACTAATGCATCCTCAAAATCCCATCAAAATGTCAAATACAGAAATACTGGCTATTTCATTAATTACTGTTTACTGGGCAGATGCACTGCTGTAGTTGTTTTATGGCTTTCAGTAGTTGTGTACTGAAACTGTTTTCTGTGTGTTCTCATCTTTCAGCCCCAAGGCTCCTCCCCATTCCTACAAGAACATCCATCAATGCAGGCCCTCAGACATCCAGCTCTGCACCTCCTCTGTCCCTCCTCTTTACCTCCTCTCCTGCCTCCATCAGCCCGAGCAAGGCCCCACCCCTCCAGTCTGGCCCAGGAGACCACACAGCTAACAACAGTACGGCCTCGGCGCTCGCTGTGGTCTCATGGACGCAGTTCAACGTCATCGTCCTGGCTGTAATCATCGTTCTGCTGGTATTGCTCATGGGCTTCGTGGGTGCTGTGTACACATATCGCGAGTACCGCAATCGCAAGCTCAACGCACCATTCTGGACCATCGAGCTCAAGGAGGACAACATCAGCTTTAGCAGCTACCATGATAGCATCCCGCACGCTGAGCCTGGCGTCCTGCTGGAGGAGGAACAATGCTCTGCACCACCTAATGGCCAGCTCATGTTAGCGCCCGCTGCTGCCGCTTACAAGGCATGACAGGAAGTGTGTTCGCAGAACAGAGCAGAATTTGTGGCAAAGATGCTTAACATTTCCAGTAATGCCCTAAAAGTCGTGAACATCTCAATCCGTGGATCATTCAGTTAAACCTGCTTAGCAACATGAAGGGGAAGAAGCTTTCAAGGTTTTTCCTCTTTCCCGTCAATGTCATGTGCCAGGCGCAAAAGAAGGATCGTCCAAAAGAATCGGAATTAAAACTTCAAAAAATACTTTATTATTTCATCGTTTCTCATGGAGCAAATGCAAAAATATCTCTTCTGTGGATCAGTCAGTTGAACCAGTTTTTAATCAACAGTGTCATATATGAAGCATGCTGATGAGCTCAAGAACCTGACAATATGTCATATTCAAAGAGTGAAGGCTTGCACTAGGAACTACTGATAACGTCAGTGCAGTAAACCATCCATCGAAACATCTTTCATTTTTTATTTTGATAACGCTAGGGACAAAGCATAAAAGGAAGCGGATATGGATAAGATAGAGCTGGAAACTAATCTTGGTCTGGTTGGTGTAGGATTGCTCCGTTGTTTTTAGCCCATGGACGGAAAAAGAAAAACGCTAGAATACGAGGAATATGAGTCCCCAAAGCTAGCATTTCAGTGAAGCCAATTTTGAAAGGTCATGAAACAAAAAATGAAAGGAAATGATGCAAATTCAAAATCTGCCTAGGTCGTATTGTTGTTCTTGTTGCTTTTTAACAAAATCTTCCTAGCTTGTGGTGTGGTGCTGATATATATATATCCCAGATATAGAAGATAACGTTTCAGTTGCTTTAAGTTTCCAAAGAACCCCAGTCAAAAGCTAATGCTAGCATGTCCATCCAGTGGCGTAACCTTTAAATGCTTCTTTGTCAATGCTGTGAAACATACTTAAAAGCAAGCTAATGATAATAAACTATCAGATGGTTAGACAGTTAGACCCATGTGGATGTTTAAATGTCCTGGTTAAAGCCAGTGTCTGTCTTTAATACTCAGACCTGCCAACATTTACAGATTTTTGCTTAGCTTTAAAATTGACCTTGAAAATTAAAAAATCCTAGTCTGGTACGATCAACGGCTAGGTATGTGTATGACCCTGTGGAAACACCTGCTCACGTCACACTTAACAAACCTTTCAGCTTGATTTTCTTGATAAAAGGATGTGGTAAATATTTTGGGTTTTTACTTAGTTTAGCTACATGTGTAAAGTACAGTACACCTCAGGTAGCGGTAACCAAAAATGTAAAAAAAACAAATGGTGCTTTTTGGATGAAATGGGATTAAATTGGGCTATGAATTCAAAGTAAGATTTTTTTTTCATTATTGACTTAAAGTGATAACGAACGTTCAGTGTTGGAAAGCAGAGATAGACCAATCAACCATAACTTTAAAACCACCTAGATATTAGTTTCCCCTTGAAATGTAAATGTCTGTCACTAGCACACTGGCAGTGGATCCTTTGGGGGCGGTGGGTTGTAGGGTTTGTCTGGCGCATCCAATGGGTGCTCGATCACATTGGGATCTGGGGAGTTTGGCCTTGGGGGCTGGGTTGAACTCTTTGTTTAAGATAGCTTTCAATAATGGCCATCATTGATCTTTTTTCTAAGGCCGGACCTGCATTGGCTTTTTTGTGGGATCAGACCTTTGGTCCCTGCAGGCATGGATGAGGCTTGGGTGCCCACGATCCTGTCGGCAGTTTACTGGGGTATAATTGATTCAATTATATAATATAAATATGTAATATAATTCAATTCAACTGATGGTGGCGTTAACGTCATGGCTGATTGGTGTACATTTAACTGGCACAATTAAGGAAGTTGTGGTAGAAACTGAACCAAAACAATGGACGTTAAACTTTTTTTAGACAGTAGAAAGGTTTGTGTAAAAGCGATTGATTAATCTCAATAGAAATGAACAACAGCTTTTTCCCATCCCTGAGCTCCTGGTGATTGCATAAAACCCTGATTCCCCAAGGGGAACATGCATTAATTCTTTACCACCATGTCTAAATACTGGAAAATTACAGCTGGATCTAAAAATACAAGAAGCGACAAGGAAGGCTGTAATCGTTATGACTGTTAGTTATGGCTTTCACTGTTCATTGAAATTTGCCTCAGCATTCATTTCTCAAGATCACATGAAGCCCGGGCTTGGAAAACCGTAAAATTGTGATTCTCTTATTTGTCCTGAGGGAATGTTGTGTCTTACACACACTGTCCACTCCCAGCTCCTGGCAAATTTGAATGACGCACAAATAACCATCTGCCATTGACATCTGTGGAACCCTTGCGTCTTTAAGTTTTCACTTCACGATCCAGTAAAGACCCTTGAAAAAAACGCCAACATTATTGGCTGAATGATATTCCAATAAAAAAGGACGAGGTGTTGCGTGACTTTGGGGAGAATAGGATTTTTGACCACTGACTCTGTTTTTGCTTTTGTTTGTTTTACATTTTATATGTCTGTATGTCCAAACTAAAATTGTACACTCTTGATGGAGTGCCAAGAGACAAGACTGACTGTTGTTTCAGTGCTCAGAAAACATACAAAATTTGTAACGGTTCGTCATGTGCAGATATATCCTACTTGCTTTTTATGCAATATACAGTATACATCATTTACATTAGTAAAATGTGAACAGTTTAAACTTCTTAAAGATTAGCGTTCAAACGTAAGCAAGCTTCTGACATATGTTAAGATATATGTTAAGATATTCTCATATTGACAAAAAAAGTCTGACAGCCTTGCATAAATTACCAGAAAAAAATTAACAATTTTTTTTGAAACTATCCAAAAGTGAAACAAAAAGTTCATGAAGCAAAAATCTTTGAAGTTGTCCTCCTGGTCATGCTCCATTATCCCTTTTGTAGCTGTTTTCCTGCCCGCGTCTTTGTATCCCTTTGTAGCTACTTTCCTGCGTGCCTTCGTATCCCTTTGTAGCTGTTCTTCTTGCCACGCCTCCTTATCCCTTTGTAGCTGTTTTCCTGCCCGCGCCTCCTTATCCCTTTGTAGCTGTTTTCCTGGCCACGCCTCCTTATCCCTTTGTAGCTGTTTTCCTGGCCACGCCTCCTTATCCCTTTGTAGCTGTTTTCCTGGCCACGCCTCCTTATCCCTTTGTAGCTGTTTTCCTGCCCGCGCCTCCTTATCCCTTTGAAGCTGTTTTCCTGGCCACGCCTCCTTCTCCCTTTGAAGCTGTTTTCCTGGCCACGCCTCCTTATCCCTTTGTAGCTGTTTTCCTGCCCGCGCCTCCTTATCCCTTTGTAGCTGTTTTCCTGGCCACGCCTCCTTATCCCTTTGTAGCTGTTTTCCTGGCCACGCCTCCTTCTCCCTTTGTGGCTGTTTTCCTGGCCACGCCTCCTTATCCCTTTGTAGCTGTTTTCCTGGCCACGCCTCCTTATCCCTTTGTAGCTGTTTTCCTGGCCACGCCTCCTTATCCCTTTGTAGCTGTTTTCCTGGCCACGCCTCCTTATCCCTTTGTAACTGCAATCACCACATAACTACAAATATAAAAAAGACATTAAGTTAAAATGATTTAACTGGAAAATTACACAGGTTATATTGCATAATTATCAGCACATGACCGACACTGACACTTGACAACGTCTTGGGTAATCTGCATTACGTCAGCGTGTAAGAAAAGCTTCACGCTGATGAAAAACATACAAAACATTCTAGTGTTTATCTTTGTTTTGTGGGAAATCTTAACAGACAGAAGAAAATATGTGTATACTTGTGTTTGTGTGTGTGTGTGTGTGTGTGTGTGTGTGTGTGAGTGCGTGTATAGAGCTGGCTTCTATACAAGAACATAAAAAGACTTTCTGTGCATGAACGAATGCTGCATAGATTCACAAGTTTGGAAGCAGTGTTCTGAAACGGAAAAGCCATCCAAAACACTTTTTTTGAACTGAAAAGCAGAAACGCATTGTCTTACTGTCTTTTGGAAAAGAATGTGTGTCTGTAAATAAAATGTACAGGACTGCTTTAAAAAAACAAAAACAAAAAAAACATCCCTTCAAATGTGACATACATCTGAGTTTGCAAAACGCAAAAGAACTGAAACGGACTCAAGACTGGACTTCAGTTTGTTTAAATGATGAATTATTATTATTATTATTATTATTATTATTATTATTCTTTCAAAATGCTATTTATTTTCGCCAGTCTATCCTGTTCTGCATTTGTAATCCACGCGACCTCTCAATTGCGTCAAACCGAGCGGAAAAGACGTCAAAGAACTTCAACATCCTTTTTTTTTCAGTCACACGACCGAATGTTAAAGATATTCTCAGAAGCCTCTTCACGTTCTTGTCATTCAGAATGGGCATGAAATGCAAATCTTGTCGATATTAAACTATAAAATAGCACCTTGTGTTCTGTTTGAGAGGAGGCTCCACGGATAGGCCACATTTCTTGGCGACGTTCCCGTAAACATACATAGTTTTAACTTTAGTTTTTATACCTGTGTTTCAGCTCAGTATTTTTTTAAGAACGTCAATAAGAACATTAACCATGAAGGTTAGGTTTCTTCACCACTTTGCCTCCTAGTAAATTCAGTTTTACACTGCAGAAACACCGGTGCACACTGCCTACACTGTTTTCCTGCTCAAAAAGTAAACATGTATGAGTTGCATTTTTCAAAAGAAAACAGGAATCTACCAAGTTTCTGCAATAACATCTGTTACTCTCATATACACAGCAGCCCAAACTGCGCCAAGGACAAACTAAATCACTCGCGGAAACATATTCGCTTATAAAAATCGAGAATGATTAATTAGTTTTTTTATTTTTCTCTTTGTGGGTGTTAATCAGGCCTGTTTTGAAACTTCCCTTTTAATAAGATGTACTGTATCACACACCTAATTTTTCCCACTTTTGCCTCATTTCTGCCTCCGAGCATCACAGGGACCTAAACTTCTTCACCTTTAGAGATCTTTGGACCTGTTTGTCATTTTTATTTTCGCTATTGAGCATCTAAAAGTTTCTAAGGGAAATTAACATTATTAAGCAGAGGTGACAACATGTCTCTGTGTGTGTAAATTATTATTTGTTTGGAGACTTTTTTGGAGTCTTTAAGACACGCAAAGTCTAAAAACAGTCCTGTTGCAAAATAAGCCTGCATGATTTTATTTCAAAATATAATAAAATAAAAATATTTTGGTGCTAAAACGTGTCCCATCTAAGTGAAAAAATGAAAAAGACCTTTTATACCTGTAGCGTCTGTAATTTTTTTTTATTCAAAATTTTCAATGATCTTAATTTTCATTCAGATGAACCTGGACCAATCTCGATTTCACATGAAAAGATATAAACTTGACAAAGTTTATTATCCTAAAATGCTAAATTGTTAAGATGTCGCAACATGAATATGACATGGTTACTACAGAATTTCTTTGGCTTTTGAAGCCTTTACCAAAAAAATATTCATGCGACAGTTTTTTACAGGTCATATGCTTTTAGACGCTTACACCAAGTTTATTATCATACTTATGAAGAAATGAATAATTAGAATTTAAATTTATTTTAGATTGAAGCGAGACCTTTTTGGGGGGCACAAATAAAATCATTGCTGCAAAACCCCTGAAGTAAGCAACATGTAATTTTTCGGGAAGATTGGTCACTTACATGTTGCATTAACTTCAGAACTAGCTTCTTTGGCTAACACTTTTCAGTATTTTATGTATAACATAAAAAAAACTAAAATCAGCACCAGTAGTGTATTTTGGCCGATTGTGATTGTGACATCACCATTTTGTATTCAAACATATTTATCTAGGCCAGGAGCGTCCGGTCTTATTCAAAAAAAGACCAGTGTGGGTGCAGGCTTCCATTCCAGCAAAGTTTGATATTCTATTGAAATCCCAAAATGATTAATTAAACTCGTTTTAGAATTATAATGATTAATTCTGCTTGGTTGGAATAATTGTCCAGCATTAGTGCAAATCTACTGTATAGCTAGTACAGTAGTATGTGGAAACCTGACCAACATCAATTTTGGGATGAACTCGAACTGGAGCCTCCTAGACGTCACACTATCAGCATCTGAGCTTCTCAGCTAACTGCTGGTGGAAAGTGGTTATAAATTTGCAACACATGTACGTGTAATGGTCTATGGTGCACAAACTTTTGGTTACATAGTGTATAAAAATGCTCTAAACAGTGGCAGTAAATCCCACCAGATTGTAAACCTTACTTCTTTCCCACACTAATATGACTGAAGGGATGCTTGTTACCTCTCTCATGAACTTGTTTCTTGAAAAGCTGGAAAACTGCTTTGCACTGTGCACATTGCTGGAAAATCGCTTTGCACAGCGTGTCTAAAAATAGAGCATGCATTCCTGAACAACAGAGATTCCACCCTTCTACTTAATCTGGTGTGTGATTCTTGTTTTCAACAATCTAGTTACAGCCCACAAATGCTCTTGACCTCAGAGTGACCTAGTAAAACATCAGTGAGACGCATGTCAGTCACGTCTTCAGAAAGTTGTAAATATCAGGGGTACAGTACTGTACAGTACCTTGCTCTCTGGTCTTTGTTTTGTTTTTTTAAATGAAGACTTTATGTAAATTGGATGAATTTGTACAGACCCTGTTATTCATTTCCAGTAAAAAATCATGTGCTCAAAAACAGGGCTGAACTCTTGTGTTTACTTTGTTCAGATAATCCATTGGTGGAAGAAGGTTTCTAGTTGAAATGAGGAATTTGTGGCTGTCGGTAATGGGAGTGTTGTTCATGGCTCCTAATGACGTATTCTAGTGCTATTTCATAATAATCACAAAACCTTATGATAAAAAACTTGGCCTCTATATGTTTCACGTCATTTCATAGTAGAACATTGTAACTACAGTACTGTACGTGGCCAGAGTGGAGCAGTTTTGCACCTACTTTAAGGCGTACTAGTAAAAAAAAATTTATCAACTTTATTCTTTAATAGAAAAAAACATTTTCGCCAAAACTTAGGAGAGCTCCTGATATGTCCTAACTGGTTAAGGCATTGATATATAACACACCAATGAGATATGTTTTGGTAACATTGACTGACACTGAGCTCATAAAAAATACTTTTGGACAAAAACGGAATACTTCTGCCTCTTGTGCTGGGAAGAGTGGAGGCTGGTAGCCCAGGCAACACTGGAATGGGGACAGTCCTGTGGAGGCAGATGGTAGGGAGCTGTGGGCATATTCAATCAACGGAAGAAACTTGCTCCAGGAGGTAGCTCTGATGGAGAGACCTCCAGTACCTGATTCTTCTACTCTGTTTGTCCGTTGAACTGGGGGTGGAATACTGAGGACAGGCTGGGAGTGGCCCTGATGAGCTTACAGAAGGCATTCCAGAAGGTGAAGTGTGGGCCCCGATCTGAGATGACATCAGTGGGAAGGCCACGAAGTCAGAAGACATGAAGTATTAGTTGTTCCGCTGTCTCCTTGGCGGAGGGTAGTTTGGAAAGTGGAACAAGATGAGCAGACTTAGAGAAGTGGTCAACAATGGTCATGATTGATTCAGGTGTTGCCATCAGATGGGGGTAGGCCAATGACAAAGTCGAGAGAAATATGGGACCAGGGATGGTCCGACACAGGTAGGGGTCTGAGAAGGCCGGCAGGGGGTCAGTTGTCATGCTTACTTTGGGTGCAGACGTAGCAAGCAGTCACAAACCTGTGCATGTCCTGTGGGCCGCCGGAACCGTTGCTAAATTACATGGAACCTGGGTGGCAGAATAGCCTGGATCCATCGACCCATTCCAGGACCTGTGAGCATAGTCGCCAAGGGACGAAAAGATGATTCGGGGGGACATTGCTTGGTCCAGTTTCCTGTGTCAGAGCCTGCTTGGCTTTGGTCTCTATGGCGATGAGACAATGGATTATTGACAGACAATTAGCAGAATGGATTAAAAATTTTTATTTTTATTCGTCACATACACAATCACACAGAGTATGATATGAAGTGAAATGCTTATACAACGCTGTTGACCTCAATATTACAAAAAATAAGACAATTAAAAAAAACTTTTAAATTTATATAATATTCAGCAATAAGAAGAAGAATAAAAATGAAAATAAAATGGAATAAGATAGAAATATAAAGAAGTTAAACAATATATAATAAAAATAGAAAAATATATATTAAATGAAATATAATATAAATGTAACATAGTGCAGTGTAGAACCGTGTCCAGTTATTGGCAAGATAATGTGCACTATTGCAGTTCTAGTTCACAGTGTGCAAAATGTGCAAATGTTCCATGTGTGAACGTACGTGTGTGTCCTAGTAGAAATAAACATTTATAGTCCTGAGGTGTGCAAAGTGTGCAAGCGTGTGAGTGTTAGGTCCTATGTGGTGTTGTGATTGAGAGCTTGTATAGCCTGCAGGAAGAATGTCCGGTGCCGGGACCCAGCTCCGTTCTTCTGGGCCGTAGCCCTCCCACTCAACTAGATATTGTAAAGCCTCCGCTCTCCTCCGTGAGTCCAGCAGTTCTTTGCCCTGAAACGCTGGGGCGCCCTCTATTTCCACAGCCTCGGGAAGTGAAGGGTCCGCTGCTCCTTCGTTTAATAGCCCCCGGACCACCGGCCTGAGAAGAGAGATGTGGAAGACAGGATGAATACGTAAGTGTGTGGGGAGTTTTAATCTAAAGGATACTGGGTTTATCTGTGCCGTGATAGGGAAAGGGCCAATGAACTTGGGGGAGAGTTTTCTATACGGGAGGTTAAGGTGTAGAGCCATACCCGATCGCCTACCTGGAGCGGATGACTTTCCCTTTGTCGTCTATAGGCGTGTTTTTTGAATCGCTGCACTGCTTGGGAGATCTTGGTGTGTGCATCCTCCCATACTTTCTCCGCTTTTTTTAACCACTGGTCCACCATGGGCACATTGGTGGGAGTGGCATCCCAGGGACATAGCGAGGGTTGATACCCTAGCACACACTGGAATGGCGTTAGGCCGGTAGAGAAGTGGCGCAGTGATTTTTGTGCGTATTCCGCCCAGGTTAAGCAGTCTGCCCATTCGTGTTGTCAGCTGCTGCAGTATGCTCGAAGATATCTCCCGAGTTCTTGGACAGTCCGCTCTGGGGTGATAGCCTGACGTTAGGCTAACTGTGGTCCCCAAATTCTGGAAGAAAGCTTTCCAGACCCTAGCGATGAATTGGGGACCACGATAGGAAATAATATCTTCCGGTATGCCGTAGCACCGAAACACTGTAGTGAATAGGGTGTCTCCTACCTGGAGGGCTAATGGAAGGGAACGAAACGGGATGAATTTGCATCCCTTTTAAAATCTGTCTACTACTACTACTAGTATCGTGGTGCTGGTGATGTGTTCGTGTGACGCCGGGGTCCAAATGCTAGGCTCATATGAGCCGCGATCGTCACTCGCTCGCGCAGTGGCGCCGGCACATAGGTTTGATCAGCAGGACAGTTCCTAGGCGCGGGATTGGACCGTGCCCACTGAACTATCTCCGACTCGATGTCCCAAGTGACTGGCGCCACAACGAGTGAAGATGGCAGAATTGCATCTTTATCGCATATCCGGTGACTGGAATGTTTCCTTGTCGCAGCCTCATCAGTTTCTGTTCTCCCGAGCGTCCATGATCCGGGTGGTCGAACACGGCCATCATTGCCTCGAGGAAGCTGTTATAGCGGTAACTGAGCTCCCCGTCTGCACTCCAGACGGCCGCCGCCCAGTCCATGGCTGGTCCGGTGAGCTGTTGAATGATAAAGCGGATCTTTTGCTGATCAGTCATGTCTGGGTAATCCATTAAATACGGCTCACAGGCCATCATGAACCACTTGCATCCCTCCGGATCAACTGCATATCTTTCCGGGGGGGCCGAGCGGGGTGGTGATGGCGTGGAGCGCTTTGATGGTCCCGCGAGCGACTGGCCTAGAATGGCGAGTTGTTTCACGCAGTGAGCGAGGTCGCTCACTGCTCGCACCAGGCTGTCAATCTCTTTCTGCTGTATCCGAATGTAGTGCATCGGGGTCTCTTCCTCCGGCAGGGGGACACCTGCTGCGTCCTGAAAGGTCCGTCCATCTGTCATGATTCACAGGTAAAGGGTGGACGCAGGTGCAGGCCATGAACTCAACTTCTTAATTAACAGTTCACACAAACTCAAAATAACTCCAAAATAAATGTAACAATAACAAAATGTGGGAGTCTCTCTCTCTCTGCAATGTTCTCAACTCCTCAGGATGTTCATTCCTGAGGAACAGGTAAACAAGCCTTTTATCTTATAGGGTAGCATACATTTGAAAACAAGCCTAAACACGATGGTGGACGGACAAGAGACTACGGGGTCGGCTGGTATAAGTAGGAAGACACAAAAGGATACACAGGTGATTCTCATTACGTGATAATAGTGAGAGACATATGCACGCAGACACACCAGGGGGAGACAAAGCGACGACTCAGTAGTCCGGGGACCTGGATCGTACTCTCAGAGGCTGCGGTGGCCCAGATGTTACAGATGTACACTATGCTCGGTCCCCTACAGCCAATATCTCCACACCTCCAGCTCCTGATGGCTAGGAGCTCTCGGTCGCCTATGTCATAATTCCTCTCTGCCAGGGATAGATGGCGGGAGTAGAATGAGCAAGGGTGCAGCTTGTTGTCTAATGAATATCTTTGGGAGAGGATTCTTCCTTTCAACAATATTTTTATTGATTTTAACAGGGATAAAACAGGGTAAACATGTAATATTTTAATGCAGGTTTTATAATCCCCTTATAAACCCTATAGCTCCCACCCCGTCCCTCCCCGACTCCAAGCCAGTTTTACAAGCATATGAAAGGCTAAACGCCAGGCATTGAGAGAAACCAAAAAAGAAAAAAGAATATGGAGCTGGAAGTTTTTTGGTTCTACGTGCAAAAAATAAATAAATAAAGAGGAATAAAAAGGGGAAAGAAAGCAAACAAACAAGTAATTAAATAAGACAGGAATCAAACTATAAATGTATATGAAAAAAGTGAAGGAAGGGCCCCCACACCTGTTGAAATTTAAAGTCTGGGTAATGAATTGAATAGTGAATCTTCTCCAGGGACAGACAGGACATGATATCTCTGAGCCACTGGGCGTGGGTAGGTGACGAGGCATCCTTCCACTTGAATAAAAGAGAACGCCTGGCCAGGAGTGTCGCAAAAGATAACAATCTCTTTTTGGCTGGACTTAGACTCTTACCCTCTTCTCCAGTGACACCAAAAAGAGCAATCAGAGGGTCTGGTTCAAGATTGCAATTCAATATGAAGGACAGGGTCTTAAAAACATCCCTCCAGAATTTTTCCAAATTCGGGCATGTCCAGTACATATGAATAAGAGACGCCTCTCCACTTTTACATTTATTACAGCAAGGATCAATGTCTGGGTAGAAACGGGAGAGTTTAAGTTTGGAGAAATGAGCCCTGTGTACAACCTTAAACTGTAATAAAGAGTGGCGGGCACATAAGGAGGTTGAGTTGATAAGTTTAAGAATTGAATTCCAAGTATCATCTGATAGTGACAAATTTAAATCCTTCTCCCAAGCAGTTTTAATTTTACACAGAGGGGTGTGACTCGAAGCCATCAATCCACCATAAATAGTGGATATTAGGCCTTTACGCAGCGGAGACAAACAGAGGAGGTTATCTAGAATGTTTGCAGCAGGAGCCTCAGGGAGATTTGGTATTAAAGAGCGAATGAAGTGTCTTACTTGCAGATATCTGAAAAAATGAGAATTGGGTAAGTTAAACCTCTCGGAAAGCTGTTCAAATGATGCAAACTTATGGTCAACGAACAGGTCTTTGCAAAGCTTGATGCCCTTATTGTACCATTCCTGAAACACTGAGTCATGTAAAGAAGGTTGGAAGAGATGGTTAGAGACGATAGGACTGGACAGAGAAAAGCCCAGAAGACCGCTGTGCTTTCTGAACTGAGCCCATACTCTCAAGGTATGCACCACTACTGAGTTATTGATTAATTTAATTGAGGGGATGGGGAGAGCAGATCCAAGGAGTGCAGAGACAGAGAGATTTTTGACAGACTTTATCTCCATTTCCACCCAGGCAGGCCGATTAGGTTGGTTATGAAAATATGACCAAAAGATGACAGATCGAATGTTTGCTGCCCAGTAGTAGAAACGAAAATTAGGTAGAGCCATGCCACCGTCTCTTTTAGATCTTTGAAGTAGGGACTTATTCAATCGTGGATGTTTACCTTTCCAAAGGTAAGAAGATATAATTGAGTCTAACGCGCCAAAGTAAGATTTGGGAATAAAAACAGGTACAGACTGAAAGAGATATAAAAATTTAGGGAGAATACTCATTTTAATGGCATTAATGCGGCCCACCAGGGACATGGACAGTGGTGACCATCGTCCCAAGTCCTTTCTTGTTTGGTTCAACAACCTAATAAAATTTTCTTTAAAGAGGTGTTTATGTTTCCTTGTGATTGTAATACCAAGATAGGTAGACTGATTTTTCACAATGTTGAATGGAAAATTGTGCATACCAGTTGTTACTGCTGTATTATCTAGCAGAAAAAGTTCACTTTTGTGCAAATTTAATTTATATCCTGAAAAATAGCTAAATTCCCTGAGCAATGACAGCACAGGTGGCAGAGAGGAGACTGGATTCGATAAAAAAAGTAGAAGATCATCCGCATAAAGGGAAACTTTATGTTCTTCTCCCTGCCTCCAAATCCCAGATATATCTCTACAGCTTCGGAATGCAACTGCTAGTGGCTCAATGGCGAGGTTAAAGAGCAATGGGCTAAGGGGACATCCCTGACGAGTTCCCCGCTGAAGACTGAATGGTTGAGACTGCTGAGCATTTGTCAGAACTGAGGCAGTGGGGCTTGAATATAATAATTTAACCCAAGTGATAAAACTTGGACCAAAATTAAATTTTTCTAAAGCCCTGAATAAATACTCCCATTCCACACGATCAAAAGCCTTTTCAGCATCCAAAGAAAGGACACACTCAGGGGTCTCCTCTGATGGTGTGTACAAGATATCCATAAGGCGTCGAATGTTAAAGTAAGAGTAACGATTTTTAACAAAACCGGTCTGGTCCTCAGATATAATAGAGGGTAGAACATTCTCTAATCTACGAGCCAAGACTTTAGCAAGGATTTTAACATCCACATTAAGGGAGAGGATTCTTCCAACGCCAGTGTTGGAAGCATCCACTTCTATCCCAAACTGGCAAGGGTATGATGAGAATGGGGGCTGAGGTGAACTGTTTCTTGAGGCCAGCAAAAACCTTGTCTGCTTCTGTGTTCCAGCAGAACCATGTCTTAGAGGAGGTCAGGGAAGTTAAGGGACAGCCACGGAATTGTACCCCTGAATGATGCGGCGATAAAAGTTTGCAAGCCCCGGAACTGTTGGAGGTCCCGTTGAGAGGCTGGAGTAGGCCAGTTGGAGACCTTAGCTGGCTCCATTTCCAGTCTGGAGGGAGAGATAACAAAACATAGGAACGTGGTGGAAGTTGTGTGGAACTCACACTTCTCAGCTTTAACGAAGAGGTTGTTCTCTAAGAGCCTTTGCAAAACTTGGCGAACATGGTGCTTTTGCTCCACCAGACCCTGTTAATGTGTGTTTAATTCAGAAGAAAGGAGAAATTTTTACTGTGTAAGATGAGAAGGGGGAGATTGTGGATTACGAGCATAATTCGTTCCGGGAGTGTTTTGGAATACGAGCCCACTCCCGGGAACGAATTATGCTCGTAAACCTCGGATTACGGGCATAATTTGTTCCGGGAGTGGGCTCGTTCCGGGAGTGGGCTATATATATATATAAATAAATGCCCCTTTTTCAGGATAAATAAAATAAAATCCAAATAACTTTACAGATCTTCATTGTAAAGTGTTTAAACAATGTTTTCCATGCATATGGAATTAACCATAATCAATTCATTAACATGCACCTGTGGAATGGTCGTTAAGACCTTAACAGCTTACAGAAAGTAGGCATTTAAGGTCACAGTTCTAAAAACGCAGGACACTAAAGAGACTCGTCTACCGACTGTGAAAAAACCCAAAGAAAGATGCCCAGGGTCCCTGCTCATCTGCGTGAATGTGCATTAGGCATGCTGAAGGGAGGCATGAGGACTGCTGATGTGGCTAGGGCAATAAATTGCCATGTCCGCACTCTGAGACGCCTAAGACAGCACAGGAAGGACAGCTGATCATCCTCGCAGTGGAAGACCACGTGTAACAACACCTGCACAGGATGGGTACATCCGAATATCACACCTGCATGACAGGTACAGAATGGCCACAACAACTGCCCGAGTCACACCAGGAACACACAATCCCTCCATCTCACAGCAAGAACTGACAAATCTGGTCCAGTCCATGAGGAGGAGATGCACTGCAGTACTTCAAGCAGCTGGTGGCCACACCAGATACTGACTGGTACTTTTGATTTTGAGCCTCCCTTCGTTCAGGGACACATTGTGAAACATTTTTAGTTTATGTCTTATGGTGTTGACTCTTTTAGTGTTCATACAAATATTTACACATTAAGTTTACTGAAAGTAAAAACAGTTGAAAGTCAGAGGACGTTTCTTTTTTTGCTGAGTATATATTGTATCTATACAGAGATGTCAAGTAACGAAGTACAAATACTTCGTTAACTTACTTAAGTAGAAATTTTGGGTATCTATACTTTACTGGAGTAATTATTTTTCAGCCGACTTTTTACTTTTACTCCTTACATTTTCACGCAATTATCTGTACTTTCTACTCTCTTTCTACTACATTTTAAAAAATAGCCTCGTTACTCCTATTTTATTTCAGCTTGTCATAAAAAAAAATTGCACCATCCGGATGGAGCGAATTTGATTGTGGTTGAATGGTATAAACATACCATTCCGACATCCCATCGGTTGGTACGCGATCCAACGCACCTGCACATGACGTCACGTCACACACTCCAGCAAGAACGTTTGAATAAAATAGCATTTTCGGTTGATAAGGTTGTGATAAGTAGACGAAGATGTCCGTGATAGAGACTCAAGATTCGAGCGAAATGTCACAACCAAGCACCAGCGAGGAAGGTACAGTAACAGGACCAGGAAGGTAACAGGAATGAATATATATACAGTGGTGTGAAAAACTATTTGCCCCCCTCCTGATTTCTTATTCATTTGCATGTTTGTCACACAAAATGTTTCTGATCATCAAACACATTTAACTATTAGTCAAAGATAACACAAGTAAACACAAAATGCAGTTTTTAAATGAGGGGTTTTATTATTTAGGGAGAAAAAAAATCCAAACCTACATGGCCCTGTGTGAAAAATGAATTGCCCCCTGAACCTAATAACTGGTTGTGCCACCCTTAGCAGCAATAACTGCAATCAAGCGTTTGCGATAACTTGCAACGAGTCTTTTACAGCGCTCTGGAGGAATTTTGACCCACTCATCTTTGCAGAATTGTTGTAACTCAGCTTTATTTGAGGGTTTTCTAGCATGAACCGCCTTTTTAAGGTCATGCCACAACATCTCAATAGGATTCAGGTCAGGACTTTGACTAGGCCACTCCAAATCTTCATTCTGTTTTACTTCAGCCATTCACAGGTGGATTTGCTGGTGTGTTTTGGGTCATTGTCCTGCTGCATCACCCAAGATCGCTTCAGCTTGAGTTGACGAACAGATGGCCGGACATTCTCCTTCAGGATTTTTTGGTAGGCAGTAGAATTCATGGTTCCATCTATCACAGCAAGCCTTCCAGGTCCTGAAGCAGCAAAACAACCCCAGACCATCACACTACCACCACCATATTTTACTGTTGGTATGATGTTCTTTTTCTGAAATGCTGTGCTACTTTTACGCCAGATGTAACGGGACACGCACCTTCCAAAAAGTTAAACTTTTGTCTCGTCGGTCCTCAAGGTATTTTCCCAAAAGTCTTGGCAATCATTGAGATGTTTTTTAGCAAAATTGAGACGAAATCTGCCATGCAGGCCGTTTTTGCCCAGTCTCTTTCTTATGGTGGAGTCGTGAACACTGACCTTAACTGAGGCAAGTGAGGCCTGCAGTTCTTTAGATGTTGTCCTGGGGTCTTTTGTGGCCTCTCGGATGAGTTGTCTCTGCGCTCTTGGGGTAATTTCAGTCGGCCGGCCACTCCTGGTAAGGTTCACCACTGTTCCATGTTTTTGCCATTTGTGGATAATGGTTCTCACTGTGGTTCGAGGGAGTCCCAAAGCTTTAGAAATGGCTTTATAACCTTTACCAGACAATTACTTTTGTTCTCATTTGTTCCTGAATTTCTTTGGATCTTGGCATGATGTCTAGCTTTTGAGGTGCTTTTGGTCTACTTCTCTGTGTCAGGTAGCTCCTATTTAAGTGATTTCTTGATTGAAACAGGTGTGGCAGTAATCAGGCCTGGGGGTGACTACAGAAACTCAGGTGTGATAAACCACAGTTAAGTTATTTTTTAACAAGGAGGGCAATCACTTTTTCACACAGGGCCATGTAGATTTGGATTTTTTTTCTCCCTTAATAACAAACCTTCATTTAAAAACTGCATTTTGTGTTCAATTATGTCATCTTTGACTAATAGTTAACGGTTTTTGATGAGCAGAAACATTTAAGTGTGACAAACATGCAAAAGAATAAGAAATCAGGAAGGGGGCAAATAGTTTTTCACACCACTGTGTATATATATATATATATATATATATATATATATATATATTGCCGATTTATCAATTGGGTAAATGTGTCTGTGGATGTAGTGTGTCTCCTTTCTCCTTGAATGTTTGTGTGGCCCAACTGGCTCCCATTTTCCCCCATATTTTAGATGGATGGATCCCAGCAGCTATGCATACTCCCTTCCTACTTCAAACTCAAACTTCATCTTTCCAGCTGTAAAGAAACCCTTTATTAGTGGACTAAATGAGGGGACTATAAGGCAACAGGCCCAAACTCACAGCATTCAAAAGATCTTCTGCCAACATCTTTGTGCCAAACATCGCAGCTCCCTCCACTTTTGGCACTGTGTGCATAGATTTGTAATAGGCTTTTCTGTTTTGAAAATGTGAAAGCACACTGAGAGCTATTGCACACTGAAAAGTTGGAATACCTGGCCAAGGAATACCTAGCCAATAAAGCCGATTCCTATTTCTGTTCCTTTATCAGCTTTTGGCCATCCTTCTGCGTTCAACTCAAATTACTGCCTGGTTTATTCGTTTGCCAGATTCTTTAATGCAAACATCTTTTAGATAAGTACAAGTCATGCACAAAGCGGAAAATTTCACATCTGACATTGCTGTAATTATGAAATTAAATTAACCTGAAATCGCTTTAAAATCAGGTTTCCTTGCATAAGTGCCATCTGTAAGCGACTTCTTTTCTCATCACCACTTTGAACCCACATGCATTTAAAATGTATTTACATCACTAGCTGTAGTAGGCCATCCTCTTATCTTGCACAAAACAAGCACCTGTCTGATGACCTGAATGAGTTTTGCTAAAGGTTTGATATCCTCAGTCATTTAATCTGCACCACATTTAGAATCCCCTCTCTTCTCCTCTTGCCTTCCATCCCTGACAGCATTTGAAAAGCATGTGCCAGCTTTTGCAGAGGCAAAAGAGCAGGAAGGCATCTGGACCAGTTTCTGTGGCCCAGCTGTTTCCCTTTTTCACCTAGATCTTAAGATCTATGAGCAGCTTTATTTTTATTTTATAGCCAGATGAAAGGATGCACCCATATGAGCAGATTTATGAATAAAAATTCAATTCAATTCAATTAAATTTTATTTATATAGCGCTTTTAACAATGGTCATTGTCTCAAATCAGCTTCACAAAAATTAAAGAAATTTAACAAAAAAAAATAAATAAATAATAATAATAATAATAATAATTATAGAAAAGAAAATAATTGGAAGATAGAAATGATATAACATCTTGTGTGTTGTGCAGGTGGAAATTCAATATGACAGAAATTATTTAAATTGACATGAAGACCAGTTCAGCATAGGGACGAGTCAGTAGGTGCAGAGGGCAGATGAGGTCTGGAAAAATGCAAACATAATCACAAATAAACACATATACTCACTAAATAAACACTGGCTTTGCAACGCTGCGTGAAACGTATCACAACGTGAGCCGCTATATTTCATTCATTCATTAATTCATTCATTTTCTACAGTATACCACTTAATCCTGTCTTCAGGGTCGCGGGGGACCTGGAGCCTATCCCAGGAGACTTCGGGCACGAGGCGGGGTACACCCTGGACAGGGTGCCAATCCATCGCAGGGCACACACACATACACACACACATACACACACCCAATCACACACTACGGGCAATTTGGGAACGCCAATTAGCCTAATCTGCATGTCTTTGGATGGTGGGAGGAAACCGGAGTACCCGGAGGAAACCCACCAAGCACGGGGAGAACATCCAAACTCCATGCACACAGAGACGGGAATCAAGCCTGGCCCGCTATATTTCAGTCTTAATAAATTATATTTTTGCTGTATATTTTTTTTTGTGCCTAAGAATTGCATTTTAATGATTGTTTCAGAAACCATGCTGTAAATTTTGTTTCTCTCCCTGATTCTGTGAGGAATCTGAGCGTATAGATTTGGACAGCTGAGACATATGTCAATATGTCTTACTTATTCACTCAAGTCGTGGATTATTCAGTGAAACAGAGGCTCTGCACTGCTGGTGTGGGAGAACTTAGGAAGGCTGAAAACAAGACGTGCTGCTGCATTCTGGATCTGTTGCAGAGGACGAATCGTGGACAGAGGCAGATCTTTAAATCTAGTACTGTTCAATATTGTATGTGTTATCTCGCCTTCTGCTAGCTGGTGCTTTTGTTTTTTCCAGCTGCTTTAATCCACACATCTTTTGAAATAAGTACAAGTCAAGCATATACAGAGGTGGAAAGAGTAATAAAATTTTGTACTCAAGTACAAGTACTGTTACTTCAGTGAAATTTTACTTAAGTACAAGTAAAGTTACCATTATAAAAATCTACTCAAGTAAAAGTAAAAAGTAGCTCATAAAAAAATTTACTCAGAGTAAAAGTTACCGAGTTACTTTTTTATTTTAATTTTTTTTAACAGCGGGGGTGGGATGAGGCATTCTAGTGTAGTTCAGAAAAGATGAGCAGATATAATCTCAAACTAGTTGTTTTTAACTGAAGGAACACCTTTGCATAATAAAGCTGTTGTCTTTCTTGTGCTTGAAAATCAAAGTGGTCACTTAAATATGGTGTTACGTCCCAGTCTAGGGTCATACAGCAAAAGAATGGTTCAGGGTTCTATTTTAAACTGTATGGAAATGGTGGTATATGGCAGAAAGAACTAGAGCCAATCATTAACTGATGAAATAATGAGGTTTGTATACACACACACACACACACACACACACACACACACACACACACACACACACACACACACACACACAGGAGGAGGAGGATCAGATTCAGGGTTGACCCAGGCCAAAATAATAAACAAAATGGTATTTATATTTAGTAGCTAGATTATCTGCAAAAAAAAACAACAAAAAAAAACCACACAAACAAACAAAAATACAGGTACCTTCCCGGACTCCCTAAACCAAAAACAGTTAAATTATATACAAATATATACAAAGACCAACCAAACCAAAGGGACAAAGCAATAATCAAAGTCAATTGGAGGCAAAAAGTCAAAACCAGAATACACAACCAAATATCAAAACGCCAAAATCACAACCTCGTTGATCTTTCCCGCGTCTCTCTCCGGTTTATATATGGTCGCGCTAGTCGATGACGTCACTTTCAGGGCGGAAGCGACCGTGTGGAAGGTCAGGTAGCTGCCGATGTCAGAAAACCTGAAGTGGAGTCTGGAGCGGCACGCGACCAGGACATGATACACACACGCGAGCGCAAAAGCATAATATTTGTATTATTTTAGCATTTTCATTCATTTATTTTTTACTCAGTAGTGAATATGATTTAAAATGTAGCGAATTACAATACTTCAAACAAAACGTACTTAAGTACTTAAGATTCCAAGATGGCGTCGGTGAGGTCGGCTGCCGTCACGATTGCTCCGACCACCTTTTGTTTGTTTTTATTCTTCAAGTTAGTTTTCAGTGTTTTAAAATCGGCAAAATCATCACCATTGAGTACATTAGGTATGATAGAGACACTCTTGTTTCCTATTGGTATACAATGTACTCACAATTCGACGTTTTTAACTCCGGATCCGAGCTCGCCGAGTGAGATCCTGAGGGAGAACAATGGACGCGACGCGAAGCGGAGGCCTCGAGGGAGACGAGCTGGCGTGAGGAACCGGCTCAGAGCCCGTGCACACCGCACACCTCTGCCTAGCATCCTGCTCGCCAACGTCCAGTCACTGGAGAACAAACTCGATGACCTCAGGGCCAGGATAAAGTTCCAGAGAGACATTCTTCAACCTCCTCTGCTTCACCGAGACATGGCTGAACCCAGCGGTGCCAGACCACGCCATACAACCAGCCGAGTTCTTCTCGGTTCACCGCATGGACAGGACGCGGGACTCGGGGAAGTCAAGAGGAGGCGGCGTGTGCTTAATGGTGAACAACAGCTGGTGCAACAGCGCGAGCGTTGTTCCTCTTACACGCTCCTGCACACCAAATCTGGAACTACTGTCCATCATGTGTCGTCCATTTTATCTTCCACGAGAGTTCACATCGGTCATAATCAGTGCCTTTTACATTCCACCACAAGCAGACACTGAAACTGCCTTATGCGCGCTGCATGAGGCACTCACACAGCACCAGACACAACACCGGGACGCCTCGCTCATTGTGGCGGGGGACTTTAATAGTGCCAACCTCAAACGCGCAGCGCCGAACTTTTATCAGCACATCACCTGCCCCACCAGGGGCGAAAGGACACTGGACCATTGTTATACCACGGTCAAAGACGGTTACAAGGCACAATCTCATCCAGCGTTTGGTAAATCCGACCACGCCGCCATCTTCCTCATGCCAAAATATAAACAAAGGCTGAAACAGGAAGTTCCGGTTCAGAGGGAGGTCGCGCGCTGGACGGACCAATCGGTGGCCGCGTTACAGGACGCACTCGATGACGCAGACTGGGACCTGCACTCGATCTACAGCAAGCGGTGCTGGACTAAGGCCAGGAAGATCATGAAGGACCTCAGTCACCCCAGTAATGGACTGTTCTCTTTGTTGCGGTCTGGGAAGCGATTCCGCTCCCTAAAGGCCAACACAGAGAGGCTGAGGAGGAGCTTCTTCCCGCAGGCAATAAGGTCTCTCAATCACACCTCCACACAGGACTAATAACATCTTTTTATGCTCACAACACTGACTGGACAATCATGGACACATTCATACACACTTGCACTAAATATTTATACATCTGGACAATTGCACATGTCACTTTCATTAGTCACCTTTCATGCATATTTGCACAACCACTGACACTTTAAATTATATACTCTATCTACCCTATATTTCTATATTTTGCAATATTTTATTATGCCCTTATTGTACAGTTAATTTTACTTCTTTAGTATTTCCTTTTTATTGATTATTTATTTTACGTACAAGCTTTTATTTTCTTTTTAAGGTCACTGGCGGTCATGTAAGCATTTCACTGCATATTATACTGTGTATGACTGTGTATGTGACAAATAAAATTTGAATTTGAAGTAAAAGTAAAATTACAGATTTTAAAAACTACTTTAAAAAGTAGAAGATTACAAAAAAACTACTCAATTACAGTAACGCGAGGAAATATAATTCGTTCCTTTCCACCTCTGAGCATATAGCTGGAAATTTGACATCAGGGTCACACGCAGGAAGTGTACAACACCTCAGGAAGGTTGTTCACCAGTAAGCTATGAAGCCATGTTAACAGAATGGGAGTAAGAACAAAAGCAGGGATAACGTTCAGTGAAATGAAGTGCTCTTTTATTGCTATGATAACAGCAAAAGTATGTATGTGTGTCTGTGCGTGTGTGTGTGTGTGTTTGGGGGGGGGGGGTGTTACTCAATATGAATGCTTAATACTGTGCATGTTAGATTTTTTTTATTATTTATATATTCATTAACAGTATTTAACTCACACTGCAGCCGACCTCTTTGGCCCCTCCTACAGGTGGTGAGCCCATGGGAAGTCAATTCAATTCAATTTTATTTACATAGCGCTTTTAACAATGGTCATTGTCTCAAAGCAGCTTCACAAAAAATGAAAAAGATTTTGTTAGAAAAGAAAATGTGGAAGTGTGTATGTGTGAGAAAAATGTGTTTAGGTAATAATGAGATGAATGAATGATGAATGAAATGTCTCTGATGAGCAAGCCAAGGGGGACGGCGACAGTGGCAAGGAAAAACTCCCTGAGATGGCATTAGGAAGAAACCTTGAGAGGAACCAGACTCAACAGGGAACCCATCCTCATTTGGGTGATAACAGAAATGATAAGTGTGTTGTGCAGGTGAAATTGCAATATGACAGAAAATCATTTAAATTAACATGAAGACCAGTTCAGCATAAGGATGAGCCAGTGGACAGGTGCAGAGGGCAGATGAGGTCTGGATCACTGGAAGCACAGGAGCAGCATGTGTAGCTCGAAACCATCATGAAGCAGAATTCAGCTGGACCTGGTCCTTCTCTGGATGCCTCAGGAACCTCGCAGGGTCGGCCTTTGTCTACTGGAGCTGGCACAATCTCCCGATGCCTCGGGATGGGTAGAAGGATACAGAACAGATGGGGAGAATTAGCGTAGTTGCCATTCAGTATAGGTGTACTAGAGTATGAGGTTATGGGATGAGTTACGTGTATGCCAGATTAAAAAGATGCGTCTTGAGTCTACTTTTGAACTGGGAAACCGTGTCTGCTCCCCGAGCACTGTCTGGAAGGCTATTCCAAAGCTTTGGAGCTAAATATGAAAATGTAATACCCCCTTTTGTAGATTTTGAAATTCTGGGAACTACCAGAAGTCCGGAGTTTTGTGATCTTAAAGCTCGTGGTGGATTGTAGCGTATCAGAAGACTGGTTAGGTATGTGGGAGCTAAACCATTTAAGGCTTTGTATGTAAGTAACACTATTTTGTAATTTATTCTAGACTGAACAGGTAGCCAGTGCAGGGATGATAATATACGGGTTATGTGATCATATTTTATGGATCTAGTGAGAACCCTGGCGGCTTCATTTTGGACTAACTGAAGCTTGTTTATTGAGGATGCAGGACAACCACCTAGTAATGCATTACAATAGTCCAGTCTGGAGGTCATGAATGCATGAACTAGCTTTTCTGCATCAGATACAGATAAGATGTTCCTCAGTTTTGCAATAATTCTAAGATGGAAAAAGGCTGTTTTTGTGATATTTGAAATGTGATTTTCAAAGGACAAATTACTGTCTAATATTATGCCCAGGTCTTTTACTGTCGAGCTGGTAGTAACAGTACATCCTTCTAAACGCAGGCTGAATTGTGAAAGCTGTTGTGTGCTGGTTTTTGGGCCGATAAGTAATATCTTAGTCTTATCTGAATTTAGTAAATGAAAGTTATTGGTCATCCAATCTTTAATGTCCTGGACACACTCAGTTAGTTTTGTTAAGATATATAATTGGGTATCATCAGCATAACAATGGAAACTAATCCCATGTCTTCTAATGATGTTACCCAAGGGAAGCATGTATATTTAGAAGAGCAGAGGTCCTAAAACTGACCCTTGTGGGACCCCATATTTCACTGGCATTACACCAGACGGTTCTCCATTCAGATCTACAAAATGGTATCGATCAGATAGGTATGATCTAAACCATTTTAATGCCTGTCCCTGAATACCTATGTGATTTTGTAGGCGATCTATGAGAATATTATGATCTACAGTGTCGAATGCAGCACTAAGATCGAGCAGGACTAGCAATGAGATGCAGCCTTGGTCTGAAGCTAAAAACAAGTCATTTGCAATTTTAACTAGTTCAGTTTCTGTACTATGATGGGGCCTGAAACCTGACTGAAATTCTTCAAGGATGTTGTTTTCCTGCAAGAATGTGCATATTTAAGCTGATACTACTTTTTCTAATATTTTTGATATGAACGGAAGGTTTGAAATCGGTCTATAATTTGTTATTTCATTCGCGTCCAAATTAGATTTTTTAAAAAGCGGCTTAATAACTGCCAACTTGAAAGCTTTAGGGACGTGACCTAGATGTAATAATGAAGTAATAATGTTTAGAAGTGGCTCTCCAAACGTAAGCATCACTTCCTTTAAGAATCTGGTTGGGATTGGGTCTGACAACTGACACGTTGTTGATTTAGCGGAGGTAATAAGTTTATACAGCTCTTCCTGTCCTATCCATGTAAAGCAGTGAAAATCTAAATGTGAAGCTATAGGCTGAACTGGATCGTGAGATACTATTAGAGGTTGAACCTCCGTTATTTTCTTCCTGATACTATTGATTTTTTCATTAAAGAAGTCCATAAAGTCTTCACTTCTAAACTGTGATGGGATACTCTCTGCGGGCATCTTAGGTTTTGTTAGGCGAGCCACTGTACTAAATAAGAACCTGGGATTGTTTTGGTTTCTTGCTATCAGTTGGCTAAAATGCTCGGTCCTAGCATTTTTTAGGTTTTTAGAGCCTGTCTGTAGCTGCACATACTGTCTTTATACGCAATTCGAAAAACGTCTAATTTAGTTTTCGCTCAAGATTACGGGTTGCTCTCTTTAGGGCGCGAGTATGACTGTTGTACCACGGTGCAGGTGTTTTATCTCTGACTTTTTTTAATCTGATGGGAGTAACAGTGTCTAATGTACTGGTAAAAACAGTGCCCATGCTGTTAGTCAGTTCATCTACATCGTCTACATTTAGGGGTCTAATAAGAAAATGGGACAGATCCGGCAGATTACTTGTGAATCTGTCTTTAGTCGGATTCATATTTCTAACAAATTGATAACGTGGGGAGACACAGCTAATCTGTTCTACGGGTAGAGTATATATCAGGGGTTGATGATCTGTGATATAATCACTTTGAGGTAAGATCTCTATATTAGAGACATCTATACCATGGGATATAATTAAATCTAGTGTATGATTAAAGCGGTGAGTTGCTTCAATTATATTTAGTTTAACCTCAACAGAATTTAGTAAATCCATAAATGCGAGTGCTATTGCGTCGTTAGCATCATCTACATGAATGTTAAAGTCTCCTACTATCAACACTTTGTCAGAGTTAACCAATAGGTCTGATAGCAGATGTCCAAATTCTTTAAGAAAATCGGCATATGGCCCTGGCGGTCTGTACACGGTGGCCAGGGTAAAATATAGCAAGGGTTTATCACGTATTACCATGTGGTAAAATTATTTTTTTAAGTGCACAAACAGGTCTAGCATCAGGGGCCTAATAGGTTAAACTGTCAACAGCTACAAACGTTAATAGGTACATGGGTACAGCAGCACAATTCATTAAATGAAGACTGGCACATGATTGTTGTTGCCAACTGCTCATCTACTGGGATTTTCTCTTGAAACAGCGTCAACTGTAAGGTCCACAGAAAGTGGTCTGAATAAGAGAAAATATCCAATAAGGGCAGCACGCACGCGCGCACGCACTCACCTATACTGTTTTTCCTTAATACGGGGTCACGGGGAGCCTGGAGCGTATCCCAGGAGACTTAGGGCATGTGGAGGGGTGCACCCTGGATGGGGTGCCAATCCATTGCAGGGCACAAACATACACACATTCACATGCCCATTCTTACACAACAGGCAATTTGGGAACACCAATTAGCCTAATCTGGAACCTAGAGGTGTGAGGTAACCACTAATGGCGCTTTTCCACTGCATAGTATGACACGACACGGTTCAGTTCTACTCACTTTTGGGGGGTTTTCCACTGGGAACAGTACATAGTACCTGGTCCTTTTTTTAGTACCACCTCAGCCGAGGTTCCAAGCGCGCCGAACCGTTACCAAAACGGTGACGTGTAAACACGGCTGGTCACTGATTAGCCGGAGAAAATCGTCATTACTGCGTCACCGAACTTGCGACACGGGACACACCAGAACCGATATATTTAGAACAGCCAGAGAAGTATCGCACGCACCTTTTTGTATTAACCGTCGGCCTCTTTTGAAACAAACTCCTTCGTCTCGCTGTTAAAAACATCCACATGCCGAGAATGAAAAACACCATGCCGTCGATATGCTCCGTTGTTGTGTGTTTGTTTGTGGCGCGTTTACGATGACGTCATGGCAGTAGCGGCGCCGCGCGCGTGAGTAATCCCGCCCACGCTAAAGTGTTACTACACTGCAGTGGAAGTGCAAACCGAGCCAAACTGCGCCGAACCGAAGTGAGTTGAACTGAACCGTGTCGTGCCGTTCTATGCAGTGGAAAAGAGGCATTAGCTACCATTCTGCTGTGGGCAGCACTATCTCTGAAAATGCCTTGTTGATGGCAAAGATCAGAGGAAAATAGTAAGACTGGTTCAATCTGATAAAACAGCAACACTATAGTGGAACCTCCGATTACGAGTAACGTGGTTTGCGAGGGTTCCGCAAGGCTTTTTAATAAATTTTGACTTGGAAAACAAGCAAGTTTATCATGTAGCATGCATACACTTCTTGTTATGGCGCCAAGCATCATGTGATCACAACAGAGCCAATGTTTTTTCTCCCTCTTGTGCTGCACGGTCTTAGTGCGCGTCGCTCTGTGCACGTGTGTACTGTTTTCTATAACACTGTGACCAGTGTGTAAAACATATTTTATGATTGTAAGCATGTGTGTACAGCATGCGTATACTATTTCTTATAACACACGTGTGTACAGCACACGTGCAAAGCAAAAGAAAATCTCATTGGAGAGGTTAAAGTTCCATTTTCTCCATCTCTGTATCAGCCTGGCGTTATGTGTGTGCGCGCGTGTAATTCGACACCATGCACCTTCACACACGCACTCTCGCCTTTTCACCCCCCCTCCACCTCCTCTTCCTCTCGGCGTCACACACACACACACACACACTGCTCTTCACAGAAACACTGTTCTGTCACGATTCACAGGTTAATTTGTTTTTTTGTTTTACTTTACAGCAGTGATTTCAATAGTATGTGCTCACACGACTGTCATTAGCGATGTTCCTTGCTAATTTTTCAGATAAACCAGTCTTTCTGTTAATGTGTGTGTAAAACTCAAATAAGAGAGGAGAAAGGTTTACTGAGTAAGATGAGAAGGGGGAGAGGGGGAGGGGCTGATTCCTCCTCTCCTCTTACTTTAGCCTCACACACATACACAATCCCGGTTCCACAGACACAGCGCCTGCGTGCAAAAACGTAAACCCTTATCTGTCAGGATTTATTTAAACTTTTTTTAAAAGTAAAGTGCAGGTTAATTAGTTTTATTTTTACTTTATAGTAATAATTTTTATGCATTTATTTTTTTGGTCCATGGAACTCGAAAAAATTAGAGTTTCCATTATTTCTTATGGGGACATTTTTACGAGTGTAATGGAATATGAGCCCACTTTCAGAACAAATTATGCTCGTAATCCAAGGTTACACTGTATCTTGTTACAACTAAGGTATACTGAAGATAATCTCTGAACACACAACATGCCGAACCTTGAAGCAAATGTGCTATAGCAACAGAAGAAGACCACAGTGTGCCGCTCCTGTTTTGGCTTACCAAAATTAGACAATAGAAAAATGGAAAAAAAAAGTTTGCCTGGTCTGATTAGTCTCAATTTCTGCTTAGGCATTCTGATGGTGGGGTCAGACTTTGTCACATACTTAAATGACCTCCATAGACAGCAGATCTTAATCCAATATATTAAAGAAAGGTTCTGTCTGTTCAGAACTTGCTCTTTAAATGATATCTTTATGTTTCATACACTGGAGAACATGAAACCAGTGTCAGAAAATTCTGTTTGTCTGTTGAGCCAGACTTTGTCATAGCATAACACAAAACAGACTTACATGTTTGTCGGATTTAACCTGAAATAACATTATTATTGAGTACATGTGACGGCGGGCCAGCGCCTCTTACTATCTACCACCCTCAACCTTCGCAATTTTCCTGTGTTGTAAATAAAAAGAGCACTTATTTTCTTAGTCTCGTGTTTCCTGTGTTCTGGCCTGCCCTGCCATGCTTTACATTTAGGCATTTGGCAGATGCTCTTATCCAGAGTGACATACATTTTTTAAAATGTCATTACACATCTGAGCAGTTGAGGGTTAAGGGCCTTGCTCAAGGGCCCAACAGTGGCAACTTGGTGGGGTTTGAACCTGGGATCTTCCGAACCGTAGTCCAATGCCTTAACCACTGAGTTACCCCTGGCCCCATTTACATTGCTTTACATTGGTGGATGATGCACAGACCCAGTGCAGACCCTGAAACCCAACCCAACTTAGAGCAACTTTTCTACCACCTGGAATCTAGCACCAAGCAGCAGGTGGTGCTACAACAGCTGATCCAAGGCCTGCAAGCCACGGTAACTGAGCTCAGCTGACTCAACCAGTATGGAGGGATTCGCGTTTCCCCACCAGACTCCTGACATTAGTGTGGGCAGGTATCGATTCTTGATGGTGATTTCATTCAAACCACGATAATCAATACATGGCCATAGCATCTTGTCTTTCTTAGCTATGTAGAAACCCCAGCCCCAGCAGGGGAAGAGGATGATTCCAGTAGCAAGGAATTTTAAAATACATTTATCCATGGCCTCCCTCTCCTTGGAAGTATAGCCTTCCCCTGGGAGGTGTCGTGTCTGCGAGGAGGTCAATGGCACAATTATAAGGTCGGTGGGTTGGTAGCGAGTGGCCTTGTGAGCAGTTGAACAGCCTTCTCATCTGTGCTGTGAATGATTTGAAGGAAGAGCAACATGGGTAGTTGGCGTCCCACACGGCAGTTCCCCACTCATGTGCCTGGTTGGTGAGAAGCGTGATCACAAATGCCACCTTGGAGTGTTCCATGGCAAAGGATGATACCTGGAGCTCCATTATCAGAGAGCATAAACAAAGTTGAATAAACATACGAGTTCATACACATAGAGGAATCCGAACCATGAGCAAAGATCCAGAGGGCAAGGCACAAAACAAAATCCAGGAAACAGGCAGCATCAAAACACAGGAACAAACTACTAGAATTAATCACAGAGATACAAAGGGGGCGTACGTAAGATACTGTACATCGGCCATGAGTAGGTAGCTTGATTGGAGGCAGGTGCACCCATATATATATATATATATATATATATATATATAAATATATATAAATATATATATATATATATATATATATATGAACACATGTTCAATTTCTCATTAATGCAATTATCTAATCAACCAATCACATGGCAGTGGCTTCAATGCATTTAGGGGTGTGGTCCTGGTCAAGACAATATCCTGTACTCTAAACTGAATGTCAGAATGGGAAAGAAAGGTGATTTAACTGCTTGGGATACTGACTGTTTCCTGTTGGTGACGTAGCTTCCTGTTTTCGTATCGTTGCCGCGAAAGTTTCGCGTTTGTATCAGCGTTTAAATTACATCGCTTTATAGAATAACAATATTAATAGCAACCAGCTTTTACATCTCCATACTATTCGGCTTCGCCTTTTTTCTGCAATTTTTGGAGAATGCGCGAGTTTCCTCATCTAAGAACAACAAACGGAATTCATCTCCAAACAACTAAAACTCCGACACAGAGGTACGTTATAATGTCTACCATTCAGCTTGTTCAGTGTGTACAGTGCAGGATGTTTACACATTCTTCCTCCGTCATTAGTGATAATTTTATTTGTGATAGGTGTGTGTTAGTGAGCACTCTGACGGAGAAGATATCAGCATTAGAGGAGCGCATCCAGACTTTAGAGAGGGTTAGAGAATGTGAGAGCAGCGTTATTCCTGTAGCGGACAGTCTGGGTGCCGCAGGCGGAGATAAACAGCCCCCGACTCCGGCACTAGAGCCCTCACAGCGGGGCGAGTGGGTGATGACTCGACGGCATACTCATTCAGCCAAAGCTAACGCTAAGGATAGCCCACCGGAGCACACCTCCTCTGCGCCTCACGTGTCCAACAGGTTTTCTCTCCTCAATGATACACCCGCTGAGAAACCTGAAAGAGCTCTGGTTATAGGAGACTCTGTAATGAGACACGAGAAATTAGCTAGACCTTTAGGGGCGCCAGCGGCAGTGGTTAGGTGTATCCCGGGAGCCAGAGCACCGGACATAGCAGGTAATCTTAGGGCTCTAGGACAGCACAGGTTCTCTAAGATAGTGGTACATGCTGGAGCTAACGATATACGCCTTCGTCAGTCAGAGGTTAGCAAGAATAACTTTACAGAGGTGTTTAAATTAGCGAAGGCGATGTCCGATGAAGTAGTATGCTCTGGTCCCATCCCAATGAGATGTGGCGACATAGCTTACAGCAGGTTATGGTCACTGAACTGCTGGATGTCCAGGTGGTGCTCCAAAAATAATGTGGGCTACATAGATAATTGGAAGACCTTTGAGGGCAAAGCTGGCCTGTTAGGGCGGGACAGTGTCCATCCCACTCGGGAAGGTGCTGCTCTCATTTCCTGTAGTATAGCTCATAGTCTCAGTAGAGGTCTAGTTAATTGGTGACAATCCAGAGCCCAGGCCAGGGAGCAGACAGACAGGCTAAACCAACCGTCTGCTAGCTGCATAGAGTCGTCACTCAGGGTTCACCTTATTGAGACTGTGTCTGTTCCCCGAGCTAAGCAAAAATACAGAAAGACTCAGAAAGTCTGTTTCAATAATCTAATTAACATAAAGTCCACAAACTCCGATCATACTGAATGCGCAGCCAGCACCTCTGATCTGAAGCTAGGATTGTTAAATATTAGATCTCTCGCATCAAAAGCAGTTATTGTTAATGAAATTATCACAGATCAGGCGTTTGAAATACTCTGTTTAACTGAAACATGGGTTAAACAGGATGAGTATGTAGCTCTAAATGAAGCTAGTCCTCCTGGATACAGCTACATACACCAGCCTCGGTTAACTGGTAGAGGAGGAGGCGTCGCAGTTATTCATGATGATAATCTGTCTATCGTACAAAAACACGGACACAAATTTAACTCATTTGAAATTCTTTATAGTAACATAAGTATACTTAAGTATATTAAATCAGCTCAGTCGATTCCACTAATTATAATTTACAGACCTCCAAGGCCATATCCTGAATTTCTTAGTGAATTTGCGGATTTCATCTCAGACCTGGTCGTTTCTGTAGACAAAGTGTTAATTGCTGGAGATTTTAACATTCATTTTGAGAATACAGAAGACCCTCTGAGAACAGCATTTATGTCCATACTGGACTCTGTAGGCGTAAATCAGTGTGTAGTAGGACCCACTCATAAAGCAGGTCACACTTTAGACTTAATAATATTTTTCGGATTAAGTATAAGAAATGTATTCACAATTCCACTGTCTGAAATTATCTCAGATCACTATCTTGTCTCCATTCAAGTGTGTCACAGTGATAATGTACGCACAGCACCGCGCTACCATATTAAACGTACTTTCACATCAACTACCACACAGAGTTTTATCAGTAATCTCCCAGAGTTATCAACTTCGATTAGGTCACCGTCTGATCCCACAGAACTCGATCAGGCGACTGAATATTTAGAGTCGACATTTCGTTGTACCTTAGATAATGTAGCTCCAGCTAAAAGAAAAATTAAGAGTTAAGAAACTCGCTCCCTGGTATAACGATCACATGCGCACTTTAAAACAGACCGCTCGGAAATTAGAGCGTAAATGGCGTCAAACTAAATTATTAGTATTTCAAATAGCATGGAAAGAGAGCATCCTGAACTATAGGAAAGCTCTTAGTGTACTGTAGCTAGATCAACGTATCTCTCCACTCTTATAGAAGAAAATAAAAATAATCCTAGATTTTTTTTAATACCGTAGCCAAATTAACCAGAAATAAGACCACTACAGAAATCTCTACAACAACATCATGCAATAGTGACGACTTCATGAACTTTTTTAATAATACAATTGTAAATATCAGGCATAAAATTGAGGCTTTGAAACCGAACAATGTAATTGATACAGATGTTAACCTAGCCATGTCAGATTCAAACCTAGAATACTTTACTCCCCTTGAAGAGAATGAACTAATTTCACTCATCTCTTCTGCAAATTCATCAACCTGTATATTAGATCCTATACCGACACATTTTCTTAAACAGATAGTACCAGTAATAACAGAACCGCTGTTGAGAATAATTAATTCCTCACTCAGCATTGGTTATGTTCCAAAATCTTTTAAAGTAGCAGTTATCAAACCAATAATTAAGAAACCTGACCTCGACCCCTGTCAGCTGTCCAATTACAGGCCAATATCAAACCTCCCCTTTATCTCTAAGATTCTGGAAAAGATAGGAGCGGAGCAGCTATGCTCATATCTACATAGAAATGGCATACATGAACTGTATCAGTCAGGATTTAGGCCTCATCACAGCACATAAACAGCACTCGTTAAAGTAGTAAATGACCTCCTATTGGCCTCTGATCAGGGTTGTGTAACTATGCTTGTATTACTCTTTTGACACCATTGATCATGCTATTTTTCTTCACAGATTAGAAAATGTAGTAGGAATTAAGGGTACAGCCCTCTCCTGGCTCAGATCCTATTTGACCGATCGTTATCAGTATGTAGACTTAAATGGTGATTATTCTGCATGTTCTCTAGTGGAGTTTGGCGTTCCGCAGGATTCAATTTTAGGCCCACTGCTTTTTTCCCTTTACATGCTTCCCCTGGGCAACATAATCCGTAAGCATGGTATTAGTTTTCATTGTTATGCTGACGACACACAGCTATACATCTCAACAAAACCTGATGAGAAAAACCATCTTACTAAAGTTGAGCAATGTGTGCAGGACATAAGAAATTGGATGCTAATTTACTTCCTTCTGCTTAATCCGGATTAGACAGAAGTTCTAGTCATAGGACCGCATACAGCTAGAAGTAAAATCTTAGATCACACCGTAACTTTAGATGGCCTTTCTGTTCCATCAAGTGCAACAGTAAAAGACCTCGGCGTGATTATAGATTCCAGCCTTTCATTTGAAGCTCATGTAGATAATATCACCAGGATAGCATTCTTTCACCTCAGAAATATTGCCAAGATAAGAAATATATTGTCGCTAAACGATGCAGAAAAACTAGTTCATGCTTTTATCACTTCTAGGTTGGACTATTGTAATGCCTTACTGTCTGGTTGTTCAGTTAGGTGCATAAACAAGCTTGCAGCGAGAGTCCTCACTAGAACCAGAAGATATGAGCACATCACCCCTATCCTATCTTCACTACATTGGCTCCCTGTGAAATTTCGCATTGATTTTAAAATACTACTCTTGACATGTAAAGCATTAAATGGTCTCGAGCCACAGTATCTGAGCGAACTGCTAGTGTCTTACGATCCGCCACGCCTACTTCGGTCAAAGGATGCAGGCTGCTTGTCAGTGAAGTGCTCTTTTATTGTATTATGAAAACTACAGCTGTGGGCAGAGCTTTTTCTTACAAAGCCCCAAAATAATGGAATAGTCTTCCAAATAGTGTTCGGGACTCAGACACAGTCTCAGTGTTTAAGTCTAGGCTCAAAACCTATTTGTTTAGCCAAGCATTTTTATAAGTAGATTTGCCATAAGGTAAAGGAGCAGATCTGGGGGACTCATGGACAGAGTATTATGGTGAACTGGTATGTTTAGATGCTGTCTTCCTCACTCTCATTTGATCACTCAGGTTTGTTGACGGTGAGGTGATTGTTTGCTTTACATCTCAGGGAGCCCTCATGTTTGTGTTTCCTTCTGGCTCTCCCTTTTAGTTATGCTGTCATAGTTAGTCCTGCCGGAGTCCCTGCTTGCACTCTACAGTAAATATACAATCACATTAGACATTGTGACTGTGACCATACCTAATTGCAATCTCTCCTCCTCTTCTCTTCCTCCCCCTCTTTCTCTTTCCTCTCTCCCCCTGTCTCCCCCTTTCACTCTTTCTCTCTCTCTCTCTCTCTGTCGAGCTACACATGTCGTTCCTGAGCTGCCAGTGATCCAGACTCCCTCTGCCCCTGTCTGATCCATCCTGGTGCCCCGTTTCTGGTTGGAGGTCTCGTCGCATGGATGCCCCGTGTGTCTCTTTGGGATGCGTCTGGTGTCTGGGGATGATTCTCTCTACTTAGAAGATGGTTCTGGTTGTCAGCTGTTTCTCTGAGGATTTGACAATTCGACAGGACTGGAACTTTCTACAAGTCTATCTGAGTCTCCAATAACTACTGGACTCCATTTTAACATCAATTAACATCAACTATTATAGCTGAACCTAACACTTAACACTGTATAAATGCAGATAATTTCCTGCTATCTGTTTCACCCAGATGAGGATGGGTTCCCTGTTGAGTCTGGTTCCTCTCAAGGTTTCTTCCTATTACCATCTCAGGGAGTTTTTCCTTGCCACTGTCGCCCTCGGGCTTGCTCACCAGGGACTATCTGAACATTTTGATTCATACACATTCACATTAAATAGAACTTAAATAGTTCTTTTGATTGTGTAAAGCTGTTTTGAGACAATGTAAATTGTTAAAAGCGCTATACAAATAAAACTGAATTGAATTGAATTGAATTTAAGCAATTTCGAGCGTGGCATGGTTGTTGGTGCCAGACGGGCCGGTCCGAGTATTTCACAATCTGCTCAGTTACTGGGATTTTCACGCACAACCATTTCTAGGGTTTACAAAGAATGGTGTCAAAAGGGAAAAACATCCAGTATGCAGCAGTCCTGTGGGCGAAAATGCCTTGTTGATGCTAGAGGTCAGAGGAGAATGGGCCGACTGATTCAAGTTGATAGAAGAGCAACTTTGACTGAAATAACCACTCATTACAACCGAGGTATGCAGCAAAGCATTTGTGAAGCCACAACATGCACAACCTTGAGGCGGATGGGCTACAACAGCAGAAGACCCCACCGGGTACCACTCATCTCCACTACAAATAAGAAAAAGAGGCTACAATTTGCACGATCTCACCAAAATTGGACAGTTGAAGAAAAATATTGCCTGGTCTGATGAGTCTCGATTTCTGTTGAGACATTCAAAAGGTAGAGTCAGAATTTGGCGTAAACAGAATGAGAACATGGACCCATTATGCCTTGTTACTAATGTGCAGGCTGGTGGTGGTGGTTTAATGGTATGGGGGATGTTTTCTTGGCACACTTTAGGCCCCATAGTGCCAATTGGGCGATTGTGCCACGGCCTACCTGAGCGTTGTTTCTGACCATGTCCATCCCTTTATGACCACCATGTACCCATCCTCTGATGGTTACTTCCACCAGGATAATGCACCATGTCACAAAGCTCGAATCATTTCAAATTGGTTTCTTGAACATGACAATGAGTTCACTGTACTAAAATGGCCCCCACAGTCACCAGATCTCAACCCAATAGAGCATCTTTGGGATGTGGTGGAATGGGAGCTTCATGCCCTGGATGTGCATCCCCCAAATCTCCATCAACTGCAAGATGCTATTCCATCAATATGGGCCAACATTTCTAAAGAATCCTTTCAGCACCTTGTTGAATCAATGCCACATAGAATTAAGGGGGTCAAACACCGTATTAGTATGGTGTTCCTAATAATCCTTTAGCTGTGTGTGTGTGTGTGTGTGTGTATATATATATATATATATATATATATATATATATATATATATATATATATATATATATATATATATAAAACCAGGATATGATGTGTCTCCTTTCTCCTTGAATGTTGTGTGGCCCAACTGGCTCCCATTTTTCCCCATATTTTAGAACGATGGCTCCCAGCAGCTATGCATACTCCCTTCCTACTTCAAACTTCATCTTTCCACTTTATTAGTGGACTAAATGAGGGGACTATCAGGCAAAAGGCCCCAAGGCCACAACTCACAGCATTCAAAAATCTCCTGCCAACATCTTTGTGCCAAACACTACAGCTCACTCCACTTTTACAAGGCTTTTCTGTTTTGAAAATGTGAAAGCACACTGAGAGCCATTGCACCCAAGATAAATTCCTTGCAAAATTGGAATACCTGGCCAAGGAATACCTAGCCAATAAAGCCGATTCCTATTTCTGTTCCTTTATCAGCTTTTGGCCATCTTCTGCGTTCAACTCAAATTATTGCCTGGTTTATTCGTTTGCCAGATTCTTTAATGCAAACATCTTTTAAATAAGTACAAGTCATGCACAAAACGGAAAATTTCACATCTGACATTGCTGTAATTATGAAATTAAATTAACCTGAAATCGCTTTAAAATCATGTTTCCTTGCATAAGTGCCATCTGTAAGCGACTTCTTTTCTCATCACCACTTTGAACCCAAATGCATTTAAAATGTATTTACATCACTAGCTGTAGTAGACCATCCTCTTATCTTGCACAAAACAAGCTGGAAATTTGACATCAAGGTCACACGCTAATGATGAAAATAAACCACTCAGGAAGCTTGTTCACCAGTAAGCTATGAAGCTATGTGAACAGAATGGGAGTAAGAACATAAACAGGGATAACGTTCAGTGAAATGAAGTGCTCTTTTATTGCTATGATAACAGCAAAAGTATGTATGTGTGTGTGTGCATGTTTAGGGGGGGTGTTACTCAATATGAATGCTTAATACTGTGCATGTTAGGTTTTGTTTATTATTTACATATTCATTAACAGTATTTATACAAGGCTTTAACACTTGGAAAGTGTCCTAAAGCCTTACCATGTGGTAAAATATTTTTTTTAAAGTGCACAAACAGGTCTAGCA
The DNA here is from genome assembly GCA_030522415.1 of Channallabes apus. NCBI lineage: Eukaryota > Metazoa > Chordata > Actinopteri > Siluriformes > Clariidae > Channallabes > Channallabes apus. The sequence continues at coordinate 42,888,785 of CM060111.1, forward strand.
TCAGGGGCCTAATAGATTAAACTGTCAACAGCTACAAACATTAATAGGTACATGGGTACAGCAGCACAATTCATTCATGAAGACTGGCACATGATTGTTGTTGCCAACTGCTCATCTACTGGGATTTTCTCTTGAAACCGAGTCAGCTGACTCAAGCAGCATGGAGGGATTAGCGTTTCCCTACCAGACTCCTGCAGGGAGGCCCAATGCTTCGCAGCAAGCTTATGCCACATGATGATCTGGAATCTTTCTTGCAGACCTTAGAGAAGACAGCGGAGCAGGAAGATTGGCCGAAGCGGGAGTGGAGCACTACACTTATCCCAATGCTCACTGGAGAGGCACAGCGAGCCTACTTCTCCCTTACAAGTGATGAAGCAGCCAGCTATGACTGTTTGAAGGCTGAAGTGTTGGCCCTCTATGGATTTTCCTGCTATCAAGCCGCCACCGAGATCTGTAGCTGGACCTACGACCCACCTGCACCACCCCAGGCACAGATGGATCACCTACAGAGGATAGCTTGTAGGTGGCTCCAGCCTGATCAAAATTCACCCCATAAGGTTGTGGAGAAAATCACTATTGACTTTGCCTTGTGCTCCCTCCTGGAAGAAGAACGAAAGGCTGTGGGAATGAAAGCTAGAGCTTGCACTCCTTGTGATGACCCCTGATTTAGAGAAAGAAGAGGTCCCTCCAAAGCCCTTACGGCATGTCCCTGGAGCTGAACCACACTAACTGCAGCATACCAAAGTCTATCGGCCAGTGACCACAGCAGACAAGAAAACTTGCCGGCTCCCATCATCTGCACTCGTACCGCCGGAGTCTCACTACCCACTGCCTGTGATACATATGATCATCCCACACTACAGCGCAACCAAAAAAAGACAAAAGTTGCATGACCAGGGCTGGCTCTGCAAAGAGGCTGCACAGCCTCGCTCAGCACTCATGGCCCAAGTCCAGGATGGCGGGCCTAGAGCCAGCGCCTCTTATTATCTACCAGCCTCACACTCAACCAAGCAGAGGAAAACCCACCATAGGTTCACCACCATGGTCAGCTCCACCTCAGTCAGCTCCACCTCGTGCACACAAGGGGCGGGGCGCCTCAACTCCTCGTGGCCAAAGGCAGCAGAGTACCTACCATCCTGGTGTCCAAAGAAGGGGCGAGTCCACACCAGATGGGTGAGTGCGATATATTGGAATCAAGACTCACATGCCTTCTTTTCTCCTCTATCTTTTATATAGCAAAGAAACCTACCATCTGGGACAACTCATCAAGAAGGTGGCTACATCTCAGCTGCAGCGATTTTCCTGTGTTGGGAAAGAGTACTTATTTTCCCAATCTGGTGTTCTGGCCTGCCCTCCTAAATGCTTTAACTACATTAAAGCTCATTAGATTATTTTTAGTGGAATATAAACAGGTAGCAAAAACAGTATTAAATGCGGTTTGACTCGTGGTGAGAACCGTGACTGCCCAAAGTACCGTTCTGCAAGCTTCCATGAGGACTGACGCACAGGAAGATGGAAATGCCAATCACAGCGCCAAAACAGGCCTGAACTTTGGCTTCTAAAGGACGGACGGTACCATGACCAACCTCTTTACCCAAATATGTGGCTGTGGCATGACAGAACTCACATTTTGCTAAATTAAGAGTAAGATTAACAGCTTTAAACCTCGAGAACACGTCCTCCAAGGTTTTCAGATGACTACTCTAAGTATCTGAGTAACACACTACATCATCCAGGTACGCCTCACAATGTTTGAGATCTCTGAAGCACGCTCAGTGAGAGGTACCTGCCAAAACCCTTTAAGCAAGTCCAATTTGGTTACAAATTTAGCCTTTCCAACACGATCAACACAATCTTCCATTCTGGGAAGAGGGCATGAGTCTGATTTAGTTAACTGATCAATCTTGCGGTAATTAGTGCAAAAGCGTGAAGATCCATCAGGTTTTGGGACTAACAAACATGGGGAACACCATGGACTACAACTTGGTACAGCTAGACCATTTTCAACTAGATACTGGGTCTCTTTTATCATAATTTCATGTTTTGCAGGCTGCTTAACAGGAGGATGATCACCAACATCAATATCATGAATCAACACATTACTCACTGTAGGTACATCTGAGAAAAGAGAGGAATACTTGTTAATTAACTGTACAAGTTCACTTTGAGATGAATTTGACAAAATGGGAGAGTCTTGAAGGGAGGGTTACTAGAGCCTACAGAATTTTGCAAACGAGCTCCAGAAAGACAAGAACATTCTAAATGAAGGCCATCCACACAAGGATAATATTCTGAAGGAACCACATCTACAGAAGTTACGGCAGCAGGAGTTAACACAGAAGGAGGGGCAGAGTCTTCAGTGTTAGGATGAGAAACATACAATTTAAGCATATTTATGTGGCATACATGAATCTCCTCCTTTCAGGGGTTCCCACTACATAGTCAGTATCACTTAACTTTTCTTCATTCATATACGGCCCTGTGAACTTTGCCTGTAGAGCAGAGTCCAGCAAAGGCAATAATACCAGAACTTGATCACCAACCTTGAATGAGCGTTGTACAGACTTTTTTTTTTATCATACCTGCCTTTCATTTGGGTCTGGGAGCTTGCTAGGGACTTCTGTGCTAGTTGCCACACTAAATGTAAACATTCACGAAACGAACTTACGTGATCCAACACGTTCTTTCGAGAGACATCTGACTGACTTACAGAAAGTAACTGTTCTTGTAACATCTTTAATGGTCCACAAAGAGAATGCCCGAAGACTACTGTAACTCAGCTGGACTGAATCCTAGTGACTCTTGTCACTCTTGTCTCATGGTCATGAGCCACACTCAGTACATTCTCCCTGTAGGATTTTGGAACAACTACCTGAAATACAGAGCTCCAGTCATGATTCAGGTTCTCAGGACTCAAAACAAAAGATTGAGCAGCACCTGTATCCCAAAGGATACGTACAAGCTCTGGGTCTAATTCAGAAAATTCCACGACACCCTCACACACACATGGTTGAAATGAGGGATCAATAGAGAGCAGAGAGTCAGAAGAGTGAGTATGCACTAAAGAGACACTTACATGTGCTTTGAGTTTTTCCGTTTCAGGATGGGACAGACAGCAATCAAATGTCCCTTCTCATGACAATAAAAACATTCCCTTGACATAACTGAAGAATCAGAATTCTGATCATCTTTTGGCACAGCAATGGCTGCTTTAGAACTATAACTGCATTCTTCCACAGTGCGATGTGAAGAACATGGGGAAGGAAAAGCAACCTTGTGCGTAAGCACAAATTCATCAGCGAAGATGGCAGCCTCAGATAAGTGAGGAAGCTTTCTGTTCATTCAAATAAATTACTATCTTCTCTGAAATTAATTGAATTCTTCCACTAAAATTAGCTCTTTTAGCTGTTCGAGTGTTGTGATCTTGATAGCAGCACACCATTTTCAAACAGGGTAGTTTTCTCACGTGCAAACTCAAATGTTTGACTGGGGTTTTTCACATGCTTTTTAAATTTTTGCATATACAGTAAGCCTCCGGAACAAGTTCATAAGCTCTTAACACGGCTGCTTTAACAGAATCATAGTCCAAACTTTGTTCAGTTGTCAGTGCAGAACACACTTCTTGGGCTTTACCAACCAGTTTGCATTGTAACAGCAAAGGCAAGATATTTTTAGGCCACTTTAAGGTGGCTGCGATGCGCTCAAACACAGTGAAATATGCATCAACATCACTCTCTCTAAATGTAGGAACCAGCTAAATTTGTCTACTTATATCAATATTAATGTCAGAACCTGGTAATACGGATGACGCTGCAGGGAGAGGAGAAGAGGCATGTACTGGAGTCCGCACTGGAGAAGTTCCCCGTAACACGGGAGAATGTGAACGCCGAGCCTGTCCAATCTTTAGTTCAAGCTCCAGCTCTTTCACCCGGATGTCTCGTTGCATCTCAAGCTCAACTGTTTGGACATACAAGAGCCGATTCTGGTACTGTTGTCGGCATAATTCCACTTCCATTTCTTTTAACCGGATTGCGAACAATGGGTCTTTTGTTGAAGGAATAACGGGATCTATGCGAGCAGCATCTTCAGAAATGAATTCTGCCTCCGCAGCCTCCAGATTGTGAGATGAAGTTGTAGTTGCAACACCCGTAACCACACTTGAACCAAGTAAGACCTTTTGCTTCCTAGGCGTGCAGCGTCTCCTTAATTTTCCTTTATAGCGCACTTCGAGGTAAGTCTATATTACAAAAATCAGCGATCAGCAACAAATCGTCTTTACGACATCGCTCAAATTCTTCCTCGGTTGGTGCAATCGTGAATTTATCAAGCCCAAATTTTGATGACATGCTAATTCTGTATTTCCTCCCCTACCCAAAGAAAAACCCCAGGCAAACACTAACAAAAAATAACTTGGCGAAATAAATGTGGCTAACAAAACATTTAGCCAATGGACAAGCCCCCAATTTCAAGTTATGCTCTGTCTAGGGAAGAAGCACAACATGAAAGGACTAACCAGAGCAACAGATTTTCTGTACAACAGATGTTTATTGGGAGGTTAGGTTCAGGAGCTGACCAGGCCAAAATAACAAACAAAAGTCTGGGTTTTCAAACATCTACCTTACCTACTAAACAAAATATAAATACAATCCCCTTCCCTAACTTCCTATCATAAAAACACAGAACAAAAGAATTCTCAAACAAAAATGGCATCAGTCTCCCTACTGTCTCAAGTTAATATTTACAATATTTACAAAAATGGGTCAAACACCAAATTTAGAACTTATGGCTCACAATCTCTTCACAATCCACAAAACACACTGCTCAGTTCACAAAATGGCCAACTGCTGCTGAGGAAATGATGTTGTGACTTTTAAATCTCTGTAGACCAATCAGAGGACGGCAGTAATCAGCTTGCAGGAGCCAATCAGGTAGCTTTTCTCTGGGCAAAGCAGAAACACAGACACATAACAGGAAATAAAAAATAACAGAACACCCACAGTCTTGTAACAGTGGTTAACAGGCCAAACTTCGCTGAGTGATGATGGTAGAATAATTAAAATAACATGCATGCTTGACTAAAACAACATGCATGAGGAAGGAGTTTTCATTTTCTGCAATGGAAAAGTTCTCTAACTAGTTACTTTTATCAGAAAGTAACTGATTACATTTTAATGACAGTAATTTTTTTATGTAATTAGTTACTTTAAAAAGTAACAGCCCCCAACACTGGTTAACACACACCTGAATGCTCCAAACAGGCAATCTGCCATAACTTCTGGCTTTATAGAGGTCTGCACACCTTTTGATGATCAATCAATCATTATATTCAAGATTTAAGATTCAAAGAAGTTTATTCATCCCAGAAGGAAATTGCTTATTCCTTTGTACAGTTGCTCAAAATTGTTATTCAGTAGATAGGAAAAATTAATAAACAAAATAAGATAGAATAGAATAAAATAAAATAAAATAGAGTTCTAAGTAACAGTAAGTACCCATAAACTTTTGAATACCTTATTATTATGATTAGCAGCACCTGGATGCAACGTTCCCTATTGTATCCTGTGAAAGCAGTGAGAGGGTACTTAGTATTGCCCACATGTTTTATTCTATGTGATGTATGATTGGTCATAAATTTGGATTTATGAACAGAGAACAATACTGGATTAAAAAAAAAAACAACTATAAACGAACTCATGGCATTAAGTAATTAAGTAATCAGTTGTTATTTTAAGACATGAAGGTCAGCTGTTCTGGAATAGTTCTTGCAAGAACAGTATTCTCAAGTGTCATTTGCAAAACCTATTAAGCACCATGATGAAACTGCGTCTCATTCAATTCAAATTCAATAAACATCACTAATGACACTCGTGTGAGTGCAAACTAACAGAATCACTGCTGTAAAGTAAAACAAACAAACAAATGAAACAGCACCTTACCTCTGAAAAGAACCGCGACAGAGCAGGGTTTCTGTGTAGAGCAGAGTGTGTGTCTCTGGACTTAATTTCTGTGCGCATGTGTGTGTTTGTGAAGGGGGCTTCACACACACATTCATAGCTGGCACAGTGTCAAATTACGCTCGCGCGCACACACACACACACACACACACATACACACACCGCGATGAGGAAGAAAATGGATTTTTAACCTCTGTATTGAGAATTTCTTTTGCTTTACTCACGCGCACACAGGTGTTGTAAGAAACAGTACACGCGCTGTACACACAAGCTTCCGAACACAAAATAAAATATGTTTTACACACACACAGATGTTGATTATACCAGTAAGAGATGAGCACTAAGACCCAGCAGGGGAGACAATTACCAACAATTCCACAGCGCAAGAGAGAGAAAAAACGTTGGCTCAGTTGTGATCACGTGATGCTCTGCGTCAAATCAAGAAGCGTATGCATGATACATGATACTCGGTGCTCGTAAACCAAGACTAGCTGGTTGCTCGTAAGTCAAAACTTATTAAAAATCTTTGCTCTTCTTGAGGAACAGTTGTAAACCGCATTACACGTAATACGAGGTTCCAAAAGTTACAAGAAGACCAAAACTTACATCTGCTGCAGAGGAGAAGTTCATTTAGTTTCACCAGTCTCAGGAATCACCAATTAACAGCACCTCAGATTAGAGCCGTTATGAAGGATTTACAGACTATACAGTAAGTACCAAACACATTTCAATATCAACTGTTTTATTGTATCTTGGATGCCTTCAGCATTGCTTTACAAGGTAGAAAGAAATAAAAATCAGGAAAGCCTTGAAATGAGAAAGTGGGTCAAACTTACACACCTACATACAGTATACTATACCAGCTAGCTAGCTAGCTAGATAGATAGAGCGCAAGAAAAAACATGTGAACCTTGGCACCAGGTGCTTCCTGTTGCTGTGGTTGTTCAGGAGGAATTTCGTCTCATTCTTCCAGAAAGAACTGCTTCAGTTGTGTCATATTCTTTGGACGTCTCATGTGTATGGCTCTCTATGAGTCAATCCCTAGCATCTCTATTGGGTTGAGGCCCTGTCTCTGCCATTGAAAATGGGGAATTTTGTTTTTCTGAAGCCATTCTGTTGTGGACTTGCCCTGGTGTTTTGGGTCATTGTCCTGTTGCATCACCCAACTTCTACAGAGTGTTAGCTGATGGTCAGACATTCTCACATTATCCTGAAGATTTTTTTTTTATAAACTTGGGGAACACTTGATATATCGTTTCATCTTCTGAAAGCTCTTTTTGCTGAAGCTTGGCTCACATAAGCGCATTCTTTTTATTTTTGCAAAGCAAATTCAAAACGTTTTTATCAGTCAAAGTAGCTCAAGTCCACAGATTCAAACTAATTTTCTTAACAAGACTCTGGGTATGATAAGCTTTTTGAGGTCATTAACTCAAGAATTCACATACTTAGTCCCACTAGCACTATGAGGTTTTTATGGTTGTTCTAAATAAAGACATGAAAGATCAGAAAATTTTGTATTATTATTATAGGGCCATTATATTTGTCAAAATCTTGACTTACATGAAGTTCAGATTACAAATTACTGTAATGTAGAAAACCATGAAATTTCAAAAGGTTCACATACTTTTTCTTACCACTGTAGAGATAGATAGATAGATAGATAGATAGATAGATAGATAGATAGATAAAGTAATTGAGAGATTGAAAGCAAAAACATGAGTTTAAGAAGGAAAAAATAAAGGAAGAAGATGGAAATGCTTTAGAAAGAAAGTATAAGCTATAGTCGAAAGTGGATTCACCTTTGGTTGTGCTTGTGGAAATGATGATCTGCATGTAGACTGGAGTGCACAAACACGTTTGGGCAAATTCTTCAGCAAAAGGATTTTATGATTGGCCATTTTTTCCTAATTATGATTAAATAAGAAGCACATTTGTCTATGTTATCATTTTGAAATAAAACAGTTAAACTAACTGTATTATTTGCAGGAATTGTTGAAACTGTATTCTTCTTCTAATATCTAGTCCACATAAATGTAAACCTTTGGAGTTTATGACCAGTGACGGCAAATGTTGAGTGAAAATATACCAGGAGGAGGAACTATACCGTCAGTATTACATCAGCAAATATGAAGAAGTGCTTTCAAAGAGGAACAAAAGCCATGCTGATCTTTCTTTTTTTCTTTCTTTGTTTCTTTCAATTTTACAGAGTTGGTGCAACACACACCTGGTTAAATTGGTCAACTGTTGAGCATCTCCCCCCCATACACATATTTTCAGAATGTTTCACTGCAGATACGGAACATGAATCACAATTTGTTTTCTGTAACGATGAGCAATATCCAAACATCTGTTCCAGCTTTAAAAAAAAAATCTAACATCTAATATGATCTAATCTAACAGGAGACGGCTTTGCGTTTATTGTAACTGTTAGACTATTTATGAGTAAGATAGTTCTGTTTAACCAAAGCTTCTTCCTCTTTGAAACAGTATTTGCTCTAATAAAATTGTGCAATAGGTACCATTCATTCTGTGTGCAATCCCATGCTTGTGCAATATATTTTCAAGGCCTCTGCACTCTATTCCCGCAGACCGGAGACATATGACAATGACATGAGCATCATATCCGATAACTTTATTTAAAAAAATTATATATATATGTATATAATTTACTTCCCAAATTTTTTTCCTCCATACATTGATCACCCACCAATCAGCTGCTGGACTTATCTCTTCATTGGCTTTCCAAACAAACAAACAAAAAAAAGGAAACAGAATCCACTCATTTCTGCATATACAGTACTGTATGAGTTCAATTTAATTTATTTGAATAGTGCTTTTAACAATTGAAACAGTCACAAAGCAACTATACACAATTAAAATAATTATTGAAGTTTGTATGAAATGTGAATGTGTATGAATCAAAATGATAAGATTGTCCCTGATGAGCAAGCCGAGGGCGATGGCCATAGTGGCAAGGAAAAACTCCCTGAGATGGCAATATTAATAAAATTTGAAAAAACTGACTCAACAGGGAACCCATCCTCATTCGGGTGAAACAGATAGGAGAGATTCATCTGCAGTCATACTGTGTGAGACTGGAAGTTCAGCATAACAGGAGATGTGTTTAAGTTAATATGGATTCTAGTTCATTATTCGAGGCTCAGGTAGACCGTAGGAAACTCCAGTCCTGAACTATCGAGCGACTGCAGTCACAAGTCCTCAGAGAATATCTGTCTGCATCAGCCGAGGACAGGACTGTCTTTGTACAAAAATGGAACCGTCCCCAGTCACCACATGCATCCCAGGCAGTCCACATGGGGCATCCATGCGCAAGGAGTCTCCAACCAGAAGCAGGACACCAGGACGAGTCAGACAGGTCGAGAGGGCAGAGGGGGTCTTGATCACTGGCAGCTCAGGAGCGACATGTACAGCTTGACAGAGAGACTGGTAGAGGGAAAGAGAGGGAGAGAGAGAGAAGAAGAAGAAAGAGAATAGAGCAGAAGGTGAACGTATATTTAGTGCAGAGTGCAAGCAGGGACTCTGGCAGGACTAACTATGATAGCATAACTAAAAGGGAGAGCCAGAAGGAAACACAGACATGAGGGCTCCCTGAGATGTAAAGTGACCAATCACTTTACTGTCAACAAACCTGAGTGATCAATGAGAGTAGGGAAGACAGCATCTAAACATACCAGTTCAACTTAATACTCTACATCCATGAATCCCCCAGATATGCTTTTTAGCCTGAGGCAAATCTATTTCCAAAAATTCTTGGCTAAATAAATAGGTTTTTAGCCTAGACTTAAACACTGAGACAAAAGGCTTGCTTCTAGCTGCTTGTGGTCCTATGACTAGAACTTTTGTCATATCAGGATTATGCAGAAGGAAGTTAATGAACACCCAGTCTCTTATGTCCTGCACACATTGCTCAGCTTTAGTAGGCTGTTATTTTTCATCTGGTTTTGCTGAGATGTATAAATGTCTGTCATCAGCATAACAATGAATACTAATATCCTTCATTCATTCATTTTCTATACCGCTTAATCCTGTGTTCAGGGTCGCGGGGGACCTGGAGCCTATCCCAGGATACTTCGGGCACTAGGCGGGGTACACCCTGGACAGGGTGCCAATCCATCGCAGGGCACACACACATACACACACTCACACACCCAATCACACACTACGGGCAATTTAGGAACGCCAATTAGCCTAACCTGCATATCTTTGGACTGTGGGAGGAAACCGGAGTACCCGTAGGAAACCCACCAAGCATGGGGAGAACATGCAAACTACATGCACACAGAGACTGGAATCGAGCCTGGCCGGGGAATCGAACCCGGACCCTGGAGGTGCAAGGCGACAGTGCTAACCACTACACCACCGCGCCGCCTAATACTAATATCATGCTTACAAATTATGTTGCACAGAGGAAGCATGTAAAGGGAAAAAAGCAGTGGGCCTAAAACTAAACCCTGTGGAACACCACTTGAGAACATGCAGAATAGTCACCATTTAAATCTAAAATCTGATAACAATCAGTCAAATAAGATCTGAGCCAGGAGAGGGTCGTTACCTGAAATTCCTACTACATTTTCTAATCTGTGAAGGAGAATACTATGATCAATAGTGTCAAAAGTTGCACTGAAGTCAAGTAACACAAGTATAGAGACGCAACCCATAGACGCAATATAGAAAAGCATTTCACTGCATATTATACTGTGTATGATTGTGTATGTGACTAATAAAATTTGAATTTGAATTTGAACCCTGATCAGAGGCCAAAAGGAGATCATTTTTTACTTTAACAAATGCTGTCTCTGTGCTGTGGTGAGGCCTAAATCCTGACTTATACAGTTTGTTTATGCTATTTCTATGTAGATATAGACATAGTTGCTGGGCAACTTCCTTTTGTGGAATCTTAGAGATAATGGGGAGGTTTCATCTCGGCCTGTAATTGGACAGCTGAAAAGGGTCATGGTCAGGATTTTGGAACATACCCGCTGCTGAGTGAAGAGTTAATTATTTTCAACAGGGGTTCTGTTATTGCTGGTACTATATGCTTGAGTAAATGTGTTGGTATAGGATCAAATTTACAGGTTGACGATTTTGAAGAAGAGATGAGTGAAATTAGTTCATTCTCTTCAAGGGGTGTAAAGTATTCTAGGTTATGATATGATGTGGTTAGTTTATTACTATAGGTTGTTGTTGTGGAGATTTCTGCTGTGGTCTTGTTTCTAGTTAATATAGCTAGGGTATTAAACAAAAATTCAGGATTATTTTTGTTATTTTCTATAAGAGTGGAGAAATACAACGATCTAGCAGCACTAAGAGCTTTTTTTTTTATAGTTCAGGATGCTCTCCGTCCATGCTATTTGGAATACTAACAACTTAGTTTGACACCATTTGATTTCTAATTTTCAAGTGGTCTTTTTTAAAGTGCGTGTGTGATCATTATACCAGGGAGCGAGTTTCTTATCTCTAATCATTTTCCTTTTAACTGAAGCTACAATATCTGAGGTATAACGAAATGTCAACTAAATATTCAGTCGCCTGATTGAGTTCTGTGGAGTCAGATGGTGATCCAATCAAAGCTGATAACTCTGGGAGATTATTTATAAAGCTCCATGTGGTATTTGATGTGAATTTTGAGAAAATTGAAACAAGACAGTGATCTCAGATAACTTCAGACTGTGGAATTGTGATTCTATATATTATACTTAATCTGAAGTATAGTATTAAATCTAAAGTGTGACCTGCTTTTTAAGTGGGTCCTACTACACACTGATTTACTTCTACTGAGTCCAGTATGGACATAAATGCTGTTCTCAGAGGGTCTTCTGCATTCTCAAAATAAATATTAGAGACCCTATGCTGTCGTAGAGCCATAAGTTCCCTTTCAAGGCTACACTCGATGCTGCGTAAAACGCTATGGGAACCATTTTGTCGCGTTGCTGGTCGTGAAGCATCCTGTGTAAACACGCCAAAGTTTTTGGCTATATATAACCTCGACCAGGTGACGTCATCTGATTAGATGCAGGTGGAGGTTATAAATACAGGTGAGCCGGCAACAAACCTCAGATCATTTGTCTTCAAAGCCTTGTTGTGAGCGTGTTTGTGTTTAAACCAGCAAAATAAGAAGATGTTTAACTCACCAATATGACGAGTTTAAACTAGATATCCCTCCGTGTGTGATAATCCATATCGGAGTGCGATCTCTACACTGCTTCGACTAGTGCTGTGGGCGACGCGCATTCAATTCAATTCAATTCAGTTTTATTTGTATAGCGCTTTTAACAATTGACATTGTCTCAAAACAGCTTTACACAATCAAAAGCATTCCTGGCTCAAAACTCGTGCATCTGACAGAGCTGCGGCAGACGGAGGTAAGCCCCCTTTCTTCCGCGTTCTCATCATGAGGATTCCTCTCTTTACTTAACGGAGATGAAAATAGCCTTAAGCACTTAAAAAAAAAAAAAAAAAAACAGTAGACGGCAGCTTCTGTCGGGTGGCCAGGGGGCGGAGCCGCAACGACGCTCCCCCCCCCCCCTCTTAGCTCTCTCCATATGAGTTAACCCTTTCATGGAGTAAGCTGTATTCATCCCGTGTTTTTCCTGCCATCGACTTATTTATTTATTTAAATATAGTTGATGTGGAAACGCGGGGTTATATGATGAGGCCCAGATAGTAGAGACGCTTGACAGGCTATCTCTCTCCTGGGACATCATCCTCCCTGGTAAGCTTATACTTCCTTTCTAGCTGTGTAGACTTTTATCTTCCCTGGAGAGAAAAGCTTTTCAGGCAGTAGGTCAGCTTGGTGCTCCACTGCACACCAGGGCGGTTTTGCAGGCCTACCAGGCTGACCTGCTGAGAGACTTGAGTACTGGCAGGGCTCTTCAAGATAAGGCATATTGGAATTATGCCGAGCTACAGACTTGTCTCTTTGTGCAACAAAGCAGACGGCTCGTGTTATCGGCCGTTTTATGGCTGCTACGGTTTTCGCAGGAGGCACCTATCTCAGGCGCATCAAGGATAGGATTGTTTTTTTTTTTTTTGGACCCGGACACCTCCTCGTAAAAATTGGGGTGCGCCGCGTTGCACTATCTGCCCCAGGAGGTCAGACTGATTTAAAAAAAAAAAAAAAAAAAAATATATATATATATATATATACAGTGGTGTGAAAAACTATTTGCCCCCTTCCTGATTTCTTATTCTTTTGCATGTTTGTCACACTTAAATGTTTCTGCTCATCAAAAACCGTTAACTATTAGTCAAAGATAACATAATTAAACACAAAATGCAGTTTTTAAATGAAGGATTACGTTATTAAGGGAGAAAAAAAACTCCTAATCTACATGGCCCTGTGTGAAAAAATGATTGCCCCCCTTGTTAAAAAATAACTTAACTGTGGTTTATCACACCTGAGTTCAATTTCTATAGTCACCCCCAGGTCTGATTACTGCCACACCTGTTTCAATCAAGAAATTACTTAAATAGGAGCTACCTGACACAGAGAAGTAGACCAAAAGCACCTCAAAAGCTAGACATCATGCCAAGATCCAAAGAAATTCAGGAACAAATGAGAACAAAAGTAATTGAGATCTATCAGTCTGGTAAAGGTTATAAAGCCATTTCTAAAGCTTTGGGACTCCAGCGAACCACAGTGAGAGCCATTATCCACAAATGGCAAAAACATGGAACAGTGGTGAACCTTCCCAGGAGTGGCCGGCCGACCAAAATTACCCCAAGAGCGCAGAGACAACTCATCCGAGAGGCCACAAAAGACCCCAGGACAACATCTAAAGAACGGCAGGCCTTACTTGCCGCAATTAAGGTCAGTGTTCACGACTCCACCATAAGAAAGAGACTGGGCAAAAACGGCCTGCATGGCAGATTTCCAAGGCGCAAACCACTTTTAAGCAAAAAGAACATTAAGGCTCGTCTCAATTTTGCTAAAAAACATCTCAATGATTGGCAAGACTTTTGGGAAAATACCTTGTGGACCGACGAGACAAAAGTTGAACTTTTTGGAAGGTGCGTGTCCCGTTACAGTACATCTGGCGTAAAAGTAACACAGCATTTCAGAAAAAGAACATCATACCAACAGTAAAATATGGTGGTGGTAGTGTGATGGTCTGGGGTTGTTTTGCTGCTTCAGGACCTGGAAGGCTTGCTGTGATAGATGGAACCATGAATTCTACTGTCTACCAAAAAATCCTGAAGGAGAATGTCCGGCCATCTGTTGGTCAACTCAAGCTGAAGCGATCTTGGGTGCTGCAGCAGGACAATGACCCAAAACACACCAGCAAATCCACCTCTGAATGGCTGAAGAAAAACAAAATGAAGACTTTGGAGTGGCCTAGTCAAAGTCCTGACCTGAATCATATTGAGATGTTGTGGCATGACCTTAAAAAGGCGGTTCATGCTAGAAAACCCTCAAATAAAGCTGAATTACAACAATTCTGCAAAGATGAGTGGGACAAAATTCCTCCAGAGTGCTGTAAAAGACTCGTTGCAAGTTTTTGCAAATGCTTGATTGCAGTTATTGCTGCTAAGGGTGGCCCAACCAGTTATTAGGTTCAGGGGGCAATTACTTTTTCACACAGGGCCATGTAGGTTTGGATTTTTTTTCTCCCTAAATAATAAAACCCCTCATTTAAAAACTGCATTTTGTGTTTACTTGTGTTATCTTTGACTAATAGTTAAATGTGTTTGATGATCAGAAACATTTTGTGTGACAAACATGCAAAAGAATAAGAAATCAGGAGGGGGGCAAATAGTTTTTCACACCACTGTATATATATATATATATATATATATATATATATATATGTATGAAAAAATAAAATAAATGGGGGTGGCCCCCCAATAGGGAGAGGCACCCAGAATTCCTTTCAATGAATAAGTGTTCTCCCTGGAACCCCCAGGAGGTCAGTGTTCTTGCTCCGCCACCACTGGTGTTTCGGGCAACACCAGTCTCCAATAGGCTGTTAGTTCTTCGGTTTTTCCTGCCATGTTTCAGAATGCCGAACATCTAACACATCCCCCCCCCCCCCGTTTAACCAAGCCTCCGAAACTTTTGCCCTTTTCTGAGAAACTGGCAGCGTGGAAGCTACTGCCAAGTATATCTCCTTGGGTACTAAGCACTGGAGAGAGGAACTACAGGATTCAGTTCTCACTTCACCCTCTGTGTTTTCAATGGCGTGGGCTCCACTTCCATGAAACCAGAAAGTGCGCATCTGCTGACAAAGCTGCCGGGGAAGGGGGCCATGGAACATGTTACCCCACCAGACAGTGAGTCAGGCTACTACAGTCGGCATTCTTGGTTCCCAAGAGGAACGGGGGCTGCGTCCAATTTTTCAGATTCTGCGGGCTCTCCCGCTATCTGAAAATCAATGAATACAGTTCAAATGTTGACTGTCAAGGTGATTGCTCTCAACCCTACCAAGCGATTGATTTCTGACAATCGATTTAAGGACGCTTACTTTAATACAGAAACAATGCCACAACACAGGAAGATCCTGAGGTTCGCTTTCGGGGGCGAAGCTTACCAGTATCGGGTCCTTCCATTGGTCTAGCTCACCCGCACACATACAAAATGCACGGATTTAGCCCTGGTTCTTACGGGAGTCCCAGGGCATCCGGTGGCTAGTGCTTCGACATCAGCATGTCGTCCTAGCTCATCTCTGTTCTCAGGACTGGGACCCAACGCCACGAAAGCGTGCTCTTTCCTGTTCAGAGGACAACACATTGGGTGCCATATGGGATTCGGTTGTAAGCGGGCACAGCTGTCTCCCGCTCGTGTCGAACCCATTCTCAACACCCTCAAGGAAAACAAGCTAGACCAGAAAGTGACCATCACTTTCAGACATCCTAGCTCTCATGGCAGCTGTATCCACGGTGTCACCTTTCGGCCTTCTGAACATGAGAGCATTCCAAGTTGTGGCTAAGAACCAGGGGATTTCACTAGGGCCAATCCCCAATATAGGTTACGCGCCAGGTGCTTCGTACCCTCTCTATGTGGTTCAGACCCCGGTCTCTACTCTGGGTCCTACTCTAAGTTCATCTTGTCGTCGCTGAGGCTAACGACAGATGCTTCCTTCACAGGCTGGGGTGCGGTGTCAGATGGAGCTGGAGAGGCTATCTTCTCGCATGGCACATCAATTGCCTTGAGATGATGGCTCTATTTCTGGCCCTAAAGCACTTCCTCCAACAGTTGAGAGGCTGTCATGTCCTAGTGCGGTGGACAACACTATGGCAGTCTCATATATTATCGCCAGGGCGGACTGTGCTCGTGCCGCTAACAGCTAGCGCACCAGGTTCCTGTCCCTCAGGGCGATTTACATTCCAGCATGGATGCGGGAGCAGTAGTACTGTCCAGTCTATCTCTGACACACGGGGAATGGGAACCCCACTCCGAAGTAGTCAGGGAGAGATTTTCATGTAGCAAGGCGGACCTCTTGCCTTCCAAGATATGCTTCGCCTTTTACTGCTCTTCAGATTTACGTCCACCGCATCAGCTAGTGGCATAGGTCAGAGCAGCTTCTACATGTTTTGGATGAAAGATGCTATTGCCCTCTCCTATGAGGCGCGTGGGCTCACTTCGCCTCTAGGAATCAGGGCTCTTTCAGCCAAGGGGATTGCCTCATCTATTGCAGTAGCAAGAGGTATTGCCCTGCAGCAAGTGTCTGCTAAGCAGGTAAACCCAGTCCACTGCCGAATTGTTTCAGTGCTGGAGTTTCCGTCCTCGGGTCTGTGCCCTAGTACTCTCAGGACGTACGTAACTGCATCCTCTCTCAACTATCTTCTGAAAGCTCTATAAACCCAACAGGCACCCTATTGCTTTTGAAGCCTTCTGTCCTCCGTGCTTACAGCTTCGGAGCTGGAGAGACTTCACTTGCTGTGTCCAGCTTGTGCTCTTCAGATCTACGTCCACCGCATCAGCTAGTGGCGTAGGTCAGAGCAGCTTCTACATGCTCTGGATGAGAGATGCTATTGCCCTCTCCTATGAGGCGCGTGGGCTCACTTCGCCTCTAGGAATCAGGGCTCATTCAACCAGGGGATCGCCTCAGCTATTGGATTAGCAAGAGGTATTCCCCTGCAAGAAGTGTGTGCCAAGCAGGTAGACCCGGTCCACTGCCAAAATGTTTCAGTGCTGGAGCTTCTGCAGGAAAAGCTTGTCCTTGGGCTTGTGCCCCAGTACCCTCAGGATGTTCTTAGCTGCATTGTTTGAAGCCTTCTGTCCTCTGTCTTTTACAGCTTCGGAGCAGGAGAAACTTCACTTACTGTCCAGTATGTGCTCTTCAGATTCACGTCCACCGCATCAGCTAGTGGCGTAAGTCAGAGCGCCACTATACTGGGTGAGAGATGCATATTGCCCTCTCCTATGAGGCGCGTGGGTTCACTTCGCCTCTGGGAAGCAGGGCTCACCCAACCAGGGTGATTGTCCCAGTCTCACCAGCAGGAGGTATCCCCTGCAGTAATTGTGTGGCGCGAAGGGTTGGTCCTCCCCGCACACATTTCTTACATTTATAATCTGGATGTTCATGCTACTCCGGGTTCACTGCCCCCGAGTTAGCTGGCCAGGCATAGTTCTGAGACCTTCTTGGCTTTGTGCGCACACGCTACACAACCTTGGGGTCCAGACACCTGTAGTGCGGCGGCGTTAGTATTCTCGTTCCCATAGCGTTTTACGCAGCATCGAGTGTAGCCTTGAAAGGAAACGTCTCGGGTTACTTTGCAGTAACCCTGTTCCCTGAAAGGCGATTACCTGCTATGTCTGGTGCTCTGGATCCCGCGATAGCCCTAACCACTGCAGCTGGTGCGCCTATAAGCCTAGGTAATTTCACGTGCCTCAGTATAGAGTCTCCTATAACCAGAGCTCTTTCAGGTTTCTAAGAAGGTGCATTACTGAGGAGAGCAAATCCTCCCAGCTAACTCTGCCTGGGGCACTCAGACTTTCCACTAATGCTGGTTATTAGCTTGTAGATTAAATTTTTGACTGTTTTGCATGTTCTGAAATGGAGTTTGGTGTTGCACAGGGTTCGGTTTTAGGCCCACTGCATTTTTACCTTTACATGCTTCCTCTGGGCAACATAATCCGTAAGCACTGTATTAGTTTTCATTGTTTTCATTGCAAAACCAGGTGAGAAAAACCAACTTACTAAAGTTGAGCAATGTGTGCAGGATATAAGAGACTGGATGTTAATTCACTTCCTTCTGCCAAATCATGATAAGACAGAAGTTCAATTACAGGACCACATGTAGCTAGAAGCAAGCTTTTTGATCACAGTGAACGACCTTGGTGTAATTATACATTCCAGCCTTTCATTTGAAGCTCATGTAGATAATATTATCAGGATAGCATTCTTTCACCTCAGAAATATTGCCAAGATAAGGAATATATTGTTAGTAAACGATGCAGGGGATGGTGTAGTGGTAAGCAGTGACTGACTTGCAACTCCAGGGTCTGGGTTCGATTCCTGGCCAGGCTCGATTCCCGTCTCTGTGTGCATGTTCTCCTTGTGCTTGGTGGGTTTCCTCCAGGTACTCCTGTTTTCTCCCAGTGCAGCAACGAAAATCCTCATTAGAACAAGAAGATATGAGCAAATCGCTTCTATCGCATTAAAAGGATGCAGGCTGCTTCTCAGTACGATGTATTATGAAAACTACAGCTGAGGGCAGAGCTTTTTCTTACAAAGCCCCAAAGGTTCCAATTGGAATAGCCTTCCAATTAATGTTCGAGACTCAGACACAGCATTTTTGTATGACTGCAGATCAATTCCTGTTATCAGTTATCACCCAAATGAGGATGGATTCCCTGTTGAGTCTGGTTCCTCTTAAGGTTTCTTCCTACTGCCATCTCAGAGAGTTCTTCCTTGCCACTGTCGTCGTCATCCTCGGCTTGTTCATCAAGGACAATCTTATCATTTTGATTCATTCACATTCACATTTTATAACAACTTCAATAATTCTTTTTAATTATCTTGTGATATACAAATAAAATTGAATTGAATTGAATTGATTCAAATTTAATTGAATACTGCGCGATAGTTGCTGACATCTGCCGGATCCAAGCAGGGTTTCTTAAAGATAGGAATAACCCTTGTCTTATTAAAAGGAGCAGAAACATGACCAGATAATTATCCGGATTGAAATGGTTGATGAATTAAAGGAGGTCTTGTGAGAGGGCCTGGAGCATTGTGGAAGGGATTGGATCTAATGAACAGGTGATAGTGTTGGATGACAAACTGATCTACTGAATCTCATCAATTGACAAGTTGGAGAATTCTGCTAAGGGAGGAGAGGAAAGGTCCGGAAGTTCTGGTTTAAGGGTTGGGAACAAAGAACTGGTGGATTGCTGCAATTTTCCCATCGTAGAATGTGGCGCAGTCATCAGCAGTCACAGAGGATGGGGCAGGAGGAGCTGGTGGGTTAGGTTATAAGGAGAAGATATTGTGGATTTTGCCAGAATCATGTGCAGGATCACCAGATCACATGTATTCTTACACCAAATCACAATCACTACCTTCTTAAACATAATCACTAAATTCTTATACTAGATCAACTAATCACTACAGTCTTACACCTAAACACATAATCAATACATTCTTACACCTAATCATACTTATTCTTACACCAAGTCACTAAATACTTACACCTAATCACTAAATACTTACACCTACTGTAATCACTAAATTCTTACACCTAATCACATAATCACTAGATTCAATCACCTAATCACCAAATTCTTTCACATAATCACTACATTCCTACAACTGATCACAATTTTTTTTACACCTAATCACATAATCACTAAATTCTTACAACAAATCACTTAAACACTACATTCTTTCACCTAATCACACAATCACTACATTTCAACACCTAATCACTAAATTCTTACACTTAATTACCTAATCACTAAATTCCTAAAGCACTACATTATTACATCTAATCATTACACTCTTACACCTAATCACAATTTTTTTTTACACCTACTGTGCATCTGGGAAGTATTCACAACACTTCACTTTTCCCCACATTTTGCTATGTTACAGCCTTAATTTTTTACAAACAATACCCCATAATGACAATGAGTGTCAGGATCTGCTATGGTGTTGGACTGTGGGCTGGGTGTTGAGGCATAGATGCAGAGGGGATGCAGTGAAACGCAAAGAGTCTTTAATAATAAAATGAAAACATGAACAAAACATGAACTAAGGAAGTTGGCTTAAACTTTGGAGCAAAATACAAACAGAACTCATAAACACTTAGACATAATACTAGGGATTACATACATTGATACACAATACAGACATTGGGATACAAACTGGACAAGACAAGACATACTAAACAGCCTAGAGGACTAAACACAAGGGACTATGCATGCAAGGGATAAACAAACAAGACAGGCTTGGCTAGGCCTACCACCTGTTCTGCACATTAGCTGCTAAGCTAGCTCATAGCTAATCAGACTAATGGCTAAACAGGCTAGTAGCCTAAGACCCAAGGGAATGAACAGACAGGGTGCACAGCAGACTAGGTATGAAACAGACTAAGAACTCTAAAGGTTAGTGGCTAAAGATGTTAGTACCTAAACAGACTAAGAGCTAAGCAGACAAGGAGACTAGACAGACTCAAAGACTAGACAGACTAAGATCTAAACATGTTAGTATCACCCTCATTAGTATTTACACAGACTAATAATTAAACATGCAATGGGGGTTACTTACACAAGAGGGTAAACACAAAAGGCTAATTCTCCTAGAGGCTAATCCTGCTAGGAGACACAGAGACAAAGAGACATAAACTAAATCAAAGCAAATACAAACTTAAAGAGCTCCAGAAACTAAATGCCAACTATAATGAAATCAAACTAAAACACGGAAACAAAACCCACATAACAGAAATTAATGCTCGACCCAGTTTCCCAGAACAAACAAGTATTTATAAAAGTGCTAATGAGCCTCCTCAGTTCAGGTGAGCATCCGTGTCACCTGACCGAGGAGGCTTCTGGGAAACTGAGTCTAGGAACCAAAACTACAAAGTAAAAACACTGCCCTCTAGTCGGCAACCCTCACAGTACCCCCCCCCTTAAAAACGCTCCTCCGGAGCGCTAACGGAGGTCCTGGGTACCCTACCCCATGTCCCGGGTCATTCCACCCGACTGCGACGCCGACGAGCCGGCTCCCCAAGGTGGGTGGGAGGGTGGGCGAGCTTGAACTGCCACCGAAGCCAGGCGCCGGTTGCAGCAGCGGCCTGCACCCGAGGCTGGGTGGCAGAGGCAGCAATGGCTCGTCCTCGGGGCTGAGCGGCGGTGAGCTCACGACGTCGTCGGGTGGCGGAGGCAGCACTGGGCCGATGCCGTAGGCCGGGCGGCGGAGGCAGTGCCGGATCGCTGGTGTAGGCCGGGCGTTGGAGGCAGTGCTGTGTCGCTCTTGCCGGTGGAGCGATGGCTGCAGCACTGAATCACCCTCCAAGTCGGGCGGCCGATGCAGCACTGTGTTGTCCTCACGCCGGGCAGCCTCTGCAGTACTCTGGCCTCCTTTGACACCGGGTGGCGATGGAAGCACGCTCTCGAAGTCTGGCGGTGGCGGGTCGCTGTCACCGCTGTGAACGAAGCTAGAGAGCGTGGTGAGGGTTTTCCCTGGCGAGGTCCTGGCTGGGCTCTGGGGACATGGAGACTCCCTTGCGGCGCGCTGGAGAACTGGAGCCTCCCCTGCGGCGCGCTGGAGAACTGGAGCCTCCCCTGAGGTGCGCTGGCGAAACTGGAGCCTCCACTGAGGCCCGCTGGCGAAACTGGAGCCTCCACTGAGGCCCGCCGGCGAAACTGGAGCCTCCACTGAGGCCCGCCGGCGAAACTGGAGCCTCCACTGAGGCCCGCTGGCGAAACTGGAGCCTCCACTGAGGCCCCCAACCATACTGTTTAAACTAAAACAGAAAAGAACAAAACAAACCCCACATAACAGAAATTAATGCTCGACCCAGTTTCCCAGAACAAACAAGTATTTATAAAAGTGCTAATGAGCCTCCTCAGTTCAGGTGAGCATCCGTGTCACCTGACCGAGGAGGCTTCTGGGAAACTGAGTCTAGGAACCAAAACTACAAAGTAAAAACACTGCCCTCTAGTGGGCAACCCTCACAATGAGAAAGAAGTTTGTTTAAAATCTTTGCAAATGGTTTAAAATATTTTACACCAAATCACTAAAACGTTACACCTAATTACCTAATCACACTTATTCTTAATCTTAGTACATATAACTAGAAATAAGCTTAACTGTTTTATCTTTTGGCATAGTGGTTTCACTCTGGGTTTGATTCCCGCCTCAGGTTCTGTTTGCGTGGAGTTTGCATGTTGCGTGTGTGTATAAGGACTCTTAACCCTATGTCCATGTATAATACCCTGCTACTGAGATGCAGTGCCAGGAAAGAATGGAAAAGTTGTGAGGGCATCCAGTGCCAGATCACCCATTGTGGCAAATAAAATATGTGCATACATGTTCACGACATTCTCTCAACACTGTTTTTAGATGTGAGATGAAACAGCGCTGTATAGTGGCACGTTAATGCAAGTGCAGGTGTGGATCAGCTAGGTAGAATGAACATTTTTAGTCAGTAGTCTGTGCTCAAGGGTTGATTGTCAACCCTGCATGTCAAGCATGCATGAACCAAAGCTAACCAGGATCAGTGAGCTCAGGCCCCTTAGGATTCAACGCCATCTGGATCTTTTTCCTCACTCATCATTTATACCACTTTATCCTGCATACTTTTTATTCTGCATGTCTTTGAACTATCTATATTCATGCACCACATTTATAATAATTGTGGTGATATATAGTAACAACAGCAACAACAGCAATGACAATAATAATAATAAAAAAATAAAAAATAAAAATAATTATATACTCTATACTATAAAAAAAACTATGAGGTGGGAATCAAATCCAGATCCTGGAGGTGTTAACCACTATGCCTTTGTGACACTTGGATTTTTGTTTGCAGTGTTTTGTTTGATTCTAAAATTGTTTAATTCTTCTTCTTCTTATTATTATTCAATTTATCCCCCATCTAGGAATCTGTGTAGTCCAACCAGAGCCCCATGGTGCCGGTCAACATTCACACCCTCATCCACACACACTCTGGGCAATTTGGGAACTTTCGAACTAGCCTAATCTGCATGCATTCTGGCTAATCTGTATGCATTTGGACATTTTGTGGGAGGAAATTGGAGAACCTGGAGGACATCCACCAAGCACAAGGAAAACTTTCAAACTCAGACACTGAGGCGGGAATCGAACCTTCGACCCTGGAATTGCTATTATTATTATTATTATTACTAACAATAATAAAATGTGGTGCATGAGTATATACAGTATGCATGGGTCATGGTGGTGGTGATGATGGAGAATGCATGTGATTCGTGCATGGTAATTTGGGGGTATCTGGCCCATTTGTACCCCCCCCCCCCCCCCTTTATAACACAACTCTGCTGAGATGACATTTTCCGTCCGTTTCGAAGCTCTTGCGAAAAAAAAAACATTGTTGCATCACTGCTGATTCATGCTTTTTTTTCACTCCATAGTTTTCTTCTTGATCCGGTCTGTGTCACTTCCAACAAAGGGGAAAAAAAATTGGCCCCAGTGCATGGACTCATGAAATCACTTAAGTCCGTGTGTGCGTATGTGGCCGGAGGTGATGTGGGCTGAACAGGAAGCGCGGAGCAATTACATCCACTTGAAAGAAAGAGAGAGTGGTAAGGGAGGGAGGGTTCGAGAGAGAGAGAGAAAGACGTGCGTGTTTGGGTAAGTGTGTAGAATATTTTTTTTTTTTTGGCGTCAAAAGAAAAAAACAACTACGCAGACACAGATATAAATAGTGCGGTATAAGGAGAGGATGTGAACCCTCGGGAGTCTTCGGTGAAGCTCATAGAGAAACCTGACGCCCGAGAGCATGGAAGTGAAAGAGCAGCGCGCGGACGGGCGCGAGACGCACGAGATTTACACCATGCTCATGGAGCCGGACGCGTTAATGCGCAACCAGCGGAGGCTCCGGAGGGATATCTGCGTCAGCCGCATCGTCCTCATCGTCCTCCTGGGCACATGCATGGCGCTTTGTGCCGCTTTTTACATTCTGCTGGTCCACGGAAGCAAGGTGCGACATGATTATTGCCTTTTTTTTTCCTTTAGTTATTTGGTTGTTGGCATCATGATAATGCAAAAGGATGATGATTTAAAAAATTGCGATATGTTTGTCAAATGTCAAATGCGTGTTTTATAATGTGAGTTACAAAGATATTATAGGCTATATGTACATATATCTTTGCAACTCACATTTTTAAATCTCTTTACAATCTCTGAGCAGTCGAGGGGGTTAATCATCTGAGAATGAGAAATCCTTCCGAACGGATTTTAACCTAAAATACAAGCTGAGGCGCACCGTGCACGGCATGGTGCAACATGTGGAATGCGCACCTAACCACAAGACTTTGATGTCTGATGGAATGATGCATGATAGGACTTTAAAAAAGTTTGAAGTTAAGAATGAGGTGCGGGATCTTCATTGTTAGTGTTTTTTAATTTTATTTATTTATTTATTTATTTTTAAAAAAGGGGGTTATTGTGCAACTCGGTGGTTGTGGCATTTAACCCTGGGACTTTCCGAATAATCCACTGAGCTACCTCTGACCTATATCGGTTTTTTGTAAGATTGCTACCACATCTTATTCATAAACCTAAAACGTTAAAACTGTAGCTCTATAGCTACATCAATCCACCGTCTTGTTTTATGCGCTTGTTTTATGGCTTGCACCGTGGCGTGGTGTACCGACTCAGGACGCACGCTGCGCCTCATCTTGTATTTTGGGTTAAAATGCGTTGCTTTGACATTGTGGATTCAAAACAAAACAAAACATAAAATCAGTCTAAATGAATCGACTTCCAAATATTCCAAATATACTATAGGAGCTTGTTACAAGTCGTGCTGGAGATTTCACGTGTGCTCAGCAGACATACAGTATGAGCAATACCGCTTTAAAATAAATACATAAATAAAGATCCTGCATGGTATTCATAACTTAATTCCTATCGTGGTATCATGCATCAGTCCATCATGCACCAGAGTATGGTTTTGGTTATGGGTGCCCAGGAGATCGATCCTGGTTGGATTGCGCAGTAAAAGGGGTCACGCGACGCCCATGGATATTGCAAATACAAAGGGTTCGCAATCCCTGGCTGAGTTAGAATGGATCCGGAACCTGAGTCTGGTTTTACGCACGCATGTGTCCGTGGCAGGTCCGTGCTTCCTTCAAAAGTGCAAAATAAATAAATAAATAAATAAATAAATAAATAATCCGTGTCCGAATACTGCGACACGCATCACTATATACTGTACACACTCATCACTGTACACACTCATCACTGTACACACTCATTGCTCTCATTATTTATCTTTAACCACATGCTTCAAATTGTTATGAAGCTTATCGTTTGCGATCAGAGTCACACCCCCCCCCCCCCCCCGCTCCATGTTTTAAATTAGAACAGAATGCAGAAGAGGATTTTTAAAACCCCACTTCAGTATTGAGGTGTGTAATGAGGTGCGAGATTCAATAATGCATGCCGCTAATGTCACAGGGAAGCTCTGTGATTTATTTTAGATTAGATTATTCGAATACACCTGATTGATGTTTAATTACTTTTTTCTTGAAATCTTCTTTGATGTAACATCCGATGCGCGAAAAGCACGTGCGTCACCTCACCTTAGTGTTGGTTCGGTTTATCAGATCATCAAACATCCGACTTACACACCCGGCGAGTCCAGGCGGCTTTGTGTGTGTGTGTGTGTGTGTGTGTTTCTGTGAACGTCAGTATAATAGCCAGCGGCGCTGCACCGTCTCTCTCTCTCTCTCTCTCTCTCTCTCTCTCATTCTCCAGAAGGGTTTTATTGGGGTGAAAGTTAACAAAGAATTACATTGTTGCCAAGGAAATTATAAAAGATTGACTAATTATAGTAATAAGTAAAGCAAAATTTACAAACATATTATTATATAATAAAA
Organism: Channallabes apus; assembly: GCA_030522415.1. Lineage (NCBI taxonomy): Eukaryota > Metazoa > Chordata > Actinopteri > Siluriformes > Clariidae > Channallabes > Channallabes apus. The sequence goes on from CM060111.1 coordinate 42,914,792, forward strand.
TAATAATAACATAATTGGTAAACTATCTCTCTCTCTCTCTCTCTCTCTCTCTACTTCAGGAACTTTCTCTGTCTCCACCTCTCTATCTTTATCCATCTCAATTTCTCTCTCTCAGCCACTCTGTCTTTTTCTATTGCCCTCTCTTTCTCGAATTCCCCTTTATCACCATCTTGTCTATTTCCACCTCTCCTTATTTCTGTCTCTCTCTTTCTCTATATCCATGTCTCCATCTATTTTCTTCTCTTTGTAGCACTCTGTTTTTTTTTCTATCACCTGTCTGTCTATTTTCTATCTCTCTCTCCACCTCGCTACTTCTACCTATCTCTCTCTTTGCACCTCTTTGTCTTCATTTTCTACATATTTTATTCCCCCCCTCTCTCTCTCTACCTCTGTCGGTTTTATCATAATCGTTCAGTTCTCTCTATCTCTCCATCTTTCTGCATGGATATATTTTTCTCTATTCTGTCACGATTTCTCTTTCTACATCTCTCTCCATTCCACTGATGTTTTAATCCCTCTCTCTCTCTCTCATTCTCTCTCTCTCTCTCTCTCTCTCTCTTTCATGCACATTGAATTATCACCTATCGATCAGGCCAGATGATCTGTCGAATGAATGTGAGCATCTTCAATAAAAGCACAACATAGTGGCCACAGGAAGACCTGCACGTCTGACCGTCTTCAGGACCATACAGGACTCATTAAAGTTTTTGTGGAGGAAAAGTATTGGCTTCTAGAGAAGATTTAGGGAAGTTAATGACATCTGGCAAGAGCAGGAGGAAGAAGCAGGAGAACGGACACACATTACTAGAGAATATTTGCACCAGGATCGGCGTCATAGGCATAAATCCAAATTATATTTCATTCAATTTTACTAGACGAGTCTAGTAAAAGAAAAGTCTGCCAGACAAGTCTGAGTCACGATTCATGGGAACGGCTTGGCTGTGCACGTTTCTGCACATCAGGCTATTTCATGCCCCTGACATTATGCCAGTAATTTTATTATTATTATTATTATTATTATTATTATTATTATTATTATTATTATTTTCCTGTTGTTTTTGATTAACGCCAAGCAAACTAAAGCACACATTACAGCACGCCTTATTCAAAAAGAGTATGATGCATTTGTTCTGTGAGTACATCCTACACATGCTCCGTGTACTGTATATGTCCTGAAATCCTTAAGTCCCCAAATAAAAAAAACAAAACTGGTAATAGAGGCTGTGTCATATTATTGGAATACTACCAGAAAGGCTTCAAGCAGGAATTTGACCTCTTTCTTCCATGGAGTAATGTTTAGCTTGGCTTCTGATTCATGCTTTGCACTCAGGCGAACTTAAACAGTGCTGTGGTTTAGGAAGGATTTCAATAAATAAAAACTTTCCATGTTACTGCTTCAAATCAAAGTCTTAATCTCTTGTGTGTTCACTCACTCATCTATTGTTTTTATGTTCTTTTAACAGCACATTGAAATCCCAGACAAGGAAAAGGCAAACGGTAATACGATCAATAAATGTTCAGTAGCATTCTGTAAAAGTCTTGGTAGGGTTTTATCCCATGGCAAAATAAAAAAATATATAATAATAATAATAATAGTCAGAGCTGACAAATGTGATTTATTTTGGTTGTATCAACCTGGAATTTCACTTTTTCTTGTGTTTTTCTAGAAACGTTGGCAGACCGTCAAACTGGCAATAGAGAAGAAAAGGTGGATGTTCCCGTTGCCGTCGCCTACTTGAAACGTAAATAAACACTTCTTACTGTTAAACACTGTGTTAAAAGTCACAAGCTCTGAACGATGATATATACAGTACATTACAGCTCAAAAGATCACTTTATAACTCTATGGTCGTTCCTGATTTTTATTTCTTTTTACACTGTATGCACAAAAATACACAATCCACCTTTGAACAGTTGATATTGAGATGTATATCTGCTACTTCTGCTCTGTGAAGCTTCATAACGGCTCTAATCTGAGGTGCTGGTTGAGGTTAATTGGTGATTTCTGAGGCTGGTGACTCTAAATGAACATCTCCTCTGCAGCAGAGGTAGTTTTGGTCTTGCTTTCCTGGGAAGGTCTTCATGAGGGACAGTTTCATCATGGAGCTCGATGGGTTTTTACAAACGCACTTGACACAATACTGTTCTTGCAAGGACTGTTCCAGAACAACTGACCTTCATGTCTTAAAATAACAACTGACTGTTGTGTTATTTCATAATTTTTAAATCTCTAAACAAATACTCCAAGAAATTTGCAAGTGATCCGAAACCTTTGAGCGGTAGCGTACAGTACGTATTATCCGTCAGGTCTTTCATTACCTTGTTAAACTAATGCAGGTTCACTACAGGTATGGAAAAGACTTGCTATCTAGCCTTGCAATCGGAGGAGCTGATCCGTATTATTAAATGGCACTCACACAGCAGGTGATACTTTATTTTTTACAGGTGCTTAGGGGAAAAACTTTATTTGTTCTTTCCCTTGGTTGTTATGATTTTCTTACCAGAAAATCTCCAGTGGGTCGGCTAAGTAAATACCAAGTAAATAGCAATTATAATGAAACAAAGGAGATAAGAATGCAACAAGCTGTGGGTTGTAATTTGCCTTAAGAATATATTTGTTGCTCAAACCCAAATACTTTAACCTGTTGAAACCAGCCCTTATTCGTTTTTTTTTTTTAAACATCTAGATCCATTTTCTAATCTAAACAAAAAGCTTTGTTAGTTTCGCCTTCTTCACGAATATAAGAAAGGAGAAATTAAATGCTTTTTTTCCTGGAAGGTCACACTTTCAGTCTTGGGACCAATAAAGTGCACGAGTGCACGAGAGCAGAAACATGAAGTGAGAGCTTGAAGCGTTTTTGCATTGAGTCATTGAGGGACTTGGGCTTTCTGGGGAAACACTGGCTAAAGTGTCCATACACAGCTGATTGAGCTGCTGACGAAATTGCTTTACCGCTGACAGAAGTGAAAGGTTGGTGGTTGATGATTAACGTAGTTTACGCACTGAGCTGTGGAAGAGAGAGAGTGAGCACATGCCGTGTGTAGCGGTAGTGGCTAAGGGTAGAAATCTGAAATAACGATTATTGGGACTCGGTGACGTAAACCGCATGGACGGTGTTGCTACTATTAAGCACTGATCTGATCCCTTGCTCATAAAAAAGATGTAAAACCACATGATTTTACTTAACAAGTCTAGAATGTGCCGTCTTTAAATAAACTGCCAGTGAAATTTCATGATTATCCAAAGCGATCAAATCTAAGCAAACTGTGATACAATTCCTACGAAGGCTAGGTGAGAAAAACAGTCAATATGTGGGTGAAAATAAACACTTACACAATATAATGCTCCTGTCATTCAGCTGATCAATCAAGGGAATCTAATGCGATAAAAAAAAACTCCATACCTTACTTAAATTAATACATTTTATTTACTTACATCTTCTCTGCAACACTAATTGATCCAAAGTAGCAAATGTAACCAGTTATTGTGCTTAAGTTTAAAGGTCCTGTGCTATACTACTTTTTTTTTTTTTTACTAAGTTCTCTCTCCTTTTCCAACTGCACCGCCTCAGTGTCTATAGCTTTAAATGTTTAACCTGATAAGCACATCTTGAGCCTTTTCCATCTGTGTATATATGGATTAAAAATGTGTTTCTTCTCCTTTGCAGAACATCCTTATCCATCAAAAGCAACCCTGAAATGGTCTGGTACTATTGTGGGCTTGGGGGGTTTCAACGTCAGGGACAACAATGAGTCTCTGATCATCCCTCGAGATGGCAAGTACAGAATCGGCCTGCAGATAACATACAAAGGCAAAAAACAGGAAAGTCAGATCACCCTGGCTCACAGTATTACCAAGATTTCACCTTGTTCAGGGGGAAATAATCCCATTCCCATTCTGTCCGTCTATGAAACCATTTACAATGGGGAATTCTGGATTAAATCTGTGTTCTCAGACATCATCCATCTTTTCTGTAAGGATGATAAAATCAAGGTGGAGGTGGACAACGCCAGGTTTCTCGACAATGCTGGACAACTGAACACCAAAACCTTTCTCACTGTCCAGTTTATTTCTGGACCTTAGCAGAGCTGGCTCACCTTAATCACCACCTTATTCACCACCCTTATTCACTAAACTAATCAAAGCTGATTAACAAAGCTAACATTCCAGAGTGTGATTGGACAGCTGTGACACATCTGTACTGTATTTTCTTCTGTACCTTTTTCTGTTCTCGGCCATTAGCAGGTACAGTTTTTGTTACAGCTAAGTGAATTGTAGCAATATAATATTGTACAAGGCCTAAGTTTGTGTGTGTGTGTGTGTGTTGTTTTAATGGTAGGCTTGGTAGGCTCCAAAAGATTCACTGAAGATATGCTACCATTTACTTGTGCTAATGTAGTATAACCCTACCACGATACTAGCAAAAACTGTTTGTAAAGTGAAGCTTTCAAGCTTTCAGCATTAACCCTCTATGGTACAATGTTCCCTCCAGGCAAAATCGCATTATCAAAATCTGCCACCAATTGGATGTAACTCTACTGTAAACTCTAATAAATAAATAAATAAATAAATAAATAAATAAATAAATAAATGCTTAAATAAATAAATGTCCCAAATACTAACCAATAAAAACATAAAAAGCAGTCAGGTGAGTTGCAGGTGGCCATTTCTCTTCCTGTTCTACTCTTACCTATGTGTCACAGGACCGTAATGTTCCTTTGTTATTTATAAAAATTTAACCAATGTCAAAGCCCAAATTGCCATGAGGCAACATTGTACCATAACTGACTGCCACAGTTACTATAACACGAGTGTTAGTAAGCGATAAAATGAGTTTAAGTTAGATTGACTTACATATGATTTTTTAAAATATATATATATTTTATTTGCACTACAGTCCTAAATAAATTATTTTGAACAAATATATAAGAATATGTAGGAGGTGAATGTGAGAAATGTTTTAGGTATAAAGAACAGGTAACACTCTCAGGAGAAGACAGCAAGGATGAGTTCTCCTTTGGTCATGAAGATGATGAAGTAGCAAGAGATAGTGACAGACGGATTGAGGTGATAGAGGTACAGCGGACAGCATTCGGCCAAAACATGGTATTGGTGCTAAAAAGTGTCTCACCTAGGTGAAAAAAGTGAATTTTCAGATAGGACCATATAACATTGTTTTTATAATACTTATCTCCCGATTCATGATTAGTTTTTTTTTTGTTTTGTAAATACCCATAAAATTTTATATTCATAGCAGATAAGAAGAAACACATTTGTGTTTCATGCCCTTTTATGTCTGTAGTGTCCGTTACTTTTTTTAAACCAAATCTTTCAAACATCTTAACTGTCATTCAGATGAAAATTGGCCATTTTAGATTTTACATGAAAAGACGTAAACCTGAAAAAAGTGTATTATTGTAAAAAAAAAAAAAAAAAAAAAGCTAAATTGTTGAGATATTGCAAAATGAATTTGACATGGTTACGGACACTACAGATTTTTTAAAGCTATTTAAGCTTTTACCAAACACCAATTTAAGCAACAATCTTTTCAGGTAGTGTTGGGTGTTAAGTGTTACAAAGTAACGCGTTAGAGTTTGGATTCCTTTTTTGATGTAGCGAGTAATCTAGCGCGTTAGGTCCACTATTTTAGTACTCAGTTATTTAGTTACTTTTTCAAAAATGTAGTCCGTTATTTAGACAATTTATGTAATCCGTCAGCCAGACAGGCATCATTCCCAATCTCTTAGTTTGTGTGTGTATGTGTGTGAGAAAGTCCCGCCCTGAAAATCCTACAAGCCCCGCCCCCGATAACTCTATACCCCTGCCCCCTTTTCCTGCTGTTATACCCCTATGAGGTTTTCCGCGAGGACCGACGCGCGGAAGTAACGTCCCCCAACACTGTTTACAGGTCATATACTTCTATAAGCTTACACAAATTTTTGTATCAATACTCAAAAAAATATTTATAATTTGCATTTTAAATGATTATTGTTTGAAGTGAGACAGTATAACACTGAACAATGCACATATAAAATCATCTCCCCTAAACAGCAACTTGTAATATTTTAGGGGAGTGAGATTGGTCACTTCCATATTGTATAAACTCCAGAAGTAGCTTCTTTGGCCACAGGCATTTTCTGTATTATATGTATAACATAAAAAAAAACAATAATATCAGCACCAATATTGTTTTGGCCACATTTGAGATTAGGATTTTGAAATTGATTTACAGCATCCTTTATAGTATAATGTTGCCTTAAAAAAAGTTAGAAGTATCAAATGTCTATCATAGAGTTTTCTTAATTTACATTTTTATTTGTATATTTCGTGATTAACTATAGTAACATGACCATACAAAACGAAACAAAACATGGTGCTAAACTAAGCAGGTACCATTTAAGGTGCTGGTCATCAATAGTGGAAATGTCTAGAAGAAGCACAAACGCAGGAAGCAGTGTGTATGGCTAAAAATGTAGGGCTGCAGCCGGTCGCACTAGCTAAGCACAATCTCACTCAGGGCGTACATTTGATTCTTACCATCAAGATGTCAAGAGAAGTTACAAATCAGTGCGGGGTAGATATTCTGTTTCACCAAGCAGAGTTGAGCTAAGTTACTGTACTGTATATATGATTTGTGTCGCTAGACACCTGGGTATATTTTAGATGCTAGCTGCTAAATTCACACATATTCGTTTTCGTTTGCAAAAAAACAATCAAAAAACATTTAACTTTCCTGATGATATTTCCTCAAAATTACAAACTTACATTCATGCATTGTATTTACATTTCAAAAATAAGTTTCGAAGGTGCGATATTACACTATATATTAAAAAGAAGTTGAAAGAAGCACCTTTAAAACACCTTTCAGAATCCTTTTAGAACAGAGGAAAGTTCCTTTCGAGTCGCTTCAAATGCCAATCTGAGCTAGACATACTGTAGGGTTATGCCAATTGTATTGTTCTAGTTTTCCTTGCCTGAGATGACATCATACACGGTGGGAAATCCAAAGGGCATTTTCAAGCATGTTTATGACCAGAAATAAAAAAATATATATTAATTGATATAGATGGTTCAGACTGCACACTCTGCTTCTATACAAAGGTACAACTTAAAATAGTCTCCATCACAAGCCGTGCACATCGAACCCGACTCTGGAATCCTCTTTGAAAATCCCCTTTGTTGCAGTTGATGGTCTCCTGCTGAGCTCCAGAATGTATACGGAGATCTGTCACCATTGACAAGAGCAACGCGTATAGATGGATGAAGAAGTTTAAATAACGGGAAACCAGTGCTGAAGAAAAAAACAAACACAGTGGGAGACCGTTAACTGTGACAAAGGGGATTTACTTAATTTAAACGATTTTTGTGAGATGTTTGTTCGTTACCTTTTAGCTACTGAGTTTCAAAACCCAGCTTCAAATTAAAACGCCACGCTATGTTGTAACCGTGTGACTTGGTGAATGTTAAATGTAGCGGACATTTCTGTTACATGATAAAGCTACACTTAGCTGGTGCTATAGGCTGCAGCAATCTATATCGTATACATATATACAGATTTACTGTATACTCAGGAAACAGTCACCATTAAAAAAAAATGTTCTTGGCCTGAGCCATGTTAAAATCAGTTCAGGTTTTTTAAAATGCTATTAAATTATCCCGTCTCCTGCGGTCATGTGAAAACCTTACCCTCAGTAAAATACTGTATGTGAGAAGTCGAATAAGCACTATACTATATATGCATAATATATACTTTATAGTATATATAGTAAATAGTATATAGTATTTACTTCATACTTTATAGTATACTTTATTCTTATTTATAATCCAGAGTATACAATATTTGATGTTTATATAGTAGAGCTTTGTTATTTTCCCCTCTTTGCGTTACTGTATATTTAAGCAGAATACTATTCTGTAGTTCTCTCACTGTTCATGTTATCTTACTAGTTCAGGTAAATTTGTGTTTAAACATGATTGAATGCTGTTTGTTGATGTTGGCTTTTTTCGACAGTGTCCCGAGAGAAATTTGCAATAATAACAGAATGTATAAAAAAAACTTTTATTACCCTGTTTGTATTTTTGCTCTGTGTGTATACTTTTATTTGATTTACATAATGTGGAAAAAGGTTGTATTCTTTGTTGTTTTCTTTTAAATAAAAACTATTTTCGCTTGTGTTTCGGACAAAACTGGTTTCAGGAATCATCATTTCTGTGTTAGTTGCGTCAGTTCGTGTCCTGGATGGATTGATTATCGATTCTATACCAGTAAACTGGTGACATGATCATGAGCTCCCAAGGCTCACCCAAAGGCCAACAGGTCCAGTCTGATCCCACAGAAAAGCAGACGCTCCAGAACCACCCAGAGCACTATAGTTAAAGGCTGTTGTTGAAATAAACAACGGGCAAAGAGCCTTTGGCCGCCGACCCAGCATCCAGACACCCCAGATCCAAATTCGATTGAGCACACATGGGATGCACCGGCCAAACACGCCCAATCAATGGAGGTCCCACCCTGCAGCCCACGGCAGCCAAAGGATCCGCTGCCAACTTCTTTGTGCCAGAGACCACCAGAGGTCTTGTAGAAGTCATGCCCCATGCATGTTTGCATGTTCTCCCTGTGCTTGGTGGGCTTCCTCCGAGTACTCCTGTTTCCTCCCACAGTCCTAAGACATGCGGATTAGGGTGATTTGTGTCCCCAAATTGCCTGTAGTGTGTGAATGTTGATCGGAGGTCAATGGTCACCGCTGGCTTCCAGGGTCCCTAGATGGATGGCTAGAATTTATAATAAATATAAGAAAAGAAGTAGATTTTTATTAAACAAGTTGTTTTTTTCCTTGCATGACATCAGCTCGAGTGTGAAGCACTGTTGCTAAAACATTCTCTTTCATATGGACTTTTGTCAGTACTTAAAATACAATACAGTACAATTCAATATTGTACAATTCAATATTACATTAAGTCACTGTCACTGCATAAATAGGAAACAGGGAGCAGTATTGTTTTCAATTCAGAATCGATTCACACTTAATAAATTATTTAAGTAAACTTGCAAGCACAAAATTGTCTAAAATTAATTAATTTCATAAAAAATATACGACAGCTTTTGCAGAAAATACAAACTGTTTTCATATTCCAAAAATACACACCACTTACCACAGTTGTTTCGATACCAGCACCTACAGCACTGGAGCAGAAGATCAGCAGGAGGAAAGAATTGTAGCTTTATATGAGACTTTCAGCATTTCAAATTCAAATCCAAACTTCAAATTAAAATTTTATTTGTCACATACACAGTACGATATGCATATACGACCACCTGTGACCTTAAATTTTTTTCAAACAATTAACAAGAAATAAGAATGAGAAATATAAAAGAAATAAGAAATAAATACCTTAACTGTAAGAAAGTAGAACAAAGTATAACAATAAAAAAATATAAGAAATATAAAACCTATCTGTACAAGACAAAATAAATTTAAATGCAAATAAAAAGTGGAAATGAATAAAAATCGATTCTGAGTTCTAAAACTATCTGATATTCAGGGCTTAAAAATTTTGGTTTAAAAGTTAAGGGGAGAAAAATCACGTATGAATGATTTATCTTTTCACAACAAATGTAAGTATAATCTATAGATTCATTGGCAACTCCATTCATTGGCTAGTTCCATGTCAGTTACCCAGAACTCTTATAAAAATGTTAGCTATCGTGATATAATAATATAACAGGAAATATAACTAGCTGGTAAGTGCATTAATAACCAAAAAAGGAATGCTATATGCATTTATATGTAATTAACTTTTTTCAGTTCATTTTTATTTATTGATTGAGTCATTCATTAGCTTTTGCTAAGTGAGCCAGTGTTCTATCCATCAGTTTAGGTTAATTTCTTTACTTTCCTCACAATATGTTCAGCCACAAAATAATGGCTACATACAGTGACTTGTAAAAGTATTCGGCCCCCTTGAACTTTTCCACATTTTGTCACATTACGGCCACAAACATGAATCAATTTTATTGTAATTCCACGTGAAAGACCAATACAACGTGGTGTACACATGAGAAGTGGAACGAAAATCATACATGATTCCAAACATTTTTTACAAATAAATAACTGAAAAGTCGGGTGTGCGTAATTATTCAGCCATCATCTAATGAAGTAATTATTCAGCCGTAATTATTCGGACGTCATCTGATGAAGTGCACCTGCAGGTTATAAATAGGAGTGAACAGGAAACATTCCTCAGATCTTTCTGTCTTCAAGCACGTATTGTGATTCGCGCGTGTGTTTGTGCAAGCAAAACAAAGAACAAAGAGTGTTTGACTCGTGTTGATAAGATGGCTGAGATTCAAACGAGATGTGTCCTGCCGTATGATATAATTCTATCGGAGGGCGATCTCCATACTTTTTGTTTCCAGTGTTTGGGTGAAGATCACGTTCTCCAAGGAGAGTGTGAGCACTGTGACCCCTCCTGATAAAAGTACTTCACGCGCGCCTCGCTTTCCATAGAAAGAAACCACGACCCGCGGCGCATTCCTGAGGTTCACATGCGGTTCTAGAAGAGGCGCACGAGATGGAGTTTCCCCTCCTTTCTCTTGTGCTTTCTCCCAATCGGAAAGTTTCTCCCTCCACCTCACGAGCACGCCTCGGTGCTTCTTGTGATTGCGCAGGAGAGACCTCCTCCCTTGCTTCTGCAGAAATGGTTCCCTCAGAACCTTCCTCTATGAGAGTTTGAGGAGCTCCTTGAAGTAATAAACGCCGCAGGAGCAAATTTTCCCAAACGCTCTAAATTAAACGACAGTAGAGTAGACAGAGAGTAGCCGGGGGGCGGAGCCTCAACGACACTCTCTCCCTTTCTTTAGCGACCTCCACAGCAAGCCTTATTCATCCCGTTTTTTCATGCCATTGACTTCGATTTATTCGAGTATCGTTCATGCGGAAGCGCAGGGTTATACGATGATACCTCAGATAGAAGAGATGCTTGTGGGCTCCCTCTCTCCTGGGACTTCATCTTCCCTAAAAAAAAAAAATAAAAAAATTAAAAAAATAAATAAAATTTTTAAAAAAGCCAACACTTCCCTCCAAGTCATGTAGACTTTCATCTGCCTTGTTGGGAGAAGCATTTCATGCAGCAGGTCAGGCTGGTGCTTCTATGCACACCATGGCGGTCTTGCAGACGTACCAAGCTGATCTGCCAAAAGATCTGAGCATTAGCTTAACCTCACGGACATCAAGTACAAGGACCATGCATTCCTCCCTGATGCCCCCATCCAAAAAATAAAGGCGCAGAAGGAGAGCGTTAGCAGCCGCTCATCCCCTCGTAAAGACTGGGTTACGGCTCGCCGCCCTTCACAAGCCGCCTCATTTAGGTCGGACCGGCGCACTGTCTTCTTCGGCGCACCCCAAGCTAGGCCAGAAAGTGACTGTTCATCACTTTCAGGGATTTTTAGGTCTCATGGCAGCTGCATCCACGGTAATACCTTTGGGCCTGCTGCACATGAGATTGTTTTAGTTGTGGTTAAAGGCAAAGGCACCCTTCGTACCGTTTTCTATGTGATTCAGATCCCTTTGGTCCCACTCTATGTGCGTTTTTGTCGTTGCGAGACGCTAACAACAGACGCTTCAGTCACGGGCTGGGGTACGGTCTTAGATGGCCGTCCAGCCCAAGAGAGCTGGAGAGGCCATCTTCTCGCGTGGCACATCAATTGCCATGAATTGATGGCTTTATTTTTGCCCTGAAACACCTCTTCCAGCAGTTGAGGCTACCATGTCCTAGTGCGGGTTGACAACACTACGGTAGTCTTGTACATAATCGGCAGGATGGACTGTGCTCGCGCCGCTTGTATAAGCTAGCGCACCAGGCTCTGCTTGGGGCACAGGAAGAGTTCCTGTCCCTCAAGGTGATTTATATTCCAGGGCATATGAAGTTGTGAGCCCGGGAACCTTCACACACTAGAAGACTTTATGCCCTCAAGGAGAGGGTATTTGAAAGTGTTTTTTTTTTTTTTTTTTTTTTTTTTAATTTAAATTTCTATTTCTATTTATAGATTATTTCTTTTGTTTCTTGTTATTTGCACAAAGTAGGAGCGGTTCAGGATACATTTCACTGCGTGTTGTACTTGTATAACTATGCATGTGACAAATAAAGAATCTTGAATCTTGAATCTTGAATCTTGGTGCATGGCGAAACATGTAGACCCAGGCCACTGCCAAATTGTTTCAGTGCTGGAATTCTGCAAGAAAGTTGTCTCTGGCTTATGCCCTAGTACCCTCAGAATGTACGTAGCCGTTATTTCGGCTTGGCATGTTCAGCGCCTGTCTGGCTTCTGACCCTTAAGATGGTTTTTCTTATAGTTACTTCTTTCAAGAGATCTGCAGGCTCCCGTCCTGCCTACACTTTGCCCCTGGGCTAGTCAGAGCTATTCTGCATCCTCACCCAGTCTTCCTCAAAGCCTCTGTCCTCCGCCTTTTACAGTCCCGGAGCAGTAAAGGTTTCACTGTCTTCAGTACGCACTCTTCACATTTACATCCACCACGCTAGCCAGTGGCGTAAGTCAGAGCAGCCTTTTTTATGCCAAACGCTGTCAGGTGCATGGTCACACTTTGCCTTTAGGACACAGGGCTCATTCATCCAGGGGGATTGCCTCGTCTATTGCCCTGGCAAGAGGTGTTCCCCTGCAGCAAGTATGTGATGCGGCAGGCTGGTCCTCTCCGCACACATTTGTGAGATTCTATAGCCTGGATGTTCATGCTACTCCGGGCTCACGGGTCCTCGAGTCAGCCTCTCAGAGTTAGCTCTGAGACCTCCTTGGCCTTTGTGCGCATACGCTACACAACCTTGGGGGTCCAGACACTTGCAGTGTAGTGGCGTTGGTATTCTCGTTCCCATATAGTTTTCACGCAGCATCGAGTGTAGCTTTTGAAAGGGAACATCTCGGGTTACTTTGCTGTAACTCTGTTCCCTGAAAAAGCGGGAACGAGATGCTGCGCTCCAATGCCGCACTGCTTGCGTGACTGGATGTCCTTTCAGACAAAATTGATCTGAGGAATGTTTCCGGGTCACTCCTATTTATAACCTGCAGGTGCACTTCATCAGCTGACGTCACCTGACCGAGGTTATATATGCCAAAAAAAATAAAAAATGTTTGACACACATGCTTCACAACCGGCAACACAGAAAGATGTTCCCATAGCGTTTTCACACAGCATCTCGTTCCTGCTTTTTCAGGGAGCAGGGTTACAGCAAAGTAACCCGAGACAAACCTGGAATTAAAGGGATAACAAAACAGTTCAGGTCTAAAATATTAAATTGTGATGTAGCAAACATCAATGGATTTCTTGTCCCCGACTTGCATAAGAGACATATCTGTCTGTGGGAACTGTATTCACAATCATTCACCAACACCACTTTAGCCATTAAAGGAGTTCCTGGGAGGCTTTTGTTTCAGATGTGAAGCAGGTAGTCCGATCATGGCTCTTGTGTACTGAGACAACTTTCTAACTTGATGGTGTCCAAGCACTAGTGAAACTCTGGGATAAGTGCATAAGTGTAGCAGGGGATAATATAGAGAAATAAAGGGAGTGTTTACTCTCATAACTTTGTTTTGTTATTCTGTACAATCAGAACAAGATGTGAGACAAATTCCCAGGAGCCAGTTATGACACATCAAGCAAGAATTTGAAACTCCCAAACTATTAAGACATGTAACATGTAAGACTTTAGATTCTGTGTTGGATAATTACAATAAACTAAGCGTTATGTCTGGAACTGTTCCATTATAAGGCTTTCCTTTGTGCCTCTGCTTTTATAAAGGACAAAGAACATCTGCCACGATAAGAGATGTGTTTAATCATCCGCATCAGGCAGATAAGGATTTATTAGTGTTATGTCAGTCTTAAGTGAGATGTTCCGCAGACTTATACCAGACATGCCTGAGCACAAATGTTAACTTCACATGCTGTAACTAGGGAGAACAGTGGAGTAGTGTGTCGGGTGACAATCTCACAAATCCTGAGTGTCCGGAAAGATCCTGAGCTGGGGACTTTTGCACATTCTTTGTCATGTGCGTATTCGGCCCATGTTTACAGTTTCCTCCCAACAAAACATGCTGATAGGTGGATTGCCTGCGCTCAATTGTGTGAATCAGGGTGTGTTTGTGTCTATGTGTGTGCGTGTGTGTGTATAGGAGAAAGAGAGAAAGGTTTTTCCTTCTTCGCACCTGTTTATTCTCAAACTGGCTTAGTAACCAAGATACAAACAAAAAAAAAAAACAAGATAATAAGAGCCATAGTAACAAAACCAATGACATTTTAGAGCCATAATAAATGAATAATATTTATATCATGAATATATATGTTTATATTTTTATTGTAGCAGTTAAAAAAACTTACTGTATGCTTTCTACAGTACAGTATGTTGCACTGTACTCAAATGATATAGGTAATTATTTGCAGTTCGCCGGTAACCAGTACAGCCAAGTAGGAAGCATTTGTTCTCTCACCAGGCATATCTCTTTCTCTCGCTCTCTCTCTTTCTCTGTCTCTATCACAACTTGTCATATTTACCGAAAAAATGTGTAAGCTTGTTTGTTCTGAAGATGTCAGAAAACCTTATCATACACTACAACTTCAGCGCTGACACTGGAGACTCCTTCCATACACCTTAAACATCGCATTACAGAAGATGTCAATTATTAGCATTTACAAATATTTGATACTAATTAATAATCTGATTACTATTAAATTTGAATTATATATGATATATTTTACTCTGCAAGTCCCTGTGGATGAGCGGTTCCTATAATGTAAACATGCTGTAGATTACTCACCTGTCTGCGCTAGTCTACAGTATATCCACCTCACTCTTTCTCTATCTGTATCTCTTTCTATCTATTTTAGTATCTTACTCCATCTGTATCTTTCAATCTCTCTGTCTGTTTTATTCCCCCATTTAATGTGACAGCCGTAGCTGGAGGCATTATGTTTTCCAGTTGTCTGTGCGTCACATTTTTGTGTATGCAATATCACAGGAATGCCCTCAGGCAAATTCAAAATTGGCAACAATGTCCACTTGAACTTGTGCTGTTTCGCAGCTGCATACGCCTTAAAAGCTTTCTGAATGTTCTCCAGAAACTCGAAAAAAAATTGGCCAGTTGCATTATTTCCAGTGGCTTTCAAGTCAGCAAAACAGTCTAAACAACATTTACAAGAAGATTATGAGGGTACGAGTCTTAAATTTGTTTCATTTAACTTCAAAAATGTTAAGGCTTGGAACCAGATTATAAGCTTCAGGCTCAAAAAAAAAAAAAAAAAAACACCACTTCAAAACTGTTCTCCCACTCTTGTTTTTTTCCTTTTTTTCTTTTTTGGCATCTGCTTGTCACAGCCGTGTCCATGATGATCATAATCCTTATTCTTTTATTTATACTCCAAAGCTTTGATGTCTTTACTTGAAAGTAAGAACATTTCCCAAGCTTAAGTAGTGTTGAATGACACTTCTTTCTCATCATTCTTTCCCTCTTTTTACTTATTAACCCACTGTTTTAACCTCATCACTGGTTAAGTTATTGTACATTCATCAATGTCTCAGCACTATGCTTCAACCAGCTTACATTGCACAACAGCTTCGTGGCTTGCATTGCTGCGTTGTAATTTTAGGGTTCTGCATTCAAATCGCCTCCTTGGTTTCCACTAACTACTCCGGTTTCTTCCATCTTAATGGAACGAGGTCAGCACTTTACCAGGGATGTAACAATGACTCCCAGACAAGATTCTGTAATGTGCAGGGGTGATGGGGAACCTGCACCATTACGATCACCACCAAACCCGGTCCACATTGAGTGACAACAGCATCCAGAGCTTTGGGCATTGTTGGTTGCAATTATATTTTCATTTGCGTCAGTACTAACCACTACACCACTGTCCCGCCTTGTGCAAACTAAGAAAAATGTAAAGAAGAATGTGACTCCCTTGTCTCATCATTGGTCTTCTTCAGTCCTGGTTTGACTAGAACACCAGTCAAATTTTAAACTAGAAAATATTGTGTCGGAATTGTCGTTTGGATAAGAAGCCTTGAGCGTTGTGATTGACGCACTCTATTATCACCACCGCTTGTTTACTTGCACTGACACCGACTCAATGATGTGATATGACAGCATTCTGCTTGCATTTCTTAATAAATGATCCCAATGCACAAAGAGTGAAAATATCAAGAGAAGGAAGTGCAGCATCTTGCAGAAACAGAAGTAACCAGACGGAATGTCTTATAGTAACTGTGACCTTGTGACAGTAGTGGTCAGGATATCAGAATCAGAGTTGAAACAGAGTTGAGATAGTATACATGGCATCTTTTTACTGAGCTTAAAAAATTCAGCACAAGCAGTTTATTGCCAGTAAAGCAATAAACAACGAATAGCATCAAGTCACAAAGAGAAATTTCATCAACAAGAACTAAGCATACTGTATGGCCAGACTGTTCTCAGTCCGTAAAATATATATATTTAAAAAAAAAAAGCATTTGACAAACACCCTCATCTAGAGCAACTTAAGTTTGAGTGATTGAGGTTTAGGGGCCTTGATCATGGGCCCAACTGTACCATCTTGGTGTTGCTGGGGGGTTTGAGTTTACAACCTTCTGATCTGTACTGCAAAGTCTTAATCACTGATCTATGCCACCACTTAACAGAAATAAAAATTTGATTTGTTTTTGGTAATTTTCTGTCATTAAAAATTATGAGCATTTTTCAAAAATCATTTTGTTGCATCTGTCCATTTAAAAATGATCTACTATATGGATGACACAATACACACATGGTGTAAAATTTAACCGGAGCTGGCAGAAAACCTGCGTATATAAAAACGAAGCACATGATTAGCCATGAAGTGAAACCAGACACGGACGAATTAGATCATCCCCCCCCCCCCCAACATTGATTGCAGAAAATTTTCCATAGTAACCTTCCCCCCCCCCCCTTAACTGGAATAAGGAAGCTAGTTTTATGCAACTACAACTTCAGATTCTGACTGAGGTTTCTCTCTTTTTGCCATATTGTGAAAGTTTTTTTTGCAAAAGAATGTATTCTTGTCACGTACTGTTAGTTGTTGGACTGTGGGAATGAGTTGAGACTTGGGACCCAAGGGGCGAACAGACTAGGTATGAAACAGACTAAGAATTCTAAGGTTAGTAGCTAAACAGACTAAGAGCTAAACAGACGAGGAGACTAGACAGACGAAGATCTAAGCAGGTTATTAGTATTTATACAGACTAAGAACTACACATGCAACGGGGGTTACTTACACATGAGGGTAAACACAAAAGGCTAATTCTCATAGAGGCTAATCCTGCTAGGAGACACAGAGACAAAGAGACACACTAAATTAAGACAAATATAAACTTAAAGCTCCAGAAACCAAAAGGCCAACTATAATTAGACACTAAAACAAAACCCACTTAACAGAACTGAAATTAATGCTCGACCCAGTTTCCCAGAACAAACAGCTATTTATAACGAGTCTAATGAGCTTCCTCAGTTCAGGTGAGCATCCGTGTCACCTGACTGAGGTGCCTTCTGGGAAACTGAGTCTACAAACAAAACTACAAACACAAAACAGTTCCCTCTAGCAGTGAACCCTCACAGGCAGTGAGTGAAGGGGTAAATTCATCACTTACAGTTTTATTTTATATCTACAGTCATGTTGAGCCACTTGGTACCAGGACGACGTGAATAAACAGAGTCGAGCACCACATGACACAGTGCATACACACATTTACAGCTGGATCTGGAACTGCACTGGCCAAAGCGGAAATCTACTCTGTGATTAAATATAATCGCATCCCCAAATTCCACGCCGCACAGACTTTCTTTGTACTTGAACCATATTCTTAAGATTGACCTCAAAAACCATATTATCACATGTTCCAGTGTAGCATTAAAACTATTAACGTCAAAGCCACACCTGACTCGGGTAACTCTTGGGCGGCCGGAGCAGCTCTGTATTCGGGGCATGACTCCATAAAACCTCTGAAGGTGAGCTGGCACCAGAACATTAAGAGTAGATCCTTTAAGTGCTATGAGCAGCAAGGTGCGGACTCCATGGATCAGACTTGTTTTGTTCTAGACTTGTTTATTGCATTCCATGAGTGCTCAATCAGGTTGGAATGTGATGCATGATACCATATTATTTTCGCTTTTCAGTGGGATTGGATCAGACTTGCTGGGATCTGCTTACCACAGGCTGATGTAGTCGAGCCTTGGACGAATATAATCCACCAATGGCATATAATTTATAATTGACAATGTTATTTAATTGACCTGATGGTGGTGTTAATCCTATGGTGGGCTGGTGGGCCTACGCCAGGCTGATGTCACCATGAATTTATAGATGAAGTGGTGGTTTATTTTGTTGCCCATAGTCCCTGATGATCTGCACTAGGACACTGATATGGTCTTAAATCATTGTATGAAACAGAGAAAAGGGAGCTCACCTGTGAAGGTTAGTGTACCTGTTCCCCAAAAACCTCAATGTGCAGGGAATACTGGTTCCTGTAGGGGACAGGTGTATATATACATTAAAATAAATCTCTTACTTGAATGATTTAATCTAATCTAAGATTTGTCTAGAACTATCATGCTGCTGCTGCTGTGAGTACATACTGCGTGTATATATATATATATATATATATATATATACACTGTATATATATATATATATATATATATATATATATATATATATATATATATATTGTATTTTTTTACATTCTGTAAAACTTACTGTACATCATTATTATGTTTTAATAATTTCTATTTTAGTTTTATTTTGTTTTATAACTTTTATAAATTGGTATATTACAGCCTACAATTTGAAGTCTACTCGAATGCGATTTTTTAAAAATTGTATTAAGATCTTTCTATTTTAGGTCATTTAAGCATTTCACTGCATGCAGTACATGACAAATAAAATTGTAATTTGAACATTTATGTTTCGGATACAACCAGTGGCGGTTCTACACTGAATTGCGCCCTGGGCGAGACTAAAACCGCCACTGGATACAACCATAATAATAAATTGATGCAACGAATCATTAAAAAGAATAATTTTTATTTTGTTGACTCTGCACTGAAAATCCCAACAGTAACACTTGTGGAAAAGATTGTATCTATAGAAAGGACTACTTGCACAATCATTTCTGCGTTATGACCAACATTTCTGGCAAGTCTGCTATGATGCCCGAGCCACTATTTTTTCCATCTACTGTCAGCAAGTGGCCCTAAAAATAAACTCAAACAATGTTGATTGTATACAGTATGTACGGCCACTTGCAAAGCTCTTTCAACTATAAAATGAATAATAATAATAAAACAATATATTAATAGGAACAATCATCCAATGTAACATTGGCGCAACACTATGTCGTAACAGCAACCAGAGAAAGTACAAGAAATATTTTTGAATTACACTTTGGAGAAGTAAATCAATTGTTTTTTATATCTTTTAAAGTTAATATCTTTCATTGTAAAAGAACAAAACTATAAACAAAACATTTATGCATTTGTCCATGACCAGTGGTCACATGGCACTAAAGATGCTGATGTAGTTCATGTTTAATTCCTCATCGATGGGTGTATTAAGTTCTTAGTATTTTATTTCACTTCTGTTGCTAAGCATAGTTTAGCTCTAACTTGCATTAATATCAGTGTCCTCTGCTTATTGACTCTGCTACAGTGGGAAGAAATAGAGTTTGCACCATTTTCTAGTTCTTGATAGAATGCAAGATCAAAACGTAGATGCAGCAGACCTCAATCAGATCCATTTGCAGTAAGAGCAAATTGTTTTAGAGATCCAAAGCGATCAGGACTGCCTGAACTAGAGGCTTAAGCGCTAGACTTACTAGTGTCACTTGAGGAAGAGATAAAAAAGGAACGTTATTGGGTATTATTAAAATGACAAGACTTAATTAAGATACATATAATATATTCAATTCAATTTTATTTATATAGTGCTTTTAACAATGGTCATTGTCTCAAAGCAGCTTCACAAAAATTAAAGAAATAAAAAAAAAATAAAAAATAAATAAATAATAATAATAATAATAATAATAAATAAATAAATTAATAATAAAATAAATAAATAAATAATAATAATAATAATAATAATTATAGAAAATAAAATAATTGGAAGTGTGGATGTGTGAGAAAAATGTGCAGATAATAATAATGAGACAATAATATACAGCACCGACAGTACATAGCTCTTTTGTGCTAAATGCTTTAGACTTTTATTTCCAAAAACCTGCAGCATACTTTGCTTATTTTTATTTTTTGGCGGGGAATGGTGTTTACCATTTATATACAATATACTGTATATGGCAGTGTTACATTTTTTACTTTATTTTTACTCTAGTTGCTTGGTGCTGCTGGCCATTGAGTTGCACCTTCAGTTGGCAGACACATGAACTGTAGGTCAAAATCCCTGAACAAACAAGTGTTCCATTGATTTAACTGCCTCGTTACTGTATGTACACAGATCTAACAGTTACTCCTGTCTGAAACAAATAGGTGATCTATCAACTGTCTAAACTTGATGAAGTATGTATCATCAATATTTGCATACCCAGATAATTATTGCAGAACAAAATAATATAAAACTGCTCCATGGATTAATTGAATTAAAATAATATTACTTGCTCATTACCAGTATGGTGCTGTTTAAACTCTACATCGTTGTCAGGAAATTCCCCAAATTCTGATTCTGCATCTGTAATCATGTTAAATGTCCACCGAGCAACTTTTTGCTTTTGATACAACAAATATCAGTTTGTGTAAAAAAACAAAACGCAAAAAAAACAACATTCTTTCTGGTGCTTCTGGCACTGTAAAAAATACCACAGTAAAATACCGTATAAATGCTACAGAATAAAACCGTATTTCACAAAACTTGGGATAACCGTAGAATTTACAGTGAAAAACTGTAATTAGTTTTACATAGTAAGACCTTAAATTTAACAGTTAAAAACATATGATATAATAATAACATAAAATATGGTTTATTGCAGTAAAATTTATGATATACTGTATTTATAAAAAGGAAACTCTCAGAGAAGGTATTTGTTACTAATATCATGGAGCATCAGTTTATATTTTACTAAACCTTTGTTGATAGAGTTTAAAAATCAGTAAAAATATCTGCTCTGTAAAAAATAAACTTAAAAATTTTATGGTAAAAAATGGCAGCTGTGCGATTCCCATCTCTGTGTGCATGGAGTTTGTATGTTCTCCCCATGCTTGGTGGGTTTCCTCCAGGTACTCCCCCCCCCCTATAAACAGGCTAAAGTTGTATAGGTGATGGGTGAGTGTGTGTGAGTACTGAGCTGTAAAAAAGATGGAAATAAACTGTTATTATTACAACATAAATCTTTAAATTAGACAGTTCCGAGCTGTGAAAAACATGATTATTATCCGTATTTGTTACAGTGTAAACCCTGGAATTTGGTGAGAATAAACTTTTTTTATAACAACATAAACATGTTAATTAGACAGTTATAAATAAATAATAAAATATAATAAATATATATAAATATAATAATAAAATCTGTAAAAGATTTTACGGTAAACTTCTGGAAACCACAGCTGCCGTTTTTTTTTTTTTACGTTTTTAGGGGTTTTTTTTTCGCACACAACTTGAGGTTACAAGTTGTTTTTTTTTTTGTTTTTTTTTCTTGGTTACAGTGTGGCCACAGCTCCGATTCGCACACAACTTGGCAGAGGTTTTACACCAGATGCCCTTACTGATGCAACCCTTCCATTATTTTCTTATTGGTCTTGTGGCCACCACTGCATCCAGAGGCTGGGCGCTATGGGGCGTGGCAACCCGCCAACAGCAGAGTTTAAACGCAGATCCTCAAATCCTCAAATCCTCTAATCATCAACCTAGCGCCTTAGCCACCTGTTTTTAGTATTTTGCTTCTAAAGAGACAGATTTTCTTATGTGTACTCCAGTCTTGATGAATGTTTTTGTCTCTCATTTTAATTCCAGTCCCTGTACCTAAGCAGTTTCAAAGAAATGTTTTCAAAGAAAAACAGTGACCTATGAATTATGCAAGTATTTAATAGAAAAAAGAAAATCTAACTTTAAGGTATGAACCAGTGAGAAACAGGTGCAGATGATGACAGATGATCAGGCCAGTGATTACAGTAGTATACTGCTGATGCTGACGAGAGGGGAAATGAGGTCGCTGCTGAGGCTGGTACATAAACAAACAATTTGTAAAATTTATCTTTAGACACTTTGCAGCCTGTCGCCAGTAAACGTTTGTTCTCATTTCTTTAGTTTAATGTATATCATTGGATTGAATATGAAGAAATTAAGGGGGGATCAATACTTGTGCACAGGATTATACTGGCCAGGGGTAACTACAGTAGGTGATTAGGGTGGATCATAATAAAAAAAATGCAATGACTTATTTTCCAATCCAATCCATTACTTATGGTTGACTGTAGAGTCAGAGTTCGAGACTGGGTTACTCAGATCACTGGTGCAATAATACAGGTGCCAAGTTTCAGTTTGCTTCACCAGAACGTCTGGTGCACTTAGTCTGACGCTGTTCTTTCTTGACAGGGTCTAGCTGCCAGGAAATGAGCATCTACAGCTGGAAATGGGTTGGATTCTCTTGTTTACTTAGCTCGAAGTGTCGAATACAGTTTATACAACCTTTTAAGACTGACAGGCTTTCAGTTCATTCCTTTTAATGACAAGCACTATGAAGCAGACAGTGGCAACCGGGCAATGAGCCTGTCAGCCTCAGGCTAGGATTCCTTACACCTTAATTGTTTTGTTTGTCTTCATGATGGGACAAATCATGAATCAGATGTCTCAGTCAGACTTGTGTTGAGGATTATTGGGTTTCTTCTTTTACATACCTGTCAAGTGGAGTAGTGTCTGTAGGTTTGCGGTCACTGACGAAATACGTCACAAACTTTTGAGTTAGATTGAACTTTGAGCGATGTGATAAGGCATGAATCTGATTAGTAAACAATACCTAAGACTTCTAGGTAAAAAGTAACCAATTTGTCCACAACACTAGTAGAATAAACAGTCGCTCTAGTGGTTGTTGTGAAAATCATTTCATTTAGGAGGAGAAACACAACATTTTAAAAAGTCTTATATACACTTAAGAAGACCTTTGTGTAGGTAGCATGAATGGAATGAGTCTCCTGTGTCAAAGGTGTATCTTTGGTACAGTATGATTGATTTGGTCAGGAACGACGCCCCCCCCCCATTAACCCCCCCCCCCCATTTCCCCCCTGCTGGTCATTTTTCACATTATCATGATTATAGCTATTACTTCTTCTTCTTCTATTGTAATTATTATTATGACATATGGCATTATGCAGATAATTAGTTTCCAGAGGTCATAAAATTTGTGACTTCGTGTTCAGCTGTGTAGATCAGAGGCACCGTTGATGTCATTGTCCAGACTTGGACAGGTTCCTGAACCTGGAACGACCTGGATGACTAATCCTGACTTTGACTGTCTGGACCAGGCTCAAATGTTCTCAGAAACGATCCCAAGGTCCTAATGTAAAAACACCCTGTCAGATTTCTGGCGTTCTTTCTTTGCAAATTCTCTGGAAGAAAAACTGCCGTTTTTTTTTTTTTTTTTTTAACCTTTGTGAGAACAACATATTACGTGTACATTATGTGTGTGATAACAGGAACCATTCATACATACATGTATACATTCGTTTCTTGGACATTCCACAAAGTTTTATGTGACAGAGATGCATTCATAATTAATGAACTTAAACTTAATGTAGTACTCTGAAAATAAAACACATTGAGGCATGATGTGATCGGAAGAATAATCCAAGACACCATGTCATTATTGAAAACATCAAATGGTGTGAGTTTCAAGAATAACAAAGAGAATGGGTATACCTGTAAAAGTTTTCCTTTTTTTAATTTGATCTTTTCAGATACAGTATTTTAATTAACCTAATGCACACACACACACACACACACACACACACACACACACACACACACACACACACACACACACACACACACGAGGGTCGCACCTCTAGATTCAATTCCCGTCTCGTGTCTGTGTGCATGATTTCCCCATGTTTGGTGGGTTTCCAGTTTCCTCCCACAGTCCACAGACAGCCTGTTGAGTCTTTTTCAAATGACCCCATAGTGTGTGAATGAGTGAGTTCAGTCTCTGCTGTGATGCACAGCTTCTTCTCTCCCTTTGTGGTTCTTGTCTCGCCTCTTTATGATTTCACTTCTTACTGCAAGAGAACGACGCTAATTAGACAATTTCCAGGCAGGGGGAAATTCCTTGTCTACTTTTCCAACTTATCCCCCTCACCACCCACCCACCCACCCACCCACCCACCCACCATGCTGTTATGGGAAATTACCATATAATAATCCTAATGTACTGTAATCCCTGAGCATGGTCCGAACAGAAGTTATTTCAGTACATTTAAATGCAAACTCCTATCTAGTGCTGCAAATATAATGAATGGCAACTACCCTAATTCTTTTCCACCTGTTCTTTCTTTTTCTAGCCATTTTGAGGCATCTGGAGAGGGCCAACCCTGCGAGGATCCTGAGGCGTCCCGAGAAGAATTGGATCCACAGCTGCATTCTGCTTCATGATGGTTAGGAACAACACACGCTGCTCCCGAGCTCCCAGTGATCTAGACCCCCCATCTGCCTGCTGCACCTGTCTGACTCATCCTGGTGCCATGCTGGTGCCGAACTGAACTGGACTCTGTGTTAACTTAGACATATCCTGTTATATTGAACTTCCAGCTGCCTAACATGCAGTATGACTGCAGATCAATCCCTGCTACAGTATCTGTTATCCCCCAGAGGATGGGTTGCCTGTTGAGACCGGTTCCTCTTAAGGTTTCTTCCTATTGCAATCTCAGGCCCTCGGCTTGCTCTTCAAGGACAAGCTGATCATTACGATTTATACACGTTTTTCATAATGATTATTATTTTTTTTCGTTTTTGAAGCTGCTTTGAGACAATAACCATCGTTAAAAGTGCTTAAATCGAATAGAATTGAATTATGGACAGAGTGGGTGAGACATATTGAAAGAAAGAGACGGGCACTGTGATCTGTCCTCTGCCAAATGAATTTCCATATAAGGTGAAGCCCATCAGTGACACTGGATCCACTCTACCATCCTCTGCCAAAAGTCAGGTAATAAATCCCCCGACTACAATGTGGACAATGATGTCATCGTTATCACCTTCCTTCACTAACACCCACCTGGTGTCTCGGAGGACACAGAGGACACAGCCATACTAATAAACAGAGCTTTTTGCTTTCTGTTTAAAAAAAAATGTTCTGAGGCTTTTTCTCAACCTTTTGATGTCAACGTGATGTTTGAACCTTTTGTGTCAATGTAAAGACAACCTAAGATTGCTCCCTGAGGTACCGTACAAATAAATGAAACAAAATTCCTGATTCTGGTCACTCCTCAAAGTTAATTATTTTTCATAAAGAAACAAAAATTTGAAACAGAACATTGAGGCACAAACTTTCCAAAAAAACAAAACAAAAAACAACTGAATTTCGGTCTTACCCTAGGAGCCTTTCTTTAGTAAAATAATTTAACAAAAAAGTAATTCTCAAGACACCCACTATGAAGTTTTTGTCATTTATACCTACTGTATGTCACTTTATTTCAGGGGAAACAAAACATTTACTTTGCACGTCCAACAATAACATTACTTTTATTTATTTATTTGTTTTTCCTTTGTTTTACCAGGGTAGTCACATTGAGACATTACATACACTAAAACAGCATAACTACAAAACACACAACATAACCACCAGCGACATATAAAATAACAGTATAACACAATAGACAACAAATACCATTAAAACATATCTAAACACATAATCAAAATACAAAACAATCATAAAAATGGACTTAAACTAAAAAGTTAAATAAACAACTTATAAAAACATACATACAATAGATATACAATAGATAAAAATAGACAAATTATGAAAAATAACCTAGAAACACTTACTGTTACACCCCGGTCTAGGTCGGGCCGTAACAGGAGTGAAAAAAAAGAAAGGGGGTGAGACCAAAAGTGCGTTTGCTTAGTGTTTATTTACAAAATGTGAATAATCAAATACCCAAAGGTGGCTGTAAGCTTCAGAAGCCGACAAGGCCAAAACAATAAACAAAATTACCTCTATCTAATACCAAAGTGACAACTAACCTGCACCGAAAATAAAGAAACAGAAATACAATGTTCTTCCCTCAACTCCCTAACTAACCACAAACCAAGAAAAACAAAGTGCAAACAAAATGGCATCGACTCCTTACTATGCCACTAAATAAAGTAAATACAAATATATACAAAAGTATCTATAACCAAATCAACAAAAACAAAGAGGGCAATCACAAAAGCATAGTCAAAACAAGCAAAAGGGTCATACACAGAATAGGCAATCGAAAACCAAGCAATTATCAAAAGGGGAAAATCTAAGAGTAGTCAGAAACGTAGCAAAAGGGTCATACACAGAGTAACATTTAGGATCAAGCATAAGATAAGCAGTAAGCAAAGACACAGTCTGTAGTATGGTGGTCTGAAGGCCTTAAGTAGGCCTCTGGGTGTCCTGGAGAACCAATCAGCTGGGAGGAGGCGGGACCAACAAAGGACAGGCAGAGCAGCAGCCAATAGATTTCCAGACACACTGTAGAGGGTGGAACCTGAAACAAGGGGAGACACACCCTATCCCACCACCAGCAGAGACAAAGCAAGCATAACCAGACACATACACATACAAACAAATACATCCGATATCGTAACACCCCCTCCCTTAAGAGTGAACATCCTGTTCACAATTATAATCATGGCATCGAGACTTGATGCTTCGCAGAGGTATGGATTCAGGATATGTAGTAGCAGCACACATCAGGGTTAGCAGATACACATTACCAGACTTAGTTCGAGGAAGGGGACCAACACAATTTAACAAAAGTCTCTCAAAAGGCTCTCCCAGAACAGGGATAGGTTTAAGTGGAGCAGGGGGAATAACCTGGTTAGGTTTCCCTGCAATTTGACAAACATGACATGACCGACAGTACTTAGCAACATCAGACTTCATGGCAGGCCAAAAGAAATGATTTAAAATGCGGAGGTGGGTCTTCCTTACACCAAGGTGACCAGCGAGATCATGGTCATGGGCAATACGCAAAACTTGTGTTCTATATGGTTTTGGAACCACAACCTGGAAAACAGCCTTTGACTCATGCTTAAAATCAGAGGGTGACCACTTTCGCATTAAAACATCATTGGCAAAGAAATATGCCATTGAGTGTTGAGGTAACTCAGCACTATCTACAGCTGCAGCAATACAACGAGAGAGAGACGCGTCAGATTTCTGAGCAGCAACGAGCTGCTCTCGCCCAACACCCCATGTAGCGACATCTTGTACGGAGAAGTCCTTATCCTCCGGAGAAACATGTGGACTGGAAGACATATTCTCGTCTTCAAATATTGGGTTATCACTACACATAAATGAATTAGAAAGATCATCAACATCCTTCTTAGTTTCCAGCTCCAATGTTTGGAACTGTAGCTGCTGAGCTTTGTACTGCTGCCGACTTAATTCCAAGTCCAGCTGTTTTAATTGCAGCGCAATCATGGGTTCCTCTAATGGTGAGCTTCCTACAGCGGGATCTATGCGTGCGGGATCCTTGGGCCTGGCGCCAGCCTCCGCTGCAGCCAAATCCTCTGGATCACCTGAGTGAGTTGCAACACCCGCCTCGGGATGCTCACGAATAATGCGCTGTTCAAACAGCTCAACGTACAGCAGCTTCTTAATATCGCGCTTAGTAGCACTCCGTGACACTGAAATCTGAGAGAAATCGGCGAGCAACAATAGGTCATCCTTACGGCTCTTCTCAAACTGCTCTACCGTGGGGCAAATGGTAAACTGGTCCAAGTTAAACTTTGTAGCCATATCTAAGAAGAACAAACACTCCCCTACCACAAAGACAAATGCCGCCAGACAAACACAGGCACAGTGAAACAAACGGGACTGAGCGAGGAAAAATCTCGGACGAGCCCCCAATTCTGTTACGCCCCGGTCTAGGTCGGGCCGTAACAGGAGTGAAAAAAAAGAAAGGGGGTGAGACCAAAAGTGCGTTTGCTTAGTGTTTATTTACAAAATGTGAATAATCAAATACCCAAAGGTGGCTGTAAGCTTCAGAAGCCGACAAGGCCAAAACAATAAACAAAATTACTTCTATCTAATACCAAAGTGACACAACTAACCTGCACCGAAAATAAAGAAACAGAAATACAATGTTCTTCCCTCAACTCCCTAACTAACCACAAACCAAGAAAAACAAAGTGCAAACAAAATGGCATCGACTACTTACTAAGCCACTAAATAAAGTAAATACAAATATATACAAAAGTATCTACAACCAAATCAACAAAAACAAAGAGGGCAATCACAAAAGCATAGTCAAAACAAGCAAAAGGGTCATACACAGAATAGGCAATCGAAAACCAAGCAATTATCAAAAGGGGAAAATCTAAGAGTAGTCAGAAACGTAGCAAAAGGGTCATACACAGAGTAACATTTAGGATCAAGCATAAGATAAGCAGTAAGCAAAGACACGGTCTGTAGCATGGTGGTCTGAAGGCCTTAAGTAGGCCTCTGGGTGTCCTGGAGAACCAATCAGCTGGGAGGAGGCGGGACTAACAAAGGACAGGCAGAGCAGCAGCCAATAGATTTCCAGGCACACTGTAGAGGGTGGAACCTGAAACAAGGGAGACACACCCTATCCCACCACCAGCAGAGACAAAGCAAGCATAACCAGACACATACACATACAAACAAATACATCCGATATCGTAACACTTACATTTATAATTTAAAATATCAGCAACATGTAGCGCGGTGGTGTAGTGGTTAGCACTGTCGCCTTGCACCTCCAGGGTCTGGGTTCGATTCCCCGGCCAGGCTCGATTCCCGTCTCTGTGTGCATGGAGTTTGCATGTTCTCCCCGTGCTTGGTGGGTTTCCTCCGGGTACTCCGGTTTCCTCCCACAGTCCAAAGATATGCAGGTTAGGCTAATTGGCGTTCCTAAATTGCCCATAGTGTGTGATTGGGTGTGTGAGTGTGTGTATGTGTGTGTGCCCTGCGATGGATTGGCACCCTGTCCAGGGTGTACCCTGCCTAGTGCCCGAAGTCTCCTGGGATAGGCTCCAGGTCCCCACCGACCCTGAACACAGGATTAAGCGGTATAGAAGATGAATGAATGAATGTAGCGTGAAATCAAAAAGTGGAATGTTAAGTTTAAGTGTTTCTGAAGTTCATTCCAAGTTGAAGGGGCATTATAATGAAAAGCTATTTGACCAATTTTGGTTCTAACCATAGGCACATTAAAGAACATGACACTATTTGACCTTAGATTATATCTATTATTTATAGACAATGAAAAAACTTTGCAAGTGAAAATGAACCAATGAAGCTGCTGTGTACCATCAATGGCTGCCAACCAGATAAGCTATTCAGGTTACAGTACAATGGTGTGTAGAGTATTTACTGTAGCACCAGTTATGAAATCTTTACTGTATATAACGTCTAAAAAACGAATCCTGCAGAATAAAGACAAATCAGTGGATTTGTTGTTTTTGCTTCTTGTTGGATTTTGGTACACAAATATGGATTAGACAACAATTTTGTAATCATTCCATGACCAGCTTGTGAGTGTTGTACCATCATGGAAAGGTCACCATGTCAGCGCGAGGAACAGCAGAACTCCACAGGAGGAATTTATGAAAACAAAGTTTAAAATCGCATAAGTCTATGACAAATTTGTCACTCCTTTTCCTATAAAATCACTTTTTATAAACATGGCTTAAAATTATCAACAGTTCCTGCTGTAACACACCTTCCTCTGCTTACACCGGTACACACCCACTTGGTATTTCCTGTACCATGTATTGTTCCTGCAGGTGTGGAGGTCAAGATACTTTCACCCACAGGTTTGTCAGACTGCCAACAATTTGATTCTACCCACACACACAAACACACACACACACACACACACACACACACACACACACACACACACACACACACACACACACAGTGCGTGTGTCTGTGAACGTGTGTGTGTGGTGTAGAGAGAGAGAGAGAGAGAAAGTGTGAACACAGATTTTAGTTCAGTGACTCAGCAATGATGTAATCCACTAAAAACACATTTCTGTTCTGGAGCTTCAAACACACTCGCACAGCCAGCTCAGCTCAATGACTTGCTGCAATGTGCTATAATGTTTCGCATTCAGCCTCATTAAATTACATTAAATTACATTAAATTACATACCATAATAATACATTATAATACATATTATCTGGAGAACATTTTTATATTTATCTCATTATGCATTTGAGCAGGTGAAAGGCGTTGCATTAAGGCCCCAACGGCAGCAACTTGGCAGCGCTAGGATTTGAACCTGGGACCTTCTGACAGGTTGTCAAATGCCTTAATCACAATATTAAAATAGTGAACAAGTATGTTTTTTTTTTTTTGGCCGTACATTGACCAGAACTCACTCTTTCAATTATATCTTTACATTTCATACATTGGAGGACCTGAAACCAGTCAAAAAAAAAAAGTCTGTCTGTCTGTCCATCCAGATTTTATCTCAGCATCACACAAACCTGTTTAGACAGAATTTACTGAATCTTTTTCAGTCCTTAGATCTCTGCCTATAGTTTAATCTGCACCATAATGGAAATCTAAATGTTGAGTAAAAGTGATGTTATGAACAGTTATGTGTCGGATTTAATAATCTACTTTAAAATAATCTACTAATGCGCTACCGTCTCAATGTAAACAAACACCTGCACCAACAGATATTAATTAGAAAAGATAAACTAAATATTTTTACTGGGATTAGTTCATATTTTCATTTTCGCTGAAATAACAGTGCTGAATTAGTTTTATTTATTTTAAGAAATTTGTACATATTGAAGATTTTATATTCTACATTCATTTCTATTAGCCGCATATCATACAGTGTAAGGTTGTGTATATGAAAAAAAAAAGAATTTGAATTTGTATAAGTGAATTTCAACGCGTTGGAGTTGTTTTAAGACAAAACTTGCAGATCTTTATCTGATCGACTTTTTTGATTTCTCATCTGTGATTCACTCAAAACGATAACAGAACAGCGAGTGTATTTGGCTGATAATAAAAGAAGTACAACTTACTGTAAACAAGGTAATACCCAATATTAAACAAATTATTTGTTTGTATTAATAAGTTAGACAGAGAGATCTGGCCTACAGAAAGACAGACAGACATATACACTACCATTCAAAAGTTTTAGAACACTTTCTAACTCTATGATGGTTCCTGATGTTTATTTCTTTCTACATTGTAACGTTTTGCTGAAGGCGTCCAAAAACTGCATGAATCTCCTTTGAACAGTTGATATTGAGATGTTTCTGCTACTTCTGCTCTGTAAAGACTTCATAACGCCTCTAATCTGAGCTGCTGTTAACTGGTCATTTTCCAGGCTGATAACCTGTTTTTCTTGTTGTTATGTAATTCCCTAATCCCACATGTGTTATTTTATACTTATGAAATCCCCAGTATTGTTGTAGAATGTAGAAAATAAATCACTAAACAAAAACAAAGAAATTTGCAAGTGTTCTAAAACTTTTGAACGGTAGTGTACGTGGGCACAGCATGTAAAGAATGATTGTTTTCCCTTACCGGTAGTTTGAACCAGCTCGGTTGTTTTGCTCTTGCCGTTATCATCACAACAGGCGTTTCCACATGTGGAACTGTCACTAACATAATGTTTTTTGTTTATTACAGAATTCTTTGTAAAGACAGTTGTGTGTGGGAATTCCCGAAGATCAGCAGTTTCTGAAATACTCGAACCGGCCCAACTGGTACCATCAACCACGTCACAATTAATGCCAGATTGATCTCACTTATTTTTCTCATTAACGTTACTTAAATATTTTGACCTGTATTCTCATGATTTAAAGCATTTTGTTGTTGGCTAATTGGATAATTATGTAACACATGCATCCAGGTGTTGAAATAAACTTTGCCACTTCGTCTAAAGCCACTAGATAACTAATAGCTATCTATTACTTCATCCACACGTAAATGTAAACTATGCTTAACTGGAAGAGAGGCTATTATTTCATCAGGGCATTCAGTCAGACTGCATTCCTACACTTGTGTCATTGTGTATAGAAAATTCCCCTGATAGATACATGATACGCAAGACGTAAGCATCATCTACCGTAACAAAGTGTGTACGGACATGTCATGAACAGATACACAGATGAAAAAATATGGCTCAAGTCATGAACACGAATGACCAGAATAAAATTTTAAATTGAGGAACAGTCAGTGCTAGTAATTTGTAACATCATGCTGACACTGCTGGTATTTTAGCATCTTGTGGTTTGGAGTAGTGAACAGTTCCAGTTTCATATTAATGAATAAGAAATACTATATAGAGCTGCAAATCATCACTGAAGTTTCAAAGTGAAGTGATATAAATAACATCCCAAGATGGGCAGGTCTTCGGGGTGTTTGCATGCTCGCTATGTATGACCTGATAACAAACTCATTATTTTACCCATTATTATAAGAATATGTACTGTAGGTCACACGATCGTAACATGCTTGTAGACTGCACTGCGGCATCACTTTACTCATGTGTAATTTTAAATGTTGTTTCTTTTATAAACTTGGATGGATAAACTTGGAGTAAGTTTTTCAAGATTCAAAGAACTTTATTAATCCCAGAGGGAAATTGCTTTGTCTTGGTTATACAGTTGCTTTGGTCTTGCTTTCCTGGGAAGCTCTTCATGAGAGCCAGTTTCATCATGGAGCTTGACTGCTTGACTTGACAGCTGACATTCATGTCTTAAAATAACAACTTATTAAACAACTTAGCTAAAGCTGTTGTTATCTAATTACTTAACGCCATATGTGTCATTACACAGTTTTGAAAAAACTGGTGCATGGTTCTAGAATATTGAAAGCAAATTCAAACTTGTGTCGAAATGTGTTGACTTCACCTGTTCCTATAATTCCATCAACATTTTGTATTATGTAAAAATGGAAACTTAATGTATGTGTCAGATATGGAGAACTCTATACAGAAATAGACTACAGGTTTAAAGTCTTATCTGCAAGACAATGACGGATTGGTGATGTTATGTTAATTCTATGTTTGACAGGTTTCCTAGACAGGTTTTCACTTTGCACCTTGTCACATAGATTTTCCCCTTAGGGTGTTTGAATACCTGCTAAAAGAGATAAAAACTGAAATGAGCCTCTACATGTTTTCTGATTGTTTGTTTAATCATTTACAATCAGTCTCACTTTGTCTTTAGTGTTAGGCGTTACTTTTATTGGGACTTCCATAGTGTGGGGTGTGGGATTTTTTTCTATGAGACAATATGTCTCAGAACGCAAATTGAAATAAGTTGTGCATGGAGTAGAATTGGAAACAATATTAAAAAGAAGACAACAAAGCTGTCATAGCTGTCAAGCAAACATACATACACTGACAAGACATTTCATCTCTTTATCTTATTGGCAGTTTTCCATCTGTAATACTGTATTAATGCAGATTTACATTCTGCACGCACCCCCCCCCCCTTCCCCTTACTACTGTTTGTGTAGTTTGTTGCTGTTGTAACAATATTTTCCCTCATGGGATGAATAAAATCAATCAATCAATCTATCTATCTGGCTTAGCATTTGGACTGAGCTAAACTTGTAGAAGTGAGAACAAATTAGATCAAGGAAAAAAGTGCTTACTATAGTGCAGGTATACACTGTTTAACCAACATCTCCACACACAGATGTTTAATGTGAAAACTGCTACTGTATATAACCTTATTTTGATCTCATATGACAAACTATTATTTTTTTTTGGGGAAACCCAAACTTCATGAAGAGCCAATCGCATTCGTCTGTTACATTCTTAGTGATTCTAAAATTCATGTGTGACCGACCCAGCAGCTGCCGTGAGTGGTTTAAATGTGTTCAGGGAGTTTTTCAATAATGTTGAAACCAAGAAAGTGAGATTTACGTTCTGTTACTGTTGATGCAGTCACTCTAGCGGTAATTAATAACAGGCATGTGTTGCTTAATTTCTGTGAAATAGGACAGTATGCAAATTGATTTAGATGTTGTTAGAACACCATATTACTTCATCTACTTAACACAGATATACAGGATACTTTAGTGCATGCACTGTGGTGAAGCAGAGAAATAACATTACAAAAATTTCACATTTTTGTTATAGACAACCTAGTATGCTAAATATGAATAAACTCACCAGCTACTTCATTAGGTATACCTTGTTGTACTGTTGGACCATTTTTTGCCTTCGGAACTGCCTTAATATTTCCTAGCTTATATTCAACAAGAAGCTGGAAACATGTTGCTCCATACTGATATAATATGGTCCATTAATGTACAGCTGAATATGTAAACCTAATGAGTGTATACTGAGTAAGATGAAATTAAATTTTATTTTGCCATGTTTTGCATTGAAACTATTTAAATATCAATCTTTCACACCTGCCAGGTTACTTTCATCGAACTGATTATTTCGACATGGATATGCCTACAGTCATACATGAAATTGAAACGTATCTGATTGTGTTTCCGACGCATTGTTCTTATTTAAACAAAGCACATTCATTACTGTTGAACTGAACAAGCTGCTCATTAGATCTCTGCTTTTGGTCATTGTAGCGAGTTCATACCATGACTTCTTTCTAGCTGCGATGGGCTGGATGTTAGATACAGTTAAAAAAAAAAAAAAAAAACAGCATTTAAGTGAAAATAAATGAGACAAGGAAAAACAAAAAGCAGTGAGCTGAGGCAATGTTGTTTCAGAAGGACAGTGAGCCACGCCCGTGTTCACTGATCTACTCCTGGTATACTGAAAATAATAATAATAATAATAATAATAATAATAATAATAATAATAATAAAAGTATTCGTAGTTAGTTAGTTAGTTAGTTAGTAGTAGAGTAGTAGTAGTAGGAGTAGTCGGAGTAGAAGAAGCTAAACTATTTTAAAATGATTTAACAGCATAATTGCCAGTACTATGATGTCTCTATTTACCCATGTTAGTCAGGTATGTTGCTTCTTAAAGAAACACTACTTATTTTGTGACAGGCATGACACAAGACACACAAAGACACAATGGCAAGCTATTTTTTTTTTGCTTAGCAATTATCTGTGTGGGGAGAAAAAAAAACATAACTGCAGGACAGGAATTTCTTTAGCCAGAAAAAAAGGAAAAAAAAGCAAACATTTATCTTCACAAGATAGGAATTAAATGAACCAATTCAATTCACTCTCTGACATACTAATTCTCTATAGCACTTATCCTGTTCACGGTCACGAGAGGCATGGAGCCTATCTCAGGGGACTCCGGACACTAGACAGGGTACTTCCTGGATGGGATGCCAATCCATCGCAAGATATACACACAAACACACACTGATTCACACATAATGGGCAATAAGGAAACACCCCCAGTCTAATCTGCATGTCTTTAGACTGTGGGAGGAACCTGGAGAACCTGGCGGAAACCCAACAAGCATGGAGAACATGTAAATACCACACCAAAAGATCTGAAGGCAGGATTCAAACCCTTGACCCTGGAGATGCAGGGCCATTATGTTAAATAGCTTTGGCAATTGGTTCCTGGTGATCAAGTGACAGTGGCAATGAAAAACTACCTGTGGGAGAAACCTTGAGAGGAACAAAATTTAAAAGGGAACCGATCTTCATTTGAGTTATACCAGATATTGTGACTAAAATCACTCACTCACTCATCGTTTATACTGCTTTTGTCCTGTATACAAAGACAGTAGCGGCCTGCACTGTAAAAAATGTTCGTAATTCTAACAGTAAAATGCTGTATAAATGCTACAGAATAAAACCGTATTTCACAAAACTTGGGATAACCGTAGAATTTACAGTGAAAAACTGTAATTAGTTTTACAGAGTAAGACCTTAAATTTAACAGTTAAAAACATATGAAAATATGGTTGATTGCAGTAAAATTTATGATATACTGTATTTATAACAAGGAAACTCTCAGAGAAGGTATTTGTTACTAATATCATGGAGCATCAGTTTATATTTTACTAAACCTTTGTTGATAGAGTTTAAAAATGTCACACACACCCGTTTTGCGGCCGGCATTAGGACCCGGAAGTAGGACGGCCGCTAAACAGGAAGCATAAAAGGAGCCAAGATGGCGCTTCACTTCACTCTGTCATTGAGTTTCGCCCATGTCGGTTCGGATCGTCTCCTTGCCATTTCGTGAGTACTCACTTTCTTGGGTTATCTTTCTGATACGAGTGTGTGTTTTAGGACGCGGGTTAAATTTGTGTTTTTCCCTTGCTCCCCTTTTGAGAGAGTCCTTAGATTAAATCGCGTGGTTATCCTGCCTACTCGCGCGCTTCCGCGTTTGGGTTTACCATCCACACTACAAAGGGCAAACCGCTAGTGTGCTAATCTTCTGGTCATCCCGGTTAGTTTGTGACAGAATGACAGAGTCACTCGCGGTAAACCCAGCGGATTATGCGCACCTATGCGACGTGGTAGATCGGCATGCCGAGCTAATTAACAAGCTAGACGGAGAGCTTGCTTCTCTTAGCCGGAGCATCCAAGACATCTCGGCCTTGCGCCGCGAGGTGGCGGAGCTTCGGCGGGAGAATACGGATCTTCGCAAGGCTGTTGCTAGCGCGGCTAACCGGCCTCCTGTCGTGACGGTCGCTACTCCCCCCCCTCCCCCCCCCAACCTCTGATGTTTTTTTGGCTTTACCGGACAAATGGGATGGCACGGACGGGAGATGCAGTGTTTTGCTGACTGCTTTAGATCTGGTGTTTGAGTTTAATGCCACCAAATACTCCACCGATCGATTGCGCATTGCTCTCCTCGTTTCGTTGCTATCAGGGCAGGCAGCTGAGTGGGCCACGGCAGTCATCCATTCTGATTCAGATATCGCTCACTCATATAATGAGTTCACCCATCAACTAAAATTAACCTTTGAACATCCTGCGGGCGAGGTGGAGACCGATACAAAGTTATATCATATACGGCAGGGTGGGCTGCCCGTGAGCCGCTATACTGCTAACTTCCGCACCCTCGCCATACAAACCACCTGGGAAGACACAGCGCTCCGGACAGCATACTACGAGGGGCTGGCCTCACGGATCAAGGACGAGCTAGAACACCCCCCGCCTGTCCTACCACCTTCAAGAATCCTGGCACCATTACAGTGGGATTTGGAAACAAGAGTGCGCCAGGCGCAGGCCGAGGAGACCCCACCGGCAGGTGTGCCACCTGGGCGACTCTACATCAACCCCGCCATGAGGAAAGAAGTGCTGCAGTGGGGCCACTCATCACCACTAGCAGGACACCCGGGAAATCGGCGCACTCAACAGTTCATTTGCCGCGCCTTTTGGTGGCCATCCATGACCAAGGACGTCGACGAGTTCGTCCAGGCGTGCCCAGTGTGTGCCAGGTCCAAGGCATCCGCGTTTGGGTTTACCATCCACGCTACAAAGGGCTAACCGCTAGTGTGCTAATCTTCTGGTCATCCCGGTTAGTTCGTGACAAAAAATCTGAAAAATATCTGCTCTGTAAAAAAATAAACCGTCAATTTTATGGTAAAAAAAAAAACTGGCAGCTGTGGTTGCCATAAATTTTTCCGTAAAAATACAGTAGCAACACTATTGTTTGTACGGGACTGAACTCATTATACTGTATATTTTACAGATATTAATAGTTTTATCTACGGTTTATAGCCGTCTAATTTACATTAACCAAGGACTTCAAATTTGTGAATGGTATTCCACCCTTTGATGACTGTGGCAAGGACAGCCGCTAGCACGCGCCACTTTGCCCACCGCCACCGCCATACTTAGATTGTCTGTCCAAAAAAATGTCCACCCTGACATTTGTATATTTGATTTTGAGAATTTTAATATTGTTTTGCTGTCTTTATTAAAAAATACATGGGGCCATGCTGATGTCCGAGTCTTGAATAAATTTTGATGGGTTTTGATGATTTGATTTAGGTTTGTATTCATCAATTAGTATTAAAGTACTCTTAATAGTTTCTTACCAGTAAAATCAGAATGCTTAGCAATGTAACTTCTATCTCTTTTAGCTCCAGCTAGTGTGATAAAATGATGCTTTCACAGAATTGCTGAATGAATTCACTGTGGTTATTCATAATAAAACATATAGTCCAACAACAACGACAGCAATTGTGTAGCAAGCATGGTAGTGTAGTGGTTAGCACTGTCGCCTTCCACCACCAGGGGAAACCCCCCAATATACTGTATAGGATAAAGTTGTATAGATGATGTGTGAGAGTTGTGAGTACTGAGCTGTAAAAAAGATGGAAATAAACCGTTAATATTACAACATAAATCTTTCAATTAGACAGTTCTGAGCTGTAAAAAACATGGTTATGATCCGTATTTGTTACAATGTAAACCCTGGAATTTGGTGGGAATAAACTGTTTTTATAACAACATAATGTTACGGTCCGGACGGGCATGGTGGATCCAAGTGCAGAGCGCGTGTTGTTAAATGCACTGATTACCTTGTGAAGATGAGGCGTGCGTTGGCCGCGGTGCAAAGCAGGGGTGCTGTGCTTGCTTCGTGGAGATGAGTCGTGGTGGTGAGCATGCGTGGGTCAAAGCCGAGAAGACAAACAGGGTCCGTGATCCGAATTCGTGGTCGAGATGCGAGAGTCGGGTTCGTTATCCAGAAATCCAAACAAACAACAATCCAATACAAGAAGCAAAGCCGTGATCCGTAAAACAAAGCGTGAGTCGAGATCCGAGTAGCAAGGCAGGTGAAATCGCTGGAGAATTGGGCATTAAGGCACACAATAATCTGGCAAGGGGTGGTTGTTTGTGAGCAAGTTAAATAGAGCAGGGTTGTGATTGAAATGAGGAACAGCTGTGCTGGAGCCGGTTAATGAGGTGGCAAAATTGAAACTGTGAACTGGAGTATGGAATGGATTTGTGGGAGATCATGGCTTGGTTTGACAGGTGGGCGTGACCTGGTGTGCCGTGACAGTACCTCCCGCCCTACGAACGCCACCTGGCGTTCTTGAGGGGGCCTCAGGGTGAAGTTGGTGAAAATCCGTGATCAGAGAGCGATCCAGAATAAATCTGGCTGGAACCCAGCTCCTCTCCTCTGGTCCGTAACCTTCCCAGTCCACAAGATACTGTAGGCCCCGCCCTATGCGGCGAGACTTGAGCAGCTTACGGACAGTGAAGGCTTCGCCCCCGTCTATGAGCCGAGGCGGTGGGGGAGGGGGAGGGGGCGAAGCCAGAGGGCATGGCACCAATCTGCGGATCTGGGAGACATGGAATGTGCGGTGAACTCGGCGCATGGAGAGAGGGAGAGCCAGCCTGACAGAGGAGGGGTTGATGATACGTGAGATTGTGAAGGGACCTATGAATCTTGGTGAGAGTTTCCTGGATGTGGTCTTGAGTGGTAGATCGCGAGTGGAGAGCATGACCCTTTGACCAACGCGATACTTTGGGGCTGCACATCGGTGCCGGTTGGCTTTACGTTGGAAAGTGCTCACGGTGCGTAAAAGCTGAACACGGGCACGTCTCCATGTATTTCTACAACGGCGCACAAAAGCTTGAGCTGAAGGGACGGCGGTTTCCACTTCCTGGGTGGGGAAAAGCGGTGGCTGGTAGCCTAAACAGCATTGAAATGGGGACATTCCAGTCGCAGAGGTGGGGAGTGAGTTATGTGCATACTCCACCCAGGGGAGAAAATGGCTCCACGAAGATGCGTCCCGAGCAGTCATGCATCTCAGGATCTTCTCAAGCTCCTGATTGGCGCGTTCGGTCTGGCCGTTGCTCTGAGGGTGAAAACCGGACGAGAGGCTAGGTGTTGCACCAATGAGGCTACAGAAAGCCTTCCAGAATTGGGCTGAGAATTGGGGGCCCCTGTCGGAGACTATGTCTAAAGGGAGGCCATGGAGACGAAATACATGGTTAATCATGAGCTTTGCGGTTTCTTTGGCGGAAGGGAGTTTGGGTAGAGGAACAAAGTGAGCGGCTTTGGAGAAACGGTCAACTATGGTGAGTATACATGTGTTATTGTTGGAGGAGGGTAGTCCAGTGACAAAGTCAAGAGCGATATGGGACCATGGGCGGTGGGGGATGGGGAGAGGTTTGAGTAGACCCTCGGGTGGAGGGTTGGGTGCTTTGTTTCTGGTGCATATGTCGCATGCGGCCACAAAGTTTCTTACATCTTCTGTGATGGATGGCCACCAGAATCGTTGCTTTAGTAGGGCAAGAGTGCGGGTAGCCCCTGGATGGCATGCTAACTTTGAGTTGTGGCCCCACTCTAATACTGAGGGACGGACTGAGGCTGGGACGAAGAGCTTCCCGAGAGGGACGTTACTAGGACCAGGCTCATGCTCTAGTGACTGCAGGACTTGGTTTTCTACTTCTAGCCGAGTAGCAGCCACCAGGCATTGGGGCGATAGGATGGTTTCTGTAGTCAGTTTGTCCCGAGGGGTGGTGAATTGTCGAGACAGGGCATCGGGTTTAGTGTTCTTAGAGCCCGGACGGTAAGACAACGTGAAATTAAACCGGGAAAAGAACAGTGACCAGCGTGCCTGACGTGCGTTCAGTCTCTTCGCCGACTTGAGATATTCGAGGTTTCTATGATCTGTCCAGACGAGAAAGGGGTGTTCGGCTCCCTCCAGCCAGTGTCTCCACTCTTCTAAAGCGAGCTTAACTGCCAAGAGCTCACGATCTCCGATGTCATAATTACGTTCAGGGGGTGTCAGCCGGCGAGAGAAGAACGAGCATGGGTGAAGTTTGTTATCTTGTGGAGATCTCTGGGAGAGGACTGCTCCAACGCCTGTTTCGGAAGCGTCCACCTCAACAATGAACTGAAGTGAAGAGACGGGGAACACCAGAATCGGTTTGTTTAAGTTTGTTCAGAAAGTGTTTAAGCTGGTTGAATGCTTCCTGGGCTTGAGGGTTCCAGTGACAGGGGATTTTGGTGGAGGTGAGAGTGGTGAGCGGCGTAGCCACAGAACTGTAGTTTCTGATGAAACGTCGATAGAAATTGGCAAAGCCCAGGAAGCGTTGGAGCTCACGTCTGGACGATGGGGTAGGCCATTCAGTGACTGCCTTTATCTTGGCTGGGTCCATCTGGATTCCTGACGGGGAGATGAGGTAGCCCAGAAAGGAGGTGGATTCTTGGTGGAACTGACATTTTTCTGCTTTGACATAGAGTTTATTCTCCATTAAGCGTTGCAAGACTTGGCGTACGTGGATCTTGTGTTCCTTCAGAGAGCGGGAGAAGATCAGGATATCGTCAAGATAGGCGAAAACAAAGGTGTTGAGAAAATCACGGAGAACATCATTCATGAGGGCCTGAAACACAGCTGGGGCATTGGTTAGGCCGAATGGAACCACCAAGTACTCATAGTGGCCAGTGGGGGTGTTAAAGGCTGTTTTCCATTCGTCACCTTCTCTTATCCTGACTAGGTGGTAAGCGTTTCTGAGGTCGAGTTTTGTGAAAACGTTAGCATCCTGGAGTAATTCGAAAGCTGTCGACATCAATGGAAGTGGGTAGTGGTTCTTGACTGTGATGTCATTTAGCCCCCTATAATCTATGCATGAGCGAAGAGATTTGTCCTTCTTCTCCACAAAGAAAAATCCAGCACCAGCTGGGGAGGAGGAGGGGCGGATGATCCCTGCGACTAAGGACTCAGAGATATACTGTTCCATGGCCTCCCTTTCAGGACGTGACAATGAGTAGAGACGACCTCGTGGGGGGGTGGTGCCGGGAAGGAGGTTGATGGTGTAGTCGTAAGGGCGATGGGGAGGAAGAGAGATGGCACATGATTTGCTGAATATTTGCTTGAGGTCGTGGTATTCAACAGGAACCTGAGAAAGACAAGGAATCTCCTCTTCTGAGTTGGGTTTGCTCCTGAGGGGGACGGACTGAAGACAAGAGGACAGACAGGCGGGGCTCCATTCAAGGATACTGTTCCTAGTCCAGTTGATATGGGGATTGTGCTTCTTGAGCCATGGGAGACCCAAAACTACTGGTGCATGGGGGCTTTGGATAATCATGAGAGAGATGGTTTCCGAATGATTACCAGAGAGCTGTAAGGTGAGTGGAGCAGATCGATTAGTGATTGGTGAAAGTTTGCTCCCATCTAGTGCCTGAACGCGAAGTGGCTGGCTGAGTGAATAGGATTGGATTTTGAGGCGGCTGATGGTGGATGCTGCTATTAAGTTTTGGTCGGCTCCAGAGTCTATGAGGGCTTTCATGACATGAGACTGATTGTTGTAGGTTAAGATTATCGAGAATAGTGGTCATGCATCTGGGAGATGGTTGAGCGTGGGGCCCCCTTGTACTCCCAGAATTACCTGGGGGCCTGGGCTTTTAACGGGCAGAATTGCACCAAGTGGCCCGCTTGGCCGCAGTAGAAGCAGGAACCTTCATCACGACGGCGTTGGCGTTCCTTTGGTGAAAGTCGTGTACGGCCAATTTGCATGGGTTCAGGTGGGATTTCAGTCTTGGTGAAGTCTGGGATGGTGACTTGAGCAAAAGCCGGAGTAAAGGGCAACTGGTGGGCTTTGGCAAGGTGATCGCACTTACGGGCATCAATGCGGGTAGCGAGATCCATGAGCTCTTGAAGAGTGGAAGGGAGGTCTCGAGCAGCCAGTTCATCCTTGATGGAGTCAGCCAGTCCATGAAGGAAAGTGTCGTAAAGTGCTTGACGATCCCAACCACAAGAGGGTGCCAGAGTCCTGAAATCAATGGCATAATTGTGAACTGAACGAGTTCCTTGACATAAGTTGAGAAGTTGGCCCGCCGCCTGTCGTCCAGTAAAAGAATGATCGAACACTTGCCTCATTTCGTTGGTGAACGCCATGAAGGTGGCGCAGCAGTCGACTTGGGCATCCCATAGGGATGTTCCCCATTCCCTTGCTCTGCCAGAAAGAAGAGTAATGACGTAGGCTACCTTTGAACGTTCCGTGGGGAAGGATGAGGCTTGGAGCTCAAGCACGAGAGAACACTGAGAGAGGAAGGAACGGCATGTAAGTGGGTCGCCATCGTATGTGGGTGGTGCAGGGAGGCGTGGTTCATGGCGGGTAATGGGTGCCAGTGGTGGCTGAGAAGCAGGGGATGTAATAAGGTGCAGTTGCTGGATCTGATCAGTGATGGAGGTCAGCGTCTGCGTGACGGTGTGGAGTGTGGTCATGATTTGCTGAATATCCTGCTGATGAGATCCTAGAAGGGCGCCTTGGCTCTGCAGCGCCGCCCCCAGCCGTGCAATCTCCGCTGGATCCATTACTGGCCAGATTATACTGTTACGGTCCGGACGGGCGTGGTGGATCCAAGTGCAGAGCGCGTGTTGTTAAATGCACTGATTACTTTGTGAAGATGAGGCGTGCGTTGGCCGCGGTGCAAAGCAGGGGTGCTGTGCTTGCTTCGTGGAGAAGCATGCGTGGGTCAAAGCCGAGAAGACAAACAGGGTCCGTGAACCGAATTCGTGGTCGAGATGCGAGAGTGGGGTTCGTTATCCAGAAATCCAAACAAACAACAATCCAATACAAGAAGCAAAGCCGTGATCCGTAAAACAAAGCGTGAGTCGAGATCCGAGTAGCAAGGCAGGTGAAATCGCTGGAGAATTGGGCATTAAGGCACACAATAATCTGGCAAGGGGTGGTTGTTTGTGAGCAAGTTAAATAGAGCAGGGTTGTGATTGAAATGAGGAACAGCTGTGAAAAGGCATGAGAGCTAGGATCTCTGAAAGTGATGGTCACTTTCTGGTCTAGCTTGATTTCCTTGAGGGTGTTGAGAATGGATATCGACACAAGCGGGAGACAGCTGTGCCCGCTTACGATTGAATCG
Source organism: Channallabes apus (assembly GCA_030522415.1). Taxonomy (NCBI): domain Eukaryota; kingdom Metazoa; phylum Chordata; class Actinopteri; order Siluriformes; family Clariidae; genus Channallabes; species Channallabes apus. Next base: position 42,958,799 of record CM060111.1, read on the forward strand.
CATGTGGCACCCAATATGTTGTCCTTTGAACAGGAAAGAGCATGCTTTTACGTGGCATTGGGTCTCAATCCTAAGAAGCAGAGATGAGCTAAGACGACATGCTGATGTAGAAGTGCTAGCTACTGAGACTGGGCTAGCCAGTCGTCTATGTAATTCTAATACGGATGCCCTGGAGCTCTCGTAAGAGCCAGGACTACATCCATGCATTTTGTATATGTGCAGGTGAGAGAGCTAGACCAATGGAAGGACCCGATACTGGTAAGCTTCGCCCCCGAAAGTGAACCTCAGGAACCTCCTGTGTTGTGGCAATATTTCTATATGAAAGTAAGCGTCCTTAAATCGATTGTCACAAATCAATCGCGTAGTAGGATTTGAGAGCAATCACTTTGACAGTCAACATTTGAAGCTGTATTTATTTATTTTAGATAGCGGAAGAGCCCGCGGAATCTAAAAATTGGACGCAGCCCTCCGTTCCTCTTGGGAACCAAGAAATACCGACTGTAGTATTCAATTCAATTCAATTTTATTGGTATAGCGCTTTTAACAATTGACATTGTCTCAAAGCAGCTTTACACAATCAAAATAATTATTTAAGTTTGTATGGAATGTGAATGTGTATGAATCAAAATGGTCAGATTGTCCCTGGTGAGCAAGCCACAAGCGACAGTGGCAAGGAAAAACTCCCTGAGATGGTAATAGGATGAAACCTTGAGAGGAACCAGATCCAACAGGGAACCCATCCTCATCTTGGTGAAACAGATAGCAGGAAATTATCTGCATTTATACAGTGTGTTAGGTGGCAGGAAATTCGGCTATAATAGTTTATGTTAATTGATGTTAAAATGAAGTCCAGGTAGTTATTGGAGACTCAGGTAGACTAGTAGAAAGTTCCAGTCCTGAACTATCGAATTGTCAAGTCCTCAGAGAAACAGCTGCCAACACCAGTTCAGGCCAGAACCATCTTCTAGGTAGAGAGAATCATCCCCAGACACCAGACGCATCCCAAAGAGACACACGGGGCATCCATGTGACGAGATATCCAACCAGAAGCGGGGCACCAGGATGGGTCAGACAGGTCCGGAGTGCAGAGGGAGTCTGGATCACTGGCAGCTCAGGAATGATATGTGTAGCTCGACAGAGAGGGAGGAAGAAAGAGTGAAAGGGGGAGACAGGGGGAGAGAGGAAAGAGAAAGAGAAGAAGAGGAGAGATGGCAGTTAGGTCTGGTCACAGTAACATAATGTATAATGTGAATGTATATTTACTGTAGAGTGTAAGCATAGACTCCGGCAGGACTAACTATGACAGCATAACTAAAAGGGAGAGCACAAACATGAGGGGGAACTTAGATGTAAAGCAAACAATCACCTCACCGTCAACAAACTTGAGTGATCAAATGAGAGTGAGGAAGACAGCATCTAAACATATCAGTTCACCATAATACTCTACGTCCATGAGTCCCCCAGATCTGCTCCTTTAACTAAGGCAAATCTATTTATAAAAATGCTTGGCTAAATAAATAGGTTTTTAGCCTAGACTTAAACACTGAGACTGTGTCTGAGTCCCGAATACTATTTGGAAGACTATTCCATAATTTTGGGGCTTTGTAAGAAAAAGCTCTGCCCCCAGCTGTAGTTTTCATAATACGCGGTACTGACAAGCAGCCTGCATCCTTTGATCGAAGTAGGCGTGGTGGATCGTAAGACACTAGCAGTTCGCTCAGATACTGCGGCGCAAGACCATTTAATGCTTTATATGTCAAGAGTAGTATTTTAAAATCAATGCGAAATTTCACAGGGAGCCAATGCAGTGAAGATAAGATAGGGCTGATGTGCTCATATCTTCTGGTTCTAGTGAGGACTCTCGCTGCTGCATTCTGGACTAGCTGAAGCTTGTTTATGCACCTAGCTGAACAACCAGACAGTAAGGCATTACAATAGTCCAACCTAGAGGTGATAAAAGCATGAACGAGTTTTTCTGCATCGTTTAGCAACAATATATTTCTTATCTTGGCAATATTTCTGAGGTGAAAGAATGCTATCCTGGTAATATTATCTACATGAGCTTCAAATGAAAGGCTGGAATCTATAATCACGCCGAGGTCTTTTACTGTTGCACTTGATGGAACAGAAAGGCCATCTAAAGTTACGGTGTGATCTAAAATTTGACTCCTAGCTGTTTGCGGTCCTATGACTAGAACTTCTGTATTATCCGGATTAAGCAGAAGGAATTGCATCCAATTAGCATCCAATTTCTTATGTCCTGCACACATTGCTCAACTTTAGTAAGCTGGTTTTTCTCATCAGGTTTGAGACATATAACTGTGTCTCGTCAGCATAACAATGAAAACTAATACCATGCTTATGGATTATGTTGCCCAGAGGAAGCATGTAAAGGGAAAAAAGCAGTGGGCCTAAAACTGAACCCTGCGGAATGCCAAACTCCACTAGAAAACATGCAGAATAATCACCCATTAAGTCTACATACTGATAACGATCAATCAAATAGGATCTGAGCTAGTAGCCTGACTCACTGTCTGGTAGGGGAACAAGTTCCATGGCCCCATTCTGCAGCAGCTTCTGTCAGCACATGCGCACTTTCCGGTTTCATGGAAGTGGAGACCACGCCATTGAGGGTGAAGTGAGAACTGAATCCTGTAGTTTCTCTCTACAGTGCTTAGTACCCAAGGATATACACTTGGCAGTAGCTTCCACGCTGCCAGTTTCTCAGAAGAGGGCAAAAGTCTTGGCGGCTTGGTTAAACGGGGGGGAGGGGCGGGGGGGGATGTTAGATGTTCGGCATCCTGAGACATGGCAGGAAAAAAAACGAAGAACTAACAGCTTATTGGAGACTGGGGTTGCCCGAAACACCAGTGGTGGTGGAGCAAGAACACCGACCTCTTGGGGTGCCAGGGAGAACACTTCATTCTTGAAAGGAATTCTGGGTGCCTCTCCCCATTGGGGGGCCACCCCCATGGTCCTGGGCACATAAACCTCAGGGCTTCTTTGTGATGAAGACAATATGCCAGTCTGACCTCTTTTGAGGCGGATTGTGCTGCGTGGCGCACTCCAATCTTTACGAGTGGGTGCCCAGCTCAAAAAACACCCTTCTTGTGTTTTACGTCTCGCAAGAGTCAGACCCGGTCGAGACTGGGTGGCCGACAGTCCCGATTCTTGTTCATATAACTTCGCCTCATGAACCTAGTGGCGACCGAGTTAATGATATCACTAAACATGCCGGAAGGCGAGATAGGGGCATCAAGGAGGAATGCACGATCCTTATCCCTGATGCGCCTGAGATTCAGCCACAGATGCCTCTCCGCGAAAACCATCGCAGCCATAAAACGGCCGATAGCACGAGCCGTCTGCTTTGTTGCACGAAGAGACAAGTCTATAGCACAGCGTAATTCCAATACGCCCTATCTTGAAGAGCCCCGCCAGTACTCAAGTCTCTCAGCAGGTCAGCCTGGTAGCCCTGCCAAACCGCCATGGTGTGCAAAGGAGCACCAACCTGACCTGCTGCCTGAACAGCTTTTCCCTCCAGGGAATATGAAAGTCTACACAGTTTGAAAGGAAGTGTTAGCTTTTCAGGAAGGATGATGCCCCAGGAGAGAGATAGCCTGGAAGTGTCTCTTCTATCTGGGCGTCATCATATAACCCCGTGCTTCCACATCAACTATATCTAAATAAATAAATAAGTTGATGGCACACATACAGCTTACTTCATGAAAGGGTTAACTCATATGGAGATTGCTAAGAAAGGGGAGAGAGCGTGGTTAAGGCTCTGCCCCCTGGCCACCCAACAGAACATGCCGTCTAATGTGGCCAGGGGTAGCTCAGTGGTTAAGGCATTGTACTATGGTTCGGAAGATCCCAGGTTCAAACCCCACAACCACCAAGTTGCCACTGTTGGGCCCTTGAGCAAGGCTCTTAACTCTCAACTGCTCAGATGTGTAATGAGATAAAAATGTAAGTCGCTCTGGATAAGAGCGTCTGCCAAATGTAAATTCAATTTTTTATTTAAATTTTTATTTGTATAGCGCTTTTAACAATTGACATTGTCTCAAAACAGCTTTACACAATCAAAAGAATTATTTAAGTTTATATGGAATGTGAATGTGTATGAATCAAAATGTTCAGATATTCCCTGGCGAGCAAGCCCGAGGGCGACAGTGGCAAGGAAAAACTCCCTGAGACGGTAATAGGAAGAAACCTTGAGAGGAACCAGACTCGACAGGGAACCCATCCTCATCTGGGTGAAACAGATAGCAGGAAATGATCTGCATTTATATAGTGTTAAGTGTTAGGTTCAGCTATAATAGTTGATGTTAATTGATGTTATAATACTTGATGTAAAATGGAGTCCAGTAGTTATTCGAGACTCAGATAGACTTGTAGAAAGTTCCAGTCCTGAACTATCGAATTGTCAAGTCCTCAGAGAAACAGCTGACCACACCAGTCGAGGCCAGAACCATCTTCTAAGTATAGAGAATCATCCCCAGACACCAGACGCATCCTAAAGAGACACACGGGGCATCCATGCGATGAGACCTCCAACCAGAAACCGGGCACCAGGATGGATCAGACAGGTCCGAAGGGCAGAGGGAGTCTGGATCACTGGCAGCTCAGGAACCACATGTGTAGCTCGACAGAGAGAGAGAGAGAAAGAGTGAAAGGGGGAGACAGGGGGAGAGAGGAAAGAGAAAGAGGGGGAGGAAGAGAAGAGGAGGAGAGATTGCAATTAGGTATGGTCACAGTCACAATGTCTAACGTGAATGTATATTTACTGTAGAGTGCAAGCAGGGACTCCGGCAGGACTAATTATGACAGCATAACTAAAAGGGAGAGCCAGAAGGAAACACAAACATGAGGGCTCCCTGAGATGTAAAGCAAACAATCACCTCACCGTCAACAAACCTGAGTGATCAAATGAGACTGAGGAAGACAGCATCTAAACATACCAGTTCACCATAATACTCTACGTCCATGAGTCCCCCAGATCTGCTCCTTTACCTTATGGCAAATCTATTTATAAAATGCTTGGTTAAATAAATAGGTTTTTAGCCTAGACTTAAACACTGAGACTGTGTCTGAGTCCCGAACACTATTTGGAAGACTATTCCATAATTTTGGGGCTTTGTAAGAAAAAGCTCTGCCCCCAGCTGTAGTTTTCATAATACGCGGTACTGATAAGCAGCCTGCATCCTTTGACCGAAGTAGGCGTGGCGGATCGTAAGACACTAGCAGTTCGCTCAGATACTGCGGCGCGAGACCATTTAATGCCTTATATGTCAAGAGTAGTATTTTAAAATCAATGCGAAATTTCACAGGGAGCCAATGCAGTGAAGATAGGATAGGGGTGATGTGCTCATATCTTCTGGTTCTAGTGAGGACTCTCGCTGCTGCATTTTGGACTAGCTGAAGCTTGTTTATGCACCTAACTGAACAACCAGACAGTAAGGCATTACAATAGTCCAACCTAGAAGTGATAAAAGCATGAACTAGTTTTTCTGCATCATTTAGCGACAATATATTTCTTATTTTGGCGATATTTCTAAGGTGAAAGAATGCTATCCTGGTGATATTATCTACATGAGCTTCAAATGAAAGGCTGGAATCTATAATCACGCCGAGGTCTTTTACTGTTGCACTTGGCGGAACGGAAAGGCCATCTAAAGTTACGGTGTGATCTAAGATTTTACTTCTAGCTGTATGCGGTCCTATGACTAGAACTTCTGTCTTATCCGGATTAAGCAGAAGGAAGTTAATTAGCATCCAATTTCTTATGTCCTGAACACATTGCTCAACTTTAGTAAGATGGTTTTTCTCATCAGGTTTTGTTGAGACGTATAGCTGTGTGTCGTCAGCATAACAATGAAAACTAATACCATGCTTACGGATTATGTTGCCCAGAGGAAGCATGTAAAGGGAAAAAAGCAGTGGGCCTAAAACTGAACCCTGCGGAACGCCAAACTCCACTAGAGAACATGCAGAATAATCACCATTTAAGTCTACATACTGATAACGATCGGTCAAATAGGATCTGAGCCAGGAGAGGGCTGTACCCTTAATTCCTACTAAATTTTCTAATCTGTGAAGAAGAATAGCATGATCAATGGTATCAAACGCTGCACTGAGGTCGAGTAATACAAGCATAGTTACACAACCCTGATCAGAGGCCAATAGGAGGTCATTTACTACTTTAATGAGTGCTGTTTCTGTGCTGTGATGAGGCCTAAATCCTGACTGATACAGTTCATGTATGCGATTTCTATGTAGATATGAGCATAGCTGCTCCGCTACTATCTTTTCCAGAATCTTAGAGATAAAGGGGAGGTTTGATATTGGCCTGTAATTGGACAGCTGACAGGGGTCAAGGTCAGGTTTCTTAATTATTGGTTTAATAACTGCTACTTTAAAAGATTTTGGAACATAACCAATGCTGAGTGAGGAATTAATTATTCTCAACATCGGTTCTGTTATTACTGGTACTATCTGTTTAAGAAAATGTGTCGGTATAGGATCTAATATACAGGTTGATGAATATTAATGATAAATGTAATGTTTTTAATTGCTTAAAGGCTATTTCCATCTCCGCGGAAGCAAGAGAGGATGTTTATCCTTGCCCATTTACAAGAAGCACCAGGGAATGCGCGATATCTCGAAGCTTCTCAAGGAATGCGAGGCGCGTGCGCAGCACTTAATCGAAGTAGTAAAGTGTAGAGATCGCCCTCCGATATGGATTATCACACAGAGGGATATCTCGTTTAAAACTCTTAAAAGTGAATTAAACACTTTCTATTTTGCTGGTTTACACACAGACACGCTCAAACAACAAGGTCAGTGACGACAAAGAATCTGAGGAATGTTTCCAGTTCACTCCTATTTATAACCTCAGGTTATAAATAACCTCATCAGATAACGTCACCCGACCGAGATTATATAAGCCAAAATTTGGCGTGTTTGGTACACACATGCTTCACAACCGGCAACAAGACAAGATGCATTATCACATGGAGGGATATCTCGTTTAAAACTCTTAAAAGTGAATTAAACACTTTCTATTTTGCTGGTTTAAAGACAGACACGCTCAAACAACAAGGTCAGTGAAGACAAAGAATCTGAGGAATGTTTCCAGTTCACTCCTATTTATAACCTCAGGTTATAAATAACCTCATCAGATAACGTCACCCGACCGAGATTATATAAGCCAAAATTTGGCGTGTTTGGTACACACATGCTTCACAACCAGCAACAAGACAAGATGTTTCCCATAGCGTTTTCACGCAGCATTGAGTGTAGCCTTTGAAAGGGAACTTAGGGCATGAGACAGAGTATAACTTGGACAGGGAGCCAATCGATCACAGGTCACAGCCATGCACACCAGGGTTTGACATTAACTTTTTTGCTCACTGGCCAATGTGACTAGTGGATTTCCGGAATCACTAGCCATTCAGACTTTTTACTAGCCACAAATTTGTTACCAGAAAATCGCAGTTTTTTCTTCACCATGATACGTTAATGTTTGTTATATCTAGATTTACTTATAAATGACATCATACACTGTATCTCTAGAGCAGTTGTCAAGTATTCAGTACTGTTAAGATAGCTCCCAATATAAAAACATGCAAACATGAACAGCATATTCTGCTTATTGAACTTAAATTCAAGCCTCTTACACATGAAATTGAAAAATAACAGATTCCGTACAACTGAACTCATTCTGATATTAAAAATACAGCAACTCAGAACATTTATCATTTTAGTGTGTTATTATGTGTACTATTATCAGGTATTATTATTCATTATGTATTATTATATCAGAATTCTGAGTTAGGACAATGGACTCTGGTCTAGCTTGTTGTGTTGACTCTTTTTAGTGTAAGGTAATTCAATCAATTGATGAATTTTCTATCATTCAACGAGAAATCTAAATAGATTTTAATAGTGATTACTTTTTATATATAATCAGTAAATAACCTATGCGAAAGGGGCAAACATTCTCATCCTGTTGAGAAGCAATAGCCCTTTAAGGAAATGATACACACACACACACACACCAAACAGGAACTAAAAGTGTGTGTGTGTGCGCGCAATGCATGTGTGAACATTTGTAGAGAGAGGTATTAAATGTCCTCATTACATTCATGCGCGTTTTATGCGCGTAATATTAAGTTGAAATGCGTTTATTATATGGGATGCCTTTAGAGAAAAATACAACAAAAATATATTGTCATACAGTACCAAAGAATAAACTACCCGCCAAAGTGGCTAGTGAGCCTAAAGTTATTACCCGCCAAAGCCGAATTTTACCTGCATTTGGCGAGTGGGCGGGTGCCAATGTCAAACCCTGATGCACACACTTAAATGCTTATTCACACATACGGGCAATTTGAGAACACAAATTAGCCTAATCTGCATGTCTTTGGACTGTGGTAGGAAACAAAGCAACCATAGGAAACCCACCAAGCATGGGGAGAACTCCGGAATCAAATCAAATCCAGACCCTGGAGGTGCAAGGCATCAGTTCTAACCACTAAGCACCTTGCTGCCATGAGTTTACATGTAAATGTAAAAACATTTACAAAAAAGTTACATTTCATTATGTGTGTGCTTCTGCCTTAGTGTTAAGCTTAACATTGAAACAATGTGAATTAGTTTTTTAACTTTAGACCTCTCAAGATCTTTAGACAAACAAATGATTATGAGCTGTCTTATGATTAAGGTAATACAGTGGCTTGCAAAAATATTCGGCCCCCTTGAACTTTTCCACATTTTGTCACATTACAGCCACAAACATGAATCAATTTTATTGGAATTCCACGTGAAAGACCAATACAAAGTGGTGTACACGTGAGAAGTGGAATGAAAATCACACATGATTCCAAACATTTTTTACAAATAAATAACTGAAAGTGGGGTTTGCGTAATTATTCAGCCCCCTGAGTCAATACTTTGTAGAACCACCTTTTGCTGCAATTACAGCTGCTAGTCTTTTAGGGTAAATTTCTACCAGCTTTGCACATCTAGAGACTGAAATCGTTGCCCATTCTTCTTTGCAAAACAGCTCCAGCTCAGTCAGATTAGATGGACAGCGTTTGTGAACAGCAGTTTTCAGATCTTGCCACAGATTCTCGATTGGATTTAGATCTGGACTTTGACTGGGCCATTCTAACACATGGATATGTTTTGTTTTAAACCATTCCATTGTTGCCCTGGCTTTATGTTTAGGGTCGTTGTCCTGCTGGAAGGTGAACCTCCGCCCCAGTCTCAAGTCTTTTGCAGACTCCAAGAGGTTTTCTTCCAAGATTGCCCTGTATTTGGCTCCATCCATCTTCCCATCAACTCTGACCAGCTTCCCTGTCCCTGCTGAAGAGAAGCACCCCAGAGCATGATGCTGCCACCACCATATTTGACAGTGGGGATGGTGTGTTCAGAGTGATGTGCAGTGTTAGTTTTCCTCCACACATAGCGTTTTGCATTTTGGCCAAAAAGTTTCTGCTTCTGACCAGAGCACCTTCTTCCACATGATTGCTGTGTCCCCCACATGGCTTGTGGCAAACTGCAAATGGGACTTCTTATGGTTTTCTGTTAACAATGGCTTTCTTCTTGCCACTCTTCCATAAAGGCCAACTTTGTGCAGTGCACGACTAATAGTTGTCCTATGGACAGATTCCCCCACCTGAGCTGTAGATTTCTGCAGCTCGTCCAGAGTCACCATGGGCATCTTGGCTGCATTTCTGATCAGCGCTCTCCTTGTTCGGCCTGTGAGTTTAGGTGGACGGCCTTGTCTTGGTAGGTTTACATTTGTGCCATACTCCTTCCATTTCTGAATGATCGCTTGAACAGTGCTCCGTGAGATGTTCAAGGCTTTGGAAATCTTTTTGTAGCCTAAGCCTGCTTTAAATTTCTCAATAACTTTATCCCTGACCTGTCTGGTGTGTTCTTTGGACTTCATGGTGTTGTTGCTCCCAATATTCTCTTATAGGCCTTTTCCACTGCTCTGGTTCCCGTGCCGGTTCCGTGCCGGTTCCCAATTTTGGAACCAGTTCCGTGCTTTTCCACAGAAAAAAATTGGTGCCGGTGCCCTAAAATAAGCACCGAACCGGCCCCTAAACTCTGCTGGTCTAGAACCGAGAACCCGTGACGTCACGAGCAGTGGGCGGAGTTATAGGGAGATTTTTCTAAAAATAAAATGGCGGCGACCCAAGCGTGGAGTGCGGAGGAAGCTAAAGCGCTTTTAGCAATTTGGATATCCGCAGAGATTCAAGAGAAATTGCAAAGTACTTAAAAAAAAAAGAAGTAAAAAAGAAGGGGCTGTGTAAAAGTGGCAGCGGTGGAGAATGAGGCCATTCTTAATAAAATGGATGAGACATCAGGTGCTATGCTGGGCCTTTTGGAACGAATGGTTAATGTTATGGAGAAAAACCAGACAACACACAGCTAATGTTTTTTTTTATTTTTTATTGTAATCACAGTTTAATTTACAAAAACATGCTTGCACTGTACTCGTTGCCACTTTTTAATTTTTTTTTACTTTGTTGCCTTTTGGCTAAATGTTCTTCAATTGTCTGCACTGTTGCATTTCAATAAAACACTAAAGATGTATTGGTCCTGTCTGTTGAAGTAGTCCATTAATGCCGCTCTTACATCAGCTCCTTGCCGTGATGGCAACATCCACATCACGGGCGATTTACGGCGCACACAAAGTTTTGAGGCGATCTGAAAATGTAAATGTTAAATGTTATTTACGTGTATAATATTTTAAATTACGTGTTGAAAAAGAAAAACAACAGTATAGTTAGATAGCATTACCATTAGCATTTGAGCTAATGCTAATCTCGGTAAAAAAAAAAAAAACACATTGTAAGTTAACGGGGTGTCAGAACTTACCAGTCGTCTTGCACGTAATCGTTGTCTATGTCGCTCTGTTTCAGCGGTTATAACACGTCGAATAAGCTGCCTTTGGAGATACTGAAATACATTTTAATAGTCTGGAGAATAACTGACTTCGGCCATGTTGGTTTCTGTTTAGTGGGCGTGGCCTGTGACGTATTATCATGCAGCTCCCGCTGAGCTCCTGTCTAGTGTAAACGCGGGCCAGTTCTCGGGTGGTTCCCAGTTCAGCACCGGCCGGGCACCGGCACCGGCACCGGGCACCAGCACCAGTGTAGTGGAAATGAGGCATTAGACAACCTCTGAGGCCGTCACAGAGCAGCTGTATTTGTACTGACATTAGATTACACACAGGTGCAAAACACGGTACGGTAATACCTCGGTATGAATGGCACGGTACGCTATTTATTGAATAATTTACAGGAAAACAAAACTAATGAAGAGACTCGAGAAAAAAGTGCCAGAAGTGTTTATTAAACAGTATGCAGTACATGAACACTGAACATATCAATGGCATACAAATTAGCCATCTATCTGTAAACTTTGAAACATAAACTTAAATTTTTAAATTTTAATAACAAAAATTATTAAACCAGGTAAAAAAAATAAAGTTTCAATTTATTATTCTTGAAAAAATTAAAATAGCAGCCTACTTATTGCAGCTGGCCCATGTGCTGAATGAGTATTTGACAACACTCAACTCATTCACTCACTTATTCAGACAGAGACAGGATTTTTTTTCCCTTTCTTGTTTCTTTTCAGAGAGAAACCGAAATGACTCGATAAAATTATAGGTCTTCTGAGAAACGTTTGCTTAGGCGAATGGAGCGACCGGGAGGTAGATTCCCATCAGCCCAGACGTGACCATCATCCTTTGCGGTCTGTTGTCGCTACAGATCCAAAAAATATTCATATTTTTTTATGTACAACATTTATTTTCATATTGCTTATTTTATTGTATTGTCTCATGTAATTTTTATTTTGTAAACCATTAACCTATGAATTTATGTTCTAATATAATCTTTGATAGCGTATATGTAGAGGGTGCAAGAATTTGTATTAATGGTCTTGACGGCTGTCACGTGCCTAGGGTTTATTATAATTGTAATATCATATTTGATAATAATAAACCTATGAATTTATGTTCTAATATAATCTTTGATAGCGATTATGTAGGGGGGGGGGGGGCAATCCATGGCAGGCGGGCATTTTAGCGCATAACACCGGCCCCTGAACTCTGCTGGTCTGGTCGCGAGAACCCGTGACGTCACGAGCGGTGGGCGGAGTTATAGGGAGCGTTTTTAAAAAATGGCGGCGACCCAAACTTGGCACTAATAGTACTCCAAAGTACACAGGAATTGATTAACTACTTGATAATCCTCCGCTAATTTCTTACGAGTGGGTGGGGGATATTAAATGACAGGTCAAGCTCAAATGAATTCCTGCCACAATTCTGAGCGGGTCTGCGCGTGCGGTGTCTCCCCTGCTTGCTCAACATGTTCTCCGCGCACGTGCGACTTCTCGATTCTGCACGCACTCGACTGCCTGCATGCGCATGCAACATTTATTTTCTGTGCGCGCTCGCTCGACTTTGTTCAGTGTGGCCACAGAACACAGCCACAAAACCAGCCAATCACAGACATCCACACACTACTGCTGATTGGCTGTTCCTTCTCTATCACCTGCGCATCTCAGATCTAGAGAAATGACATATCAATATCCGCGAACCTGATTTTTCCCCACCGCAGCCACAGTAAGCCGGCGTGGTGCCGGAACGCTATCACCCCTGCGGATGGTTTTATCCACCCATGGCTTCTGATTGGGAAAGGTTCTGATGGTCAAAATGCTGTATCAGGCTGTATCATAGTTGAGTCTGCGTCCTGACCCCAGCTTTGACATATGCAGTGAAAAGAATTTAACTATTTAATGTGTTAGTAACAAATATGGTTTCAACAATATATTGCATATTGTTTTATGATCTGCGCTTAACCTCAACCAAGCTTGCTCCGTATTTCATCTAACATTTCTCCATCTGCATTTTCACATGTGCTGTTCTCGTGTAACCCCTGAACTTTCTGCATGAGGTGACAGTCGGTGTACCTAATCTCATCTTCTGCTATCGATACTAGAACAGGAAAATCTTGAAATGTTTCACTTCCTGGTGGAAAAAAAACATTCCAGACTGACCTTTCTGGAAGATGGAGGAGTGGTAGAATTTCCTGCTGTACCTCTTTGTGATAAGCTCTGTAGAGATTTCTTTCCTAGTCCGAATAACGCTTTAGTTCATTTTCAGATATCAGAATCATACATAAATGTATCTTTTGGTAACCTTTGTGGGCAGCCAGTGTCTTATTTCCAACATGCAGTGCTTTCTCACAAGACCGTGGTTTATTAAATGTTAATTCTGTTTTAAAATTACATGATTATTCGGAACTAATTACCTGCTGGTGCAGGAAATATTCTGTTTAAGTAAATAAAATTGCTACTGGCTAAACCAGCGTGCAAAACCAGTTTTACTCGTTGCAGGTGTGTATTATTGTATTATATTATACAATGGTTGGTGGATTATATAATGTGTAAAGTTGGCCAAGAAAAATTACTCTGCAGTCTCCTGTTTGGAGATAACATTAGTATGTCAGTGTGGTGAAACTTGGTTGGCCAGGACAAATCCACTGTTCCAGTGAAGTAGGAATGTCAATCAGCACTTACTGACATGACTTATCTGTGTTAATCACTTACACATTCATTTTCGGTGTTTTATTCCACACACTAGCTAACTGTGACTTTAATTGGAGTAGTCTGGAACTTAGTTCGGGAACTAGTAGATTCAACCAGAAACAAAGCATGTGCTTTACAAGCTTACAAATAACAAATTGTATCTTTTTGTAAAAAAAAAAAATATTTTCATGAAAACATTAGGCAACTTAATATTATTTCACTCTATATTTGATTTATTGAAATAGTATAACAGAAAACACTAAATATATTCAACTATCAATATATTAAGATGTCTTAGCAGTTTAAAGGCAAGCTACCTATATAAAGTATAAATACAAATAAAGTATATACAGTGCCTTGCAAAAGTTTTCATACATTCAACCTTTTTCACATTTTGTCACGTTACAACCACATTTTGTCACGTAAACAAATCATTCACGCCACAAATCTGGCCTTTATGGAAGAGCGGCAAAAAGAAAGCCATAGTTGAAAGAAAGCCATAAGAAGTTCTGTTTGCAGTTTGTGATAAGCCATGTCACAAACATGTCACACTTATGGAAGTGTGTATGAGTGAGAAAAGGGGACACAGCAAACATGTGGAAAAATATGCTCTGGTCAGATGAGGCCAAAATTTTTCTTTTTGACCTAAATGCCGAACAGTATATGTGTAGTGGACAACTAACACAGCATGTTGTGAGGATTTTTTTCTTAAATCCTAATCTTAAAGCATAATTCGTGGCTCGTATTCCAAAACACTCGTAAACCAAACTTAATTTTCCCATAAGAAATAATGGAAACTTAAATTATTCATTCAACAGCCCCAAAAAATTAATACATGAAAATTATTTAATATATAATATAAAATAAAAATAAAACAAATTAACCTGCACTTTACCTTTCAAAAAAAGTAAAAAATAAATCCTGACAGATAAGTGTTTCCGTTTGTGCATGCAGGCAGTATGTGTGTGTGTTTGTGTGTGTGTGCGTGTGTGTGTGTGAGTGAGGCTAGAGGACGTGGAGACTCTTGCTTTCACCCCCTCCTGTCTCCCCGTTCTCATCTTAGATGGTAAAACTTTGTCCTTTCGTCTGAATTAAACACACACACACATTAACGGAAAGACTGTTATTCTCTCCTAAATTATTAAAGCTTCTCCACTTTATTTTAATGTTGCTCGCGACAGCGTAACAGCCCGTTAATTCATGATCGTGTAATGATGAGATGGACAAACTGCTCGATGCCCCCGTTCTTTTATTTTCTGCATTGTCGGTCTATAGTACAAACTTTCCAGTGGATTCTGCACTTAAATCCAACAAAAAAAAACTACTGCAGAACAAAACTCAGGCTCTCAGGCGCACAGACACACACACACATACAGACAGACACCGCAATGAGGAAGAAAATGGAATTTTAACCTCTGTATTGAGAATTTCTTTTGCTTTACTCGAGGGCACACACGTGCGATATAAGAAACAGTAAATGCGCTGTACACATGCGCTTCTGAACACAAAATAAAATATGACAATTACTCACAATTCTGGAGTGCAAGAGAGAGAAAAACCATTGGCTCAGTTGTGATGATGTGACCCTCGGCGTCAAAACAAAAAGTGCATGCGTGATACATGACACTCGGTGCTCATAAACCAAGACAATGCTCGTTTTTCAAATCAAAATGTATTAAAAATCCTTGCTCGTCTTGCAGAACACTCGTTAACCGCGTTACTCGTAATCTGAGGTTCCACTGTACAGGGCAATGTTAGAAGAAAACCTGTTAGAGTCTGCAAAGGGGCAGAGGTTCACCTACTGGCAGGGCAAAAATTATATGGTTTAGATTAAAGTCCAGACCTAAATCCAACTGAGATTCTGTGGCAAGACCTTTTTCTGTTTACAGATGCTCTCCATCCAATCTAACTGAGCTTGAGCTATTTTGCAACCTTTAAAAGTAGCCATAATCATTTAATCATAATTACATAATTTGTTTAGTATAGAGCTAGGGTTGGCCAAAAAAAACTTGCACAATTCAAATTTTACATCGGGCCGCCTTTTGCTTGGATAATACCATAGTTTTGATAACCTTATGCAATGTCATAATATTTTTCATCAATAGTCAGATGAATTATTTTCCTTTATCTTGTATTGATGATGGGAGTGTCGAGCAACTGTGTAAAATTGTATCCAGCACATCCCAGAAGTTTTCAATGGAATTAAGGTTTGTACTATGTGGTGACCAATCCATGTGTGAAAATTATGTCTCATGCTCCCTGAACTAGAGACCTGCACACACAAGATTTGATGGGTGAATGCGGGTGCGGCGGTAAGGTCCTCATGTATGTGCGGGTTGCGGGAGAATAAAATTAATTGCGGGACTCCCGCAAAATGGAATTATCTTAAAATTTATTTGGTGAAAACAAATACTACATTATTTATCTACTGCACAAAAGCAGCAAGAATGACTAAATTAAAATAAAAACAATTTACAGGCGCAAGGTCGGAACTTATTTTTATTTATTGAGAAATAAGGATAACTTATGTTCAATGTTTGGACATTGCTGAAGGCAAATGGGTCAGTGGTAGCTCAGTGGTTAAGGCATTGGACTACGGTTCGGAAGATCCCAGGTTCAAATCCCACAACCACCAAGTTGCCACTGTTGGGCCCTTGAGCAAGGCCCTTAACCCTCAACTGCTCAGATGTGTAATGAGATAAAAATGTAAGTTGCTCTGGATAAGAGCGTCTGCTAAATGTAAATGCAAAAAAAGCCTTACGTTCTGAAGCAGGATTAGGCCAAATGCTTTTCTGTTTGACCACTTGAGAAATCAATGTTTATTATTATTGTTTCATTGCAAAATTATTAGCCTATTTCTAACAGTTCTGATTGTATTTGTATGTTCTGAAAAGCTCCTCGTTCGTGTCCATGTTCATCATTCCATTTAATCAAACTCAAATAAAACTAACTATTTATTTTCCGTTTCTTTTTTATATATACTCAAAAGGGAAGCAATTGAAACAAAAAACAGAGTAGCGGGAAGAAGCAGTAAAAACCAATCTACTTATATGTTTACCTGAGGGATTTTGCGGGCGGGAGCGGGACAAAACTTGAATACTGCGGGTGGGAGAGGGTGAAAATAATCTATATTTTTGTGGGAGCGGGCGGTACAGAATCTTACGGGTGCGGGACTGAAAAATCGGTCTCGTGCAGGTCTCTACCCTGAACCACTCTTTCAAAACTTGGGCCCAGTGAATCCTTGCATTGTCATTTTGGAAAATAGAAATTTTGGAAGAAAAAACCCATTGATGTCTCACTTTCAATATATTCAGGTTGTGAACTGACATTATTTCTTTGGCACTTAAACCCTGACCATCTGTAGCAACCCCAGATCATAACACTGCCCATCACAGTGGAACACTTTTACCCTGACACACCCATCACTTTTGGACAGGGTAAATCTGTACTCATCAGACCACATAATCACTTTCAGTGCTCCACAGTTCATTTTCCATGCTTCCTTGCTTCTCTTTAAAATTCGCCACACTGAGGAAATTTTTTTTTTTTCTGGTTGAGTGTCTTGCACCTTGTTAATGCTAAGTTGTACTTCGTTTGTTGTCAGTCAAACACACTCCATGTTTAAAGTAGATTATTACATCTGGTACATAACGATAATAAAGAGATTGTGAGATTTTCCCTGATTAACAAGCCAGGGAACCCATCCTCATTTGGGTGATAATGGATAACAGAAATTGTATAATGATATCATGTGTTGTTTAAACATACAATGATCTGTCCAAACATCTGTGAAGAATAATTTTTTAGATCCTTTAGAGGCTTGCAGTTGTGCATAAACCTACTATTCGGCCCCTAATCAATGGTCACAAGCAGAAACGGTTGCAGTGAGCCCAGGCATACATGAAGACAAGTTTTTAAACAGTCTTGTTAACATGACTGAGTGTCGTGCAACCCTGGATGGTCCAGATGGATGGAGTAGTGGATGGTTGGTGGGTGGACCCAACAAGGGGTCCGCTGCGACATCAACAAGGAGGTGCTGGAGTCATGTTTTGGGCCGGAATCATGGGGAGAGAGCTGGTAGGCCGCTTTAGGGTCCCTGAAGGTGTGAAAATGACCTCTTCAAAGTGACACTTTCTTCCATGGTACAAAAAGAAGAACCGTGCCTTCCATAACAAAATCATGTTCATGCACGACAATGCACCATCTCATGCTGCAAAGAATACCTGTGTGTCATTGGTTGCTATGGGAATAAAAGATGAGAAACTCATGGTGTGGCCACCATTCTCCCCTGACCTCAAACCCTTGAAGACCTTTGGAGCATCCTCAAGCAAAAGATCTATGAGGGTGGGAGGCGGTTCGCATCAAAACAAAGAAATTCAAGCAGAAACTGTCCAAAAACTCCAATGGTAGGACGAGAATCAGAAAAATGCATAAACAAAGCAAGGTCGACAATGTGAAAACTATGAAACAAAGTGGGCAGTTCACGATATGTCGAAGATGGGAGCAGGAGTCGAATGGCAGATGGGTTGATAACCTGAGACACAGTGAAGGGCCCGATAAAGCAAGGAGAGAGTTTGTGTGAGAGCATTCTCAGAGTGATGACCCTGGTAGCGAGCATGACTCTCTTCCCTACACAGTACCTGGGAGCCTTGGTATGGTGGTGGTCAGCCTGTCTCTTGTATGACCTGGATGCTGGCAGCAGGGATCGTTTAGCTCGTACCCATGTCCGTTTGCAGCGCCGGACGAAATGTTGGCCAAGAAGTGTGAGGTGAACAGAGGGCCTCGATCTGAAACTATGTCAGTGGAGAGACCACGAAGACGGAAAACATGGAAGATCAATTGCTCTGCTGTCTTCTTGGTGGAGGGAAGCTTGGGAAGCAGAAATGAGTCGACAATGGTCACAAAACAAGTGTTCCCATATGACGAGGGTAGACCTGTTACAAAATCCAGGGAAATGTGAGACCAGGGAAGGTGAGGTATGAGTGAGGGTCTGTGGAGTCCAGCAGGGGTCTGGTTGTCATGTTTACACTGGGTGCAGATGTCGCAGGATGCCACAAAACTGGAAACTTCCTTCCCCAACGTGGGCCACCAGAATTGATGTTGAATGATGAAGTGGGTTTGGGTAGAGCCCGTGTGACAGGACAATCTGGATCTATGGCCCCATTCAAGGACCTGTGAGTGTAGACAGAGGGAAACAAAGAGGTGATCCGGGGGAACATTGCTTGGGCCGGGCTCCTGGGTCAATGCCTGCTTAACTTTAGCCTCAATGTACAGTTCGACGGCTGCTATTAGAAAACAAGAGGGCAGGATAGTGGCATGGAGTCATGTGGAAAAGAGAACTGATGTGAGAGAGCGTCGGGCTTGGTGTTTTTGGAGCCTGGCCAGTAGGAAAGGACAAAGTTGAACCTGGAGAAAAATAATGACCAATGAGCCTGTAGGGCATTGAGCCTCTATGTAAGTATTCAAGGTGACCTGTGATCATACTAGAAACGGGAGCTCGGTCACCTCCTACCAGTGTCTCCACTCCTCCAGAGCTAACTTGATGGCTAGTTCTCGGTCACCCACATCGTAGTTCCTCTCGGTCAGGTGCAGACGACGGGAGAAAAATGAACAGGGATGCAGTTTGTTATCCTGTGGAGACCTCTGGGACAGGATCCCTCCAACACCGGTGTTGGACGCATCAACCTCCAACACAAACCGGCAAGATGGGGCGGGGATGATCAGTATGAGGGCTGAGGTGAACCTTCTCTTGAGGTCGGCAAAGGCTCTCCCTGCCTTCTTGTTCGAACAGAAGCATGTCTTGGAGGAGGTCTGAGAGGTTAAAGGAGCACTCGTATGAACCGACTGTAGAAATTGGCAAAGCCCAGAAATTGTTGGAGGTCTCGTCGCAAGACTGGGGTTGGCCAGTTGGAGACCGCCTGAACCATGGCCGCTTCCCCAGCCGAGAGGGGGAGATAACAAAACCTAGGAAGGTGGTAGATGTGTGAAATTGACATTTCTCTGCTTTGACATACAAGTTGTTCTCTAAAAGTCTCTGGCAAACGTGGCGCAAGTGCTCCTCCAGGTCATGGGAAAAAAACAAAATGTCATCCAGATAAACGAATACATAAAAGTTTAGGAAGTCTCTGAATACATCGTTTATCAGGCTCTGGAAGACGGCAGGGGCGTTGGTGAGTCTGAACGGCACTACCAAATATTCGTAATGCCCGGTCGGGGTGTTGAAGGTGGTCTTCCACTCATCGCCCTCCCTAATTTAGACGAGATGATATACATTGCGCAAGTCTAGCTTAGTGAAGGGGCTCCCTGGAGAAGCTCAAAGGCTGCATAAATGAGTGGTAAGGGATAGCGGTTCCTGACTCTTATCTCATTAAACTCTCTGTAATCAATGCATGGACAAAGACACTTTGTGCCATCTTTTTTTTTGACAAAAAAAATGGTACCAGCAGCGAGAACCCCCGTGATGTACTCAGTCATGGCTTCTTGCACTTGCCGTGTCAAAGAGTAGAGATGGCCCTTTGGAGGAGAGGTCTGTGGGACAGTCATAAGGTCAATAAAGAGGAAGTGACGTGGCCTGAGCCTTGTTTAAAACCAGCTTGAGATTGTGGTATTTGGTGGAACCACTGGAGATATCCAGAGGTTCATCTGGTGTACTCGGAGTAAAAGGTAGAGGGAGCGCTGAAAGACGACAAGACCTGGAACATGAGGGACTCCAGTCCATGATGGCATGCTTAGTCCAGTCTATCTGTGGGCCATGAAGCGCTAGCCAGGGAAGGCCGAGAACTACAGCAGCATGGGATTTCTCAATAACAAACTTACAGATCTCGTCAGAGTGGTTCCCTGAAATTCGTAGCATAAGTGGAAGGGTGATGATGGCTTCTGTCTAGAGCCTGAACCAAGAGCGGAGGTTCCACTGGAACACAAGAGGCTTTTAGCTCCCTATCTGTAGAAGTGATGATCAGGTTATAATCAGAACCGGAGTCGATGAGAGACTGAATCTGGGGAGCTTGCCTGCCGATGATTAACATTGCGGGGAGTAGGGGGCATGGTTTTGGGAATCTGTCTGAAGGAGTGTTCTCTAATGCTTCCAGGGTGCCTAGAGGGCACCTCCTTTAAATGGGCAGTCCTGATTCTTCTGATCGGAGAAAGGGACCAGTGAGCTGTCCTGTGGAGAGATGTTCTCCTAGTGGGGGGCAATCACCTTGAACAGAGGCGCGAGTCGACCTGACCTGCGAGATCCATGAGTCCATTAAGGTCAGCAGGTAGCTCCTGAGAGACATGTCCTTCTTGGACTGCCTCTGATAAGCCCTCAAGGAAGATGTCAGATAGGGCCCTGTTGTTCCATCCACTTGTGACGGCAAGGGTCTGAAATTCAATGGCGTAATCGTAAGCAGGGCATTATCCTTGGCGAAGCTTTAACAACCTCCTCCCAGCTTCCCTGGTGACATGAGAACAATCGAAAACTCTGTTGAGGAAAATCTCTTTGGAGACTGCCTCAAAGTCATTACCCCATGGGTCACGAACATCCCAGAGAGCCGTGCTCCACTCTCGGGCTCTGCCTGTAAAAAGAGGTGATCACATAGGATACCCGCGACCGTTCCGAGGAGAATGTGGAAAAATCAGCGAGCACTGAAAGAGAATGTTACCTGTTCCCATTCAAAAGCTACACTCGATGCTGAATGAAAACGCTATGAGAACATCTCTTTGTTCTACCGGTTGTGAAGCATGTGTGTATCAAACACGCCAAATTTTTGGCTTATATAACTTCGGTCAGGTGACGTCATCTGATGAGGTACAACTGCAGGTTATAAATAGGAGTGAATCGGAAACATCCTCTGTTTTTTTTGTCTTCAGGACAGCATTGTGTTTGTGTGTGTGTGTGTGCAAGCGAATATAGCGTAGAAGCTACTGCCAGGCATATCTCCTTGAGTACCAGGGACTGTAGAGAGAGGCTACAGGATTCAGTTTGCACATTGTCCTTTGCGTTTCAATGGCGAGGTCTCCACTTCTGTGGAACCAGAAAGGGCGCATCTGCTGACTCAGGAATTGCAAACTGTGCTGGAAAAAGGGGCCATAGAACATGTCCCCTGTTAGACAGAGAGTCAGGCTACTACAGTCGAGGGGCTGCGTCCAATTTTAGATCTTCGCGGGTTGAAGCACTATGTCAGAAAATACAGGTTCAAAATGTTGACTGTCAAAATGATTGTTTCTCAAATCCAACCAGTGGATTGGTTTGTGACAATCGACCTGAAGGATGCATACTTTCATATAGAAATATTGCCACAACACAGGAAGTTCCTGAGGTCTGCTTTGGGGGGCGAAGCTTACCAGTATTGTGTCCTTCCATTTGGCCTAGCTCTGTCACCCCGCACATATACAAAATGCATGGATGCAGTCCTGGCTCCTTTACGACTCCAGGGCTTTCCTGTTCAGAAGACAACATATTTGGGTGTCACATGGGGATTCAATCGCAATGCGGGCGCAGGTGTCTCCCGCACGTGTCTAATCCATTCTCAACACCCTGAAGGAAATCAAGCTAGGCCAGACAGTGACTGTTCATCACTTTCAGAGGTTTTTAGGTTTCATGGCAGCTGCATCCACAGTGATAACATTGTGCCTTGTGCACATGAGATTGTTGCAGTTGTGACTAAGAGCCAGGGGATTTCACTCAAGGGCCAATCCCCAGAGGCAAATAACGGTTACATGCAATGGGCTTTGTACCCTTTCTATGTGGTTCAGACCATGGTTTTTGACTTTGGGTCCCACTGTAGGTGCGTCTTGTCTTTGCAAGACGCTAACGACAGATGCTTCCCTCACGGGCAGTGGTGCGGTCTTAGATGGCCGTCAAGCCCAAGGGAGCTGGAGAGGTTATCTTCTTGCGTGGCACTTCAAATGCCTCGAAAATTGCCTGGGTGGACTGCGCTCGCACCGCTTGAACAAGCTAGCGCACCAGGTTCTGCTTTGGGCACAGGACAAGTTCCTGTTCCTCAGGGGGATTTACATGTGGCATATGAATGTGGGTGCAGACTTGCTGTCCAGACAAGCTGTGACACATGGGGAATAGAAACTCCACCCCGAAGTGGAGTGAAATCTGGGAGAGATTTTATGTAGCAGAGGTGGACCTCTTTGTCTCACAAGAAACAGCACACTGTCCCCTTTACTACTCTCTGACTCCTCCAGATTCCATAGGTCTGGATGCGATGGCCCATACATGGCCCAGATTACGTCTTTATGCATTTCCCCCAATAGCTCTGCTCCCGGGAGTCCTGGCGAGGGTTCGTCAACAGGGTTTGCACCTCTTATTGATAGCGCCCTGTTGGCCGACCAGGGGTGCGTTTCCCAAAAGCATCGTTAGCCAACTATGGTCGCAAGTTCCGTTGTTACCAACATAGTTCAACAACTAGGTGTTTCCTGAAACCATAGTTCAAACGAACATTCGCAAACAGCGTCGCAAACTTACGTGGTTGGAACTACAGCCTTCGACCTGTGGTTAGAAGCATAGTTCCTTACCGCGGCTGGGTGTGTTCGATTCACAGTTAACGACCTTATGCCCTATTAGTTTCTAAAAATTTTCATAATCACTTTGAGCGATTTGGAAAACTTAATGTTTTGGTGCTCAGATATTAGGTTACTAATTTTTCAGTTATTTTGATTACAAATTCACTTTGAAACGATATAACAGCGGTACCATCGCAATCATTCTCCCTTCGAAGTGCCCTACGGAAGCATTATTTTTGCCGGTTGGAACACAACCATAGTTTCGTTTGTGCGAAGAAAAGGTGAGTTTTTAAGTGAGTATCTTTAAACATGCCCAAAGAGAAATGTCTCATAACAATATTTGTAGTATTATGTTAGAGGTTTTCACTTATAATGAATGTTATCTGTACTGTTCACATGTTCAACATATACAGTGCACAAAGTGTTAAGCACTAAGAAATTGGAAAATTTATACACTTCCATAGTGTAAGCCTATTTAAAATATTACTCTATATATATATATTCAATGAATGTACCCAAATAAATCAACAAACTGAGGTTTGGGCACTGGCTGGGAATCGAACCCGGGCCGTCGGCACGGTAAGCGGAACAGCTACCACTGAGCCACCAGTTAGTCACACTTGCAAAGTCCCTCCACTTGTTTCTGACTTCCTCTGGGCTTCTCTCATACCCACTCCCAGAAGCATTAATTTTTTGTGCGATTTCATTGCAATTTTTTTTGTCAGAATTTGTAACTGCAAGCTCTTTTTATTTTAGTAAATTGTGGTTTTCGTGTCACTTTTTCACGTCAACTCTCATTAAACCATGGCTGTATGTAAAGGGACTTATAAAGGAAATAATATTGAGCAAAATAGGTAACAGGTGTTCACAACACAATCCCAGCATTTTCAAAACCCATCATTTCTTTTTATTTTAATTGTACTGATGTATCAATGCCAAATAAAAAATGAGTTCAAATGAAATATTGAAAAATGAAAAATGTTGCGTTTGTGACATTATTACACCACTTCTACGTTACGTGACTGCGAACGCGCATTGAATGCGGGCCGAAGAGAGAGAGAGAAAAAATAAACACACTATACAGTAGGGGGCGATATGTGCCTAAGCAACTACTCCGCCATTGTATCGAAGAAGAAGAAGAACAACAGTTTAAACCAACATAGTTCTAACCATGGAAGTGCGACACAGGTACTATGGTTTTGGGAAACACTTGTGACTAGTTAGTTAGTTTCTTCAACGTTGCATCGTACTATGGTGGTTAAGCAAAGAGCTACATAGTTGTACGGGAAACGCATCCCTGAGCGTGGTTCTCGGATCTAATATATCTCCTCAACGGATCACCGTGGTTGATTCCAGTGAGGAGGGATCTTCTATCTCAGGTGCAGGGGACAATATTTCATCCGCGGCCTGAGCTCTGGATCTTTCATGTCTGGCCCCTGAGGGGGACCAATTAAGAGATGCTGTTCTTACAGCCAGCATAATTGAAACTATTCTAAGTGCTAGGGCTCCCTCCACTAGAAGAACTTATGCCCTCAAATGAAGTGTATTTGAAAATTGGTGCAGGCCCAAACATGTAGATTCAGTCCGCTGCCGAATTGTTTCAGTGCTGGAGTTTCTGCAATAAAAGTTGTACTCGGGCCCTAGTACTCTCAGAACGTACGTAGCAGCTATTTCGTCTTGTCATGTTCTGACTGATGGGGTTTCTGTGGGAAAGCACCCTTTAGTTGCCTGTTTTATTCATGGAGCTAAGAGGTTGAGGCCACCCACTAGAGCGATGGTCCCTTCTTGGGACTTAGCTATTGTGCTCGCAGGTCTCATTGACAACCCTTTCGAACCACTAGAGTCAGCGCCTGTCAGTCTTCTGACCCTTAAGATGGTTTTTCTTATGGCCATCACTTCTCTTAAGAGAATTGGGAAGCTGCAGGCTTTGTCAGTTTCCCCATCCTGAAAAAGCGGGAACGAGATGCTGCGTGACTAGACGTACTTTCAGATAAAAATTGACCTGAGGATGTCTCCGGATCACTCCTATTTATAACCTGCAGGTGCACCTCATCAGATGACGTCTGATAGATAGAAATATCCATCCATCCATCCATCCATCCATCTTCCGAAAATGCACGCGACTTTGGTTGAACCCGATGAAGGTACTTGGTGTAAAATTCCAACTTCACCAGGTTCTTTTCAAGACACTGAAGGACAACGGTGAATAGACATTTTTTATTTGCTTTTCCAAAACTGTTGCAGTAATTCCTAAGTCTGTTTTATGTGACGGACTGATGTGAAATAAATCAAATATCTATATTTAATAATAAAGTTGATGTTTGACTTTGTTGTTGTAACAGTGTTTTTAAAAATACATACTATATATATATATATATATACTAACACTGAGTAAAAATGAGTTAAAACGTGAGTAAAAATAGTCGGCATGTTTGTGTACTGTATAAATGAATAACACTAGAATTACTGACTTTTTTATTTTCTGGTGCAAGTCCCTAGGTGTTATTCACCCCTGCTGAGATTTTCACAGTTCTTCAGCTCAATACTTTTGTTGTGCCAACCATCCATCACCTGTGAGACCTGGCACATTTGTGCAGGGTTAGTAAATCTATTGTTAATAAAAATGCCTCCTTGGCAAATGACTTAATCTTTATATTGCATGAGTATAATAACTATTAAAAAGTCAATATTGTTAACTTTATTTTGGAAATCTCACAACTAGTGTTGACTTTATTATCTAAATATTACTGTTAAATCATGCATTATAATGACTTTAAACGACTAAAACGACTTTAATGGCTAAAACATTTTTGCCTTAACTCTCCTTCCTAATATGCATATGTATGGTACGTATTATTACATATAAATAGTGTCAAGTGGGTTTGCTACAGTACAGTATTAAATTATTTTTAAATACAACAAACAATTTTTTTGTATTTAAATAAAGTTTTCATGTATTCATTTTCTGAATATAAAATTATATATTATATATTATTATATATTATATTATAAATCAATAAAATTATATCAAATAAGAACTTCATCGACCAAATTTCTCATTCCCTGCTGAAATAGTTAAATATGCTTATACTATAGATACGTAGGTTACATTGTAAAAGGACAATCGCAAGTAAATTACAATCTGCATGTAATGTTGTAAAATATGAATATAACAGTATTAGACACAAATATATGATATGGTCGTACAGTACTGTAAGTGCAATTAAAAAGCTATTTACACATGAGTGCTCAAATTTAAAGCGACCGCAATTATTAATTTATTGTGTTTATTTAACTTCATTCAGCCGTTTAAGTTATATGAAAAATAACGTGCCTACCAGCCCACTATTATTTTCTGTTCCAATTTAAAGATGCCCGCGTGTGTGTGCAAAAAGTTGAAGTACAAAGAAAGACTATATTACACAAATATATAGGCTACTTGATAGATAAACGACGTCCATACAGTAAATAAAAAGAAAAGTATCAAGTCCAACAATTAAGTCTGATTTAATTGCTATCATTAATCATTTTTATTTATTAATTTTTTATCTATTTTATGTTTTGCTGGGGAAATTAAATTTAGGTAGAGATGTCCGCTCTGTCTTGTTAATCAATTAATATATATATATAAAATTTGTTGATGGTGTGGGGGAGGGGGGGGGGCTATTTTGAGTGTAAAAATGAACACGTTTTATTTTAATCTTAGAATATCAGCCTAAAAAATATCACGGCTCCGGCAGCAGAAGGCAAGGCAAGGCAAGTTTATTTGTATAGCATATTTCATACACAACGGTAATTCAAAGTGCTTTACATAAAAGAAAAGAAAATAATCGTAAAATGAAATAAAAAATAATAGCAATAAAACTTTTTAACGAAAACTTTTACAATTTTATTTAAAATAAAAATAAAAACAGTTTGCAATAAAACTATAAACTAATTAAAATGAATTAAAACATAATTTAAAATAAAAATAAAACAGTTTAAGATATTATAAAAACATAAAATAATGCAGTCGGTTCGGGCGTAGCTCAGTGCTCATTGAATAAATGCACAGCTAAACAGATGAGTTTTGAGTCTTGATTTAAATGTGACTAATGTTTCAGCACATCTGATCTCTTCTGGAAGCTGGTTCCAACTGCGGGCAGCATAATGACTAGAAGCGGACTCCCCTTGTTTTGTATGAACCCTTGGTATTTCTAACTGATTCGATCCTAATGATCTGAGTGGTCTGTTAGGTTTATATTCAGTGAGCAGATCTGCATTGTATTTAGGTCCTAGGCCATTAAGTGATTTATAAACAAGTAAAAGTACTTTAAAATCTATCCTAAATGTTACAGGAAGCCAGTGTAAGGACCTGAGGACTGGTGTGATGTGCTCAGATTTTCTGGTTCTAGTTAGAATCCTGGCAGCAGCGTTCTGGATGAGCTGCAGGTGCCTAATGATCTTCTTGGAAAGGCCGGTGAGGAGACCATTACAATAATCCACCCTGCTGGTGATAAAGCTTTCCATTTCCATTGTTATGCTGATGATACCCAATTATATATCTCAACTAAACCAGACGAAATACCTAAGTTGTCTAGATTAACTGAGTGTGTCCAGGACATAAAAGATTGGATGACCAATAACTTTCTTTTATTAAATTCAGATAAGACAGAGATATTACTTATTGGCCCAAAAACCAGCACACAACAGCTTTCACAATTCAGCTTGCGCTTAGAAGGATGTACTGTTATTACCAGCTCAGCAGTAAAAGATCTGGGAGTAATATTAGACAGTAACTTGTCTTTTGAAAATCACATTTCAAATATCACAAAAACAGCCTTTTTCCATCTTCGAAATATTGCTAAACTTAGGAACATCTTATCCGTATCTGATGCAGAAAAACTAGTTCATGCATTCATGACCTCCAGACTGGACTATTGTAATGCATTACTAGGTGGTTGTCCTGCATCCTCAATAAACAAGCTTCAGTTAATCCAAAATGCAGCTGCCAGGGTTCTCACTAGATCCAGAAAATATGATCATATAACCCCAATATTATCATCCCTGCACTGGCTACCTGTTCAGTTTAGAATAAATTACAAAATAGTATTACTTACATACAAGGCCTTAAATGGTTTAGCTCCCACATACCTAACCAGTCTTCTGATACGCTACAATCCACCACGCGCCTTAAGATCACAAAACTCCGGACTTCTGGTAGTTCCCAGAATTTCAAAATCTACAAAAGGGGGTAGGGCTTTTTCATATTTAGCTCCAAAGCTTTGGAATAGCCTTCCAGACAGTGTCCGGGGAGCAGACACGGTTTCTCAGTTCAAAAGTAGACTCAAGACGCATCTTTTTAATCTGGCATACACATAACTCATCCCAGTACTCATACTCCAGTACACCTATACCGAATGGCAACTACGCTAATTCTCCCCATCTGTTCTGTATTTCTCTACCCATCCCGAGGCATCGGGAGATTTTGCCAGCTTCAGTAGACAAAGGCCGACCCTGCGAGGTTCCTGAGGCACCCAGAGAAGGACCAGCTCCAACTGGATTCAGCTTTATGATGGTTGGAGCTACACATGCTGCTCCTGTGCTTCCAGTGATCCAGACCTCATCTGCCCTCTGCACCTACTGACTCGTCCCTATGCTGAACTGGTCTTCATGACCATTTAAATAATTTCTGTCATATTGATTTTTCACCTGCACAACACAAGATGTTATATCATTTCTATCTGTTATCGCCCAAATGAGGATGGGTTCCCTGTTGAGTCTGGTTCCTCTCAAGGTTTCTTCCTAATGCCATCTCAGGGAGTTTTTCCTTGCCACCGTCGCCGTCACCCTTGGCTTGCTCATCAGAGACATTTCATTCATTCATCTCATTATTATCTGCACATTTTTCTCACACATCCACAATTCCAATTATTTTCTTTTCTATAATTATTATTATTATTATTTGTTTTTATTTATTTATTTTCTATTATAATTTTATTTATTTACTTATTACTTTATATATAATTATTCTATATATATATATATAAAATTTTTTTTTTTTTTTTTTTTGTTAAATTAAATTTCTTAAATTTTTGTGAAGCTGCTTTGAGACAATGACCATTGTTAAAAGCGCTATATAAATAAAATTGAATTGAATTGAATTGAATAAAGGCATGGACAAGTTTCTCCAAGTCTTGATTGGAAACAAAACATCTAATTTTTGCAATGTTTTTGAGATGATAATATGCTGATTTAGTTACTGCTTTGATATGACTACTGAAACTAAGGTCTGTCTCCAGAATCACCCCAAGATTCTTGACTTGATATTTAATTGAAGAAAATTCTGGCACATCCAACTGTTAATTTCATCAATGCATTTGCAGAGGGAGTCTATGGGGCTGTAGTCATTTGGAGATAAGGCTAGGTAAAGCTGGGTATCATCATCATAGCTGTGATAGGCAATTTGGTTCTTTCTCATTATCTGACATATAGGGAGCATATACAGGCTAAACAGGAGGGGTGTAAGAATTGAGCCTTGTGGGACTCCGCATGTCATGGACGTCCACTTAGACGTGTGCTCTCCTATACCCACATAATAACCTCTCCCTTCTAAGTATGATCTGAACCATTTGAGTACCATCCCAGAAAAGCCCGACCCAGTTTTCCAGTCTTTCTATTAGTATGTTATGATCGACAGTGTCAAACGCAGCGCTAAGATCTAGCAGTACAAACACTAATATTTTGCCGGAGTCAGAATTTAAACGAATATCATTTATTATCTTTATGAGCACTGTCTCTGTACTGTGATGTGCTCGGAAACCAGATTGAAAACTGTCAAGGTATCCATTTGCGTTTAAGTGGTTGTTCACCTGATGAAAAACAACCTTTTCAATAATCTTACCCATAAAAGGAAGATTTGATATTGGTCTGTAGTTATTTAATACGGAGTTATCAAGATTATTCTTTTTTAGAAGTGGCTTTACAACTGCAGTTTTCAGAGAGTTTGGAAAAGTCCCAGAGAGAAGTGAGGTGTTCACCACTTCTAATAGATCTGTTTCCAAACAGTCTAACGCACTTTTGAGAAAAGATGTAGGAAGTGTGTCGAGGTCGCAAGTTGATGATTTGAGGTGTTGTACTGTTTCTTTCAAGATTTTGCTATCAATTTCTTGAAAGACAGACATAGTAACTGTTTTGTGAGGTTGTGTTTGAGTTTTTCTGATCTCTGCACAACTTGATGTGTTAATAGCCCTCCTAATATTACTGATTTTCTCAGAGAAAAAGGAAGCAACTGCAAATTGCATTTGCTGTCAGAGAGCATTTCAATTTGCATCTGACTTGGTGGATTTATCAGTCTCTCAATAGTAGCGAAAAGAGTGAGTGTGTTATTTATGTTGCTGTTAATAATGTTTGAGAAGAAGGCCTGTCTAGCTTTGGCTATTCCACATTGAAAGCACGAAGGCTGTCTTTATAGATGCTATAGGGAATTTCAAGTTTCGTCTTCCGCCACATACGTTCAGCTTTTCGGCATTGTCTTTTCATATTCTGAACTGCTGTTGATTTTCTCCATGGTGATTTCTGTTTGCCCGCCTTTCTGATCTTTTCCGGAGCAATATCATAAATAACATTCTTAACTTTTGAGTTAAAGGAATCAAGGAGAAGATCAACAAAGTCTGCAGAAATGCTTGGTGTTGAAGATATAGCCTTCATAAATAGTGGACTTGTGTTCTCATTAATGCATCTTTTTCTGACAGACACAGATCTGGATTCGGTGTAACAGAGATCGATATATCAAAGAAAATACAGAAATGATCAGAGAGTACTATAATTATACATTTATAATAATGGATGAGATGTTTAGACCTTTACTGATGAGTAAGTCTAGAGTGTGTCCACGATTATGATTTTTAGCTTATCTTGCAAAAGCTGCATGTGTCTGAATGTTCATCATGAATCATGGTCTTATTCTCTCTTCTTGTCTTAGTGCAGGTTTTTATATTTTGAGGTTGCTGCACAGGTGCCTGCTGCCCTGAGGAGGAACATTGGAGCTGTGGTTCTTCATGCCGGCACGAACGACACCAGGCTGAGGCAGACGGAGATCCTAAAGAAGGACTTCAGGAGCCTGGTCGAGAAGGTCCGCAGCACATCACCCACGACAATGATCATCGTATCTGGACCGCTTCCCACATTTCAGCGAGGAATCGAGAAGTTCAGTAGATTATTTGCTTTTAATGAATGGTTACAATCTTGGTGTCAACAACAGAAATTACGCTTTGTTGATAACTGGAATGTTTTCTGGGAGCGTCCTAGGCTCTATCACACCGATGGCCTACACCCTAGCAGAGCTGGAGCAGCGGTCCTCTCTGACAACATCTCCAGAACACTACGAACCATCTGACTGGCGGTAAGTCATACTGTAGATTCCAAACATATTAGCCACATCACAACTCACCATAGTGATAGACGCACACACATAGCTTGTCCTATAGAAACTGTGTCTGTTCCCCGAATAGTGAGAAAAAAGAATAAATTTGTTAAATTTGCCCGAAACAATCTGATAACCATAAAACCAGAAAAAGGCAAAATAAGTAGTCAAAATCCACCTCTAAAGTTTGGACTACTCAACATTAGATCCCTTGCGCCTAAAGCACTTATTGTTAATGAAATTATCTCAGATTATTGCCTTGACGCACTCTGTCTCACTGAAACCTGGCTTAAACCAAATGAATATATTGGTCTGAATGAGTCTACTCCGTCAGGATATTTCTATAAGCACGAGCCCCGTCTAATTGGTCGCGGCGGTGGTGTCGCCACTATCTACAACGATGTACTCACTGTTACCCAGAAAATAAGGCCCAGGTTTAATTCATTTGAAGTGCTTATCATTAATGTTGCACTAAATGAAATACGTAATAAACCCTTGCTATATTTTACCTTGGCCACCGTGTACAGACCCCCGGGGCCATATGGCGATTTTCTTAAAGAATTTGGACATCTGCTATCAGACCTATTGGTTAACTCTGACAAAGTATTGATAGTAGGAGACTTTAACATTCATGTAGATGATGCTAACGACGCTTTAGCACTCACATTTATGGATTTACTAAATTCCTTTGGGGTTAAGCAAAATATAATTGGAGCAACTCACCGCTTTAATCATACGCTAGATTTAATTATATCCCATGGTATAGATGTCTCTAATATAGAGATCATACCTCAAAGTGATGATATCACAGATCATCACCTCCTGACATATACTCTACCCGTAGAACAGATTAGCTGTGTCTCCCCACGCTATCAATCTGTTAGAAATATGAATCCCACCACTAAAGAGAGATTCACAAGTAATCTGCCGGATCTGTCCCAATTTCTTATTAGACCCCTAAATGCAGATGATCTAGATGAAGTGACTAGCAGCATGGGCACTATTTTTACCAGTACATTAGACACTGTTGCTCCCATCAGATTAAAAAAAGTCAGAGATAAAACATTGGCACCGTGGTACAACAGTCATACTCGCGCCCTAAAGAGAGCAACCCGTAACCTCGAGCGAAAATGGAGGAAAACTAAATTAGAAGTTTTTCGAATTGCGTATAAAGACAGTATGTGCAGCTATAGACAGGCTCTAAAAACTGCTAGGACCGAGCATCTTAGCCAACTGATAGCAAGAAACCAAAACAATCCCAGGTTCTTATTTAGTACAGTGGCTCGCTTAACAAAACCTAAGATGCCCGCAGAGAGTATCCCATCACAGTTTAGAAGTGAAGACTTTATGGACTTCTTTAATGAAAAAATCAATAATATCAGGAAGAAAATAATGGAGGTTCAACCTCTAATAGTATCTCACGATCCAGTTCAGCCTATAGCTTCACATTTAGATTTTCACTGCTTTACAGGTATAGGACAGGAAGAGCTGTATAAACTCATCACCTCGGCTAAATCAACAACGTGCCTGTTAGACCCAATCCCAACCAGATTTTTAAAAGAAGTGATGCTTACGGTTGGAGAGCCACTCCTAAACATTATTAATTCTTCATTACATCTAGGTCACGTCCCTAAACCTTTCAAGTTAGCAGTTATTAAGCCGCTTCTTAAAAAATCTAATTTGGACGCGAATGAAATAAAAAATTACAGACCGATCTCAAACCTCCCGTTCATATCAAAAATACTAGAAAAAGTAGTATCAGCTCAAATTTGCACATTCTTGCAGGATAACAACATCCTTGAAGAATTTCAGTCAGGTTTCAGGCCCCATCATAGCACAGAAACTGCACTAGTTAAGATTACAAATGACTTGTTTTTAGCTTCAGACCAAGGCTGCATCTCATTGCTAGTCCTGCTCGATCTTAGTGCTGCATTCGACACTATAGATCATAATATTCTCATAGATCGCTTACAAAATTATATAGGCATTCAGGGACAGGCACTAAAATGGTTTAGATCTTACCTGTCTGATCGCTACCATTTTGTAGATCAAAATGGAGAACCGTCTGGTATAATGCCAGTGAAATATGGGGTCCCACAAGGGTCAGTTTTAGGACCTCTGTTGTTCTCAATATACATGCTTCCCTTGGGTAACATCATTAGAAGACATGGGATTAGTTTCCATTGTTATGCTGATGATACCCAATTATATATCTCAACTAAATCAGACGAAATACCTAAGTTGTCTAGATTAACTGAGTGTGTCCAGGACATAAAAGATTGGATGACCAATAACTTTCTTTTACTAAATTCAGATAAGACAGAGATATTACTTATTGGCCCAAAAACCAGCACACAACAGCTTTCACAATTCAGCTTGCGCTTAGAAGGATGTACTGTTATTACCAGCTCAGCAGTAAAAGATCTGGGAGTAATATTAGACAGTAACTTGTCTTTTGAAAATCACATTTCAAATATCACAAAAACAGCCTTTTTCCATCTTCGAAATATTGCTAAACTTAGGAACATCTTATCCGTATCTGATGCAGAAAAACTAGTTCATGCATTCATGACCTCCAGACTGGACTATTGTAATGCATTACTAGGTGGTTGTCCTGCATCCTCAATAAACAAGCTTCAGTTAATCCAAAATGCAGCTGCCAGGGTTCTCACTAGATCCAGAAAATATGATCATATAACCCCAATATTATCATCCCTGCACTGGCTACCTGTTCAGTTTAGAATAAATTACAAAATAGTATTACTTACATACAAGGCCTTAAATGGTTTAGCTCCCACATACCTAACCAGTCTTCTGATACGCTACAATCCACCACGCGCCTTAAGATCACAAAACTCCGGACTTCTGGTAGTTCCCAGAATTTCAAAATCTACAAAAGGGGGTAGGGCTTTTTCATATTTAGCTCCAAAGCTTTGGAATAGCCTTCCAGACAGTGTTCGGGGAGCAGACACGGTTTCTCAGTTCAAAAGTAGACTCAAGACGCATCTTTTTAATCTGGCATACACATAACTCATCCCAGTACTCATACTCCAGTACACCTATACCGAATGGCAACTACGCTAATTCTCCCCATCTGTTCTGTATTTCTCTACCCATCCCGAGGCATCGGGAGATTTTGCCAGCTTCAGTAGACAAAGGCCGACCCTGCGAGGTTCCTGAGGCATCCAGAGAAGGACCAGCTCCAACTGGATTCAGCTTTATGATGGTTGGAGCTACACATGCTGCTCCTGTGCTTCCAGTGATCCAGACCTCATCTGCCCTCTGCACCTACTGACTCGTCCCTATGCTGAACTGGTCTTCATGACAAGTTAAATAATTTCTGTCATATTGAATTTTCACCTGCACAACACACAAGATGTTATATCATTTCTATCTGTTATCGCCCAAATGAGGATGGGTTCCCTGTTGAGTCTGGTTCCTCTCAAGGTTTCTTCCTAATGCCATCTCAGGGAGTTTTTCCTTGCCACCGTCGCCGTCACCCTTGGCTTGCTCATCAGAGACATTTCATTCATTCATCTCATTATTATCTGCACATTTTTCTCACACATCCACACTTCCAATTATTTTCTTTTCTATAATTATTATTATTATTTGTTTTTATTTATTTATTTTCTATTATAATTTTATTTATTTATTACTTTATATATAATTATTCTATATATATATAATTTTTTTTTTTTTTTTTTTTTTTTTTGTGAAATTTCTTAAATTTTTGTGAAGCTGCTTTGAGACAATGACCATTGTTAAAAGCGCTATATAAATAAAATTGAATTGAATTGAATTGAATTGATTATGTGTGGGCCCATGCACATGCTGAATCAGGTCAAAAGTGTTTAACACACTTATCATTTCTTTTGTAATATTGATCTCTGCATTATCAATATGAATATTAAAGTCCCCTGCTATGGCAAATCAGTCAAACTCTGAGGAAATCATTGATAGCAGTTCTGTAAACTCTTCAAGAAAGTCTGGAGAATATTTTGGAGGTCTGTAAATAATGATGAACAAAATACGTGGAGCACCTTCCAGCGAAATCCCTAGATATTCAAAAGACAAATATTGACCAAATGATACTTGCTTGCATTGATAGACAACTTTAAATAGAGCAGCTACACCTCCGCCTCGTCTAACAGTTCTGCAGACACTCATGAAAGTAAAGTTAGGAGGGGCTGTTTCATTTAGGACTGTTGCACTGCAGCTATCATCTAACCAAGTTTCATTAAAAAACATAAAATCCAATTTGTTCGTGGTGATCTAATCAGAAATGATTTATTTTTTAACGAGCGAATATTTAAAAATGCTAACTTGATGGCATTACTTTTTCTCCCCACAGTAATCTTAGTTTGATGCATATAACTGGTCAGAGATTTGATAGGTCAGCTGTACGGCTTAAGAAGGCCTTAGACTTTCTATCACGTGATAAAACAGAGATAGCGAAAGCTACAGAAGCATGAAAGAGCCACATGCGGCTTTAATATATATGCATATATATTAAAAGAAAGATTGACACAAACATAATAAAACTCGACCTAAATCCAATTTAGTGTTTTTTTCAACTTAATGTGTATGAAGGCTGCTGTCCCGCATGCACCCGACTTTGCAACCAATCTCTGATAAAAAGATACGTTTTAAGACCAGATTTAAAAGCATCAACAGTTTGTGGCGTCCTCAGATACTCAGGGAGAGCATTCCTAGGTGCAGCTGATCAAAAATCTCGATCTCCCATGGTATGAAGTTTAGTCTTAGGAGTTTTCAAAAGATGTACTGATACAGACCGGAGGTTGCGCATGGACGTATGTGAGGAAATAAGTTCTTTGAGGTAGGGAGGGGCATCCCCATAAATACACTGGTGGGTAAGAAGGGCAACCTTAATCAATTCTGAATAAAAGTAACTGTCAAGCCTGCAAAAACACCAGCTATACTGTATGTTAGTAAAGAAAAAAGTGATTTCTACATTCTCACACCCGAGGGAGAGCTCATGGATGAGGACAAAGTGTCTATGATAATAACCTTACCAGGCAAATGGTAATAACCTGACCACAGTCCTCTCCTAATCAAGGAATTGCAGTTCTTCCCAGATTTTGCAAATTTCTATTGACACTTCATCAGAGAATTCAGCATGCATCCCTTTCTACTTACGTACCACCCTCTTGAATAAGGTCAATAAACAATTCCACTGGAACCTACCAACTGAGCAAGGCTTTGATTGTCTTTTCTTGAAAGCTGACACCTCTGAGAACTGACATAGTAGACATGCATGGAAGTCCCTGCAGTCACATTAGCTCTGAAGCACTGGCCGAAGAGAGCGCTGTTTCCATTTAAGGTGACTTGGGCCTGGCACAATTCCTTTCATGGGGTGGGTGGTGGGGAATGACCAGGGCCCGGTTTCTCGAAAGCTTCTTATCTCTAAGTAGTTCTTAAGTCGTACCTTAACCTCTCTCTTAACTTAATGGCGCATTTCCCGAAACGTTCTTACGCTAAGTATCTCTTAGCTACGTCAGACGTTCGTAAGGTTGGTCTGGACCAACCTTAACTCATACTTAGCGTAGTTTCAGCTCTAGACGCTAGTCGCCGCCACTGAGCAGCAGTCTTTATAAACCAGCGGTGTATGTAAACACATTATGGCACGTTATCAAAGTCGTATTAATGATGGAATATACTGTAGACCTGTTTAAGAATTTTATTTTATTTGATATCAGAACTAATAGAGTGACTTTAAATTAGCCTATTTCATAATGTGACTAAAGCATTAAAATTGCCAATCACAATTAATATTAAACAGGTGTTGAACAATTAGGCAGCGATACAGCGTGGTGTTGTGTTAAACTGAAGACGGCGCCGTCCATGGAGCCGTGTGGGTCATGTACATTTTTCCTTTAGACAAAACTTCAGCCCTTTTCATATTTTCCCCGTGGTCGTTATTAAAAATATATATATAATTAAAAGTTTTGCCCTCCAGGGCAACAGATTATGGAGCTTCTTGAGCTGCTCAGACCTGCGCGTGCCAGACCAACGCATCGTACTTACTGTACTTACTGTACTTACTGTACTGTACACTCCCCGTCCCGATGTCCAGCTGCTCGCTGCTTTTTGTTTAAAATATGTTTCATTGATCATTAGCCATTATCCATGACTTTATGAGTTTTTCTTTTGACACGTTTTATTTTTATGAAATTTGATTTAGTTAAATGAGAAAATAACCTTGGGAGATTCAAACCCCGCATCCATTCATGTTTCTGGGTGATTGTAATGTTTAATACCCCTACAGTATTCACTTATGCGGTGTGACTCGCTGTGAGATGCGGTGTGTTATACCCCTATCTCACCTGCGCGGGCTCGCGCTGTGGCCGTAGGCTTGATCATGATTCACCCCGAGTTTTTGCGCTGTGGTTACGTTTCCATCTTTCCGCGTGAAAAATTCAACGTTTAATTTTTTGCTGGTCCTTGCGGAAGCTTGCAGACTTTGCAGAACGTCGCGGAACGTTAAAGGAACGTGGTGGGCAATCGCGGCAGCTCACGGAGATGAGTCAGGCCACACAGGTGAGAGAGGGGTATTAGGCACCACACAGGTGAGAGAGGGGTATTAGGCACCACACAGGTGAGAGAGGGGTATTAGACACCGTGATCCGCCTCGAGTGACCGGCGCCCGACGGTCCGCGAAGATCTACAAGGTCCGCGAGCTTCCACATGTTAAACATGTTTATTTTTTTTGCGTGGTAAGATGGAAACGTAATAACAGCACCAAAACTCGCGCCGAATCATAATGAACCGCACTTACGGCCCCGCGTGTGAGATAGGGGTATTAAACCTCCACTCTGTCATCTCATCGTATTCATTCCATAAGTGCGCTATACAACCCCAACAACTGACACTTCACATTGTTTCTGAAGCTGGTGAAGAGTGTTATCAGCTGTTTGTCCATCAACTATGATTGGATACCCGGTTCGTTTCACGGCCACATGTTACATGAAAATATTATATATTATATTATTATATTAATTAATATTAATTTATATATTTGTCTATTATGACATGTTATTGTTAAGTTAACACATGTCGAAATAAACGCTATTAAAAGAATTTAGTGCAATGTTTAATTTGCATAGAAAGTGCCGTCTTTCTTAACACTGTCATGCAAAAGGAGTGAAAAATCGATTCCAGAGCCACCGATGTCCGCTAATTCAGGACCTTCACTGTAGACAGCGCCGCGTAACGTCGGACGTAAGAGGCAGCGACTTAAGAAGACTCCTAAGAGACAGTTCGAGAAATACACTTAGAAAAGTTATCACTTAACGTAAGATATATCTTAAGAGTCTTCTTAGCGCGCGAATAGTGTGCGTTATCGAGAAACCGGGCCCAGATTCCCTCAAACTGTTTGTCTAGAACAGCAATCCCATGTGGTAGACATGTGGTAGAGTCCTGAGGAATTTGGAAACAATACCTGTGCCCATACAACCAAGAAATTGTCAGACAAGCATCATGAACCAAAATCAGGTTGTAGCCCTTCACCAAAGACTTGCATCAATGAATGCTTGGGAATGTCATCACTGATAATTGTCAAGATATTGCCTGCATATTGACTTCAATTCTAGTCTACCTCTTCGCACTGCTTATCGATTTTTGAAAAACCCTATTTACTGGCAACTGTATCCTTGCAACTCTACCTGCCCGCATGATAACTGTTTATAAATACAGTAACACACATTTATCTGATACCTCTCAGTTTCTTCATGCATTCTTGGTTTCCTTGCAAGTTCAAACTCAAACAAATGGAGCATGTGCACAGCTCGAAAAAACACTAAAAACCTGTCAATTCAAACCAAAATGATTTACTTCAGAATCAAATCAAATTATTTATAAAAGTGTATCAAAGTTAAAATAAATCCAAATGCCTTATAGACAGTGATTTGGTTACGTCCAATATTTTTGGCACATTTCCTGTGATTGGTTTATTGAATTTTCTGAACAGTTACTGAAATAATTGTCTGTGAACCTTTTCTCAGGGATTAAATTTTAATTTACATTTGCTTATTCAACTGTAACAACAAAACTTACCGACACTGTGGGTATCAGTAGAGCATGCAGCTCCTGCAGTGGGTGTCAATAGACATTCTTTTCATAATGCCCAAGTTACCTCCTGGCTTTTTCACACATTCTTGTTTTTCATGCAAGTTTAAACAAATCTACTGGAGGGTGTGCACAGCCCAGAACAAGAATGAAAACCTTTATATTCAAGAAAAAAGTAGAAACACCAGGACTAAATCCCACAGATAACACATGGGAGTCATGCAGCGTTCTGGCAGCAATTCAGGATTTAGGCATAACCACAACTGCATTTAATTACATTTAAACAGTCTTGTACAAAGTACTTGAAAGCATAATTGAGCAAACGTACAAGTATCTTAAAATGACTTTGTTAGCCCTCACATTTTAGAATATTTCTTGAGGAAAAGACAAAGTATCTGTTATATACAGTACCGTACTGTAAGTATCAAAAATTATTTTCTGATATTACAGTAAATATACTTTAGTATTCGAAATAATAATAAAAAAATAAAGCATAATATGATGTAGTTAAAATCTGCATTTTGGCTAATTAGCAACATTACCAAGCACACATTACCCCTGTCATCACATTAGCCAGATAGCTGGAACAGGAACAAGTAAGGAAAGTGCTTAGGGGACATGCACTGGAGTAAAAGTACATGTTTTATTTATAGTGGGGTAGAAGTAAAAGTTGTCAAAAATAGAAATAATTAAGGCAAGTACAGATATGGAGCCATGGTTATATGATAATTAGTACTGTGGCCTTTCATTTGCAGGGTGGAGGGTTTGATTCCCGCCACAAGTCTATGTGCGTGGAGTAGGCATTTTGTTCCTGTGCTCGGGGTGCTCCTACAGATTCGATTAATTGGCATTTCCAAATTACCCCGTGTATGTGTGTGTGTGTGTGTGCATGCGTGCTTGTGTGTGCCCTGTGATGAATTTACACCCTGTCCAGTGTGTGCCCCTTCTCATGCCCTATGTCGCCTGGATTAAGCTCCACAGCCCTGCAATCCTGTACACAGGATAAAGTGGTATAGAAGATGAAAGAATTAATTAAAATCATAGATACAGTATGTGAAAATACTACTTAAGTACAGTAATGAAGTGTTTAGACTTTATTACAATACATCACTGCATTTAAACATTAATTAACAATCCAGAACTATAAGAATAATGTTAGGTTCAATATTTTGGGATATGCTCACTCATTTACTACTTAATCCTGCATACAGGTTTGTGTGTGTGTGTGTGGGGGGGGGGGTATGTATAATAAGTAATACTTATAATACATATGGCATTTGTAAGGAGGCATGTGTCTGTTTGATTATGTGCTTAGCTTATTGACTTTATTACCAGAGGTCTAATTTCCAACATTCTTTCTCATAACAAGTTTTCACGTCTCACATTCTTTTCATAATCCAAATACCAAAGAGGAATTATAATGCTTTTGGCTTTAATTTTGTACATACACCTGTGTAAATTGTATCTGTATAGGAAACAAATGTAAAAACATATTAAAGACAACTATTTAGACTATTTTAGATGTACTTTCATACTGGTAATAAATACTACTGCCAAAAGTGAGTACCAGAAAGACAGGGTGTGGTAAGGGTGGATTGGAGTGGAAGAACTCGAGTAGGTCTCATGAACTTGGGGCACGAGGCAGAGTACACCCTTGACAGAGGCTGGAAATGAACCCGGATCCTGGAGGTGCAAGGTGACAGTGGTAACCAATTATTATACCTCTTAATTATACTTTTATCTCTTATTTTTATGGAATTTAGGATGTCTTTATCCAGAGTACACTTACATTTTATCTCATTATACACATCAGTAGTTAAGGGCCTTGCTCAAGGGCCCAATAATGGCAACTTGGTGCTGGGCTACCTCTCTCTCTCTCTCTCTCTCTCTCTCTCTCTCTCTCCCTATATATATATATATATCTCAAGTAACATCACTATTTCTATAGTATATCTTCTGTTTCAGTCTGTTAATCATATGTTTTTTGTAATTACTTAGATGAAAGAAGCTCATCAGACAACAAACTGGCTACAGAGGGAACTATACAGTAGGGCTTGCTTCTTTTCATTTTCTCAATAATAATCTGCCATTTCACGACAATTGATTAGAAAGTTGTGAATGTGACTCAGACTACCATCTTGAGACAGGACCACACGTCTCATCGTTTACTGATTGGGCCAGGGGTAGCTCAGTGGTTAAGGCATTGGACTACGGTTCGAAAGATCCCAGGTTCAACCACCAAGTTGCCACTGCTGGGCCCTTGAGCAAGACCCTTAACCCTCAACTGCTCAGATGTGTAATGAGATAAAAATGTAAGTCGCTCTGGATAAGAGCGTCTGCCAAATGCCTAAATGTAAATGTACTGATTGACAGATCAGGAGGTTGGTGGTTCAAGCTTTAGCTTCACCATGTTGATGCTATTGGGTCCATGATCAAGGCCCTTAACACTGTCTGCTTCAGGAGTGCTGTATAATGACTGAATCTGACTCAAAGCTGTCAAAGATGGACTATGTAAAGAACAAATAATTTGATTATGCAGTAATGTATATGTGATGAATAAAAGGATTAAAAGGATTGTCACCATTCTATTTAGTCAACAGTTATTGGTTATAAGCCCTGGCTGTTTTTCCAGTCAACAATTTTATCTCTTCATCTTAGTGTAATTTAAACAGCGTGGAAATAACAAGTAAACCATAGGCGCTTGTAATACACATGGCATTTTTGTGGAGGAGTGTCTTTTTGGTTATGGGTTTCGATTAATTACTTCATTACCAGAGGTCTAATTTCCAACATTCTTTCTCATAACAAGTTTCCACGTCTCACATTCTTTCCATAATCCAAATACCAAAGAGGAATTGTAATGCTTTTGGCTACAAAGGCTAGGTTTCAAAGACATTATTGTACATACCACTACAGATAAATTGTATCTGTATAGAAAACAATTGTAAAGACCTATTAAAGGAAACCACTATAAATTTGGACTTATAAATGTCCACTTTTATACTGCAAGAAATACGCCAAACACCAGATGGCCAAACGTGAGAACCAGGAAGACAGGGTGTAGTAAGAGTGGGTTGGAATGGAAGAACTCGTTCGAGCCCTGACTAAACTCAACACAACTGAACCAACACCTTTGGGATGAACTGGAACAAGAATTGAAGACTTCTCAAGATCATAACATCAATATCTAACCTTAACAAAATCTATTGGAAAGTCTCCCGGGAAGACAGGAATGGTACTTATTATAACGACCAAGAAAGAAGAAATTTCCAATGCAATGTTCAATAAGAACAGGGGTGCACAAACCTTTGTAAGTCACAACGAAGTAACTTTTAAAGTGTCATTTGATTCACAATGCTAAACTGTTTCATTTAGAATTTACAGCTCAGACAATAAAGAACTGCATAGAACTGCTTTGCTATGGAGGATTTCTTACTACTTACTTCAACCATGTTTCGGAATTAACCAGATATCAAGACATTGTGTGTTTATGAGTCACAGTGATGAAACGTCGGTAAAGGCTGCAGGGTTCATCCTGGAAAAAACATCTGAAACATCCATTTGGCAGATATAATATTAGTGCTGACTCTTATTAGTGGATAATCTATTAATAATGTACAAATATACAGTAAATATGTCCATCAGGTTAAAAGGTCCATTGGACTAAAAACCCTCATAGGAAGGTTAGTACAGTCTCAACAAAACAACCACAAGATAAGCATTTTAAAAACATACAGTGGTGTGAAAAACTATTTGCCCCCTTCCTGATTTCTTATTCTTTTGCATGTTTGTCACACTTAAATGTTTCTGCTCATCAAAAACTGTTAACTATTAGTCAAAGATAACATAATTGAACACAAAATGCAGTTTTTAAATGAAGGTTTACGTTATTAAGGGAGAAAAGAAACTCCAAATCTACATGGCCCTGTGTGAAAAAGTGATTGCCCCCCTTGTTAAA
Organism: Channallabes apus; assembly: GCA_030522415.1. Classification (NCBI taxonomy): domain Eukaryota; kingdom Metazoa; phylum Chordata; class Actinopteri; order Siluriformes; family Clariidae; genus Channallabes; species Channallabes apus. The sequence continues at coordinate 43,002,355 of CM060111.1, forward strand.
AAATAACTTAACTGTGGTTTATCACACCTGAGTTCATTTTCTGTAGTCACCCCCAGGCCTGATTACTGCCACACCTGTTTCAATCAAGAAATCACTTAAATAGGAGCTACCTGACACAGAGAAGTAGACCAAAAGCACCTCAAAAGCTAGACATCATGCCAAGATCCAAAGAATTTCAGGAACAAATGAGAACAAAAGATCTATCAGTCTGGTAAAGGTTATAAAGCCATTTCTAAAGCTTTGGGACTCCAGCGAACCACAATCAGAGCCATTATCCACAAATGGCAAAAACATGGAACAGTGGTGAACCTTCCCAGGAGTGGCCGGCCGACCAAAATTACCCCAAGAGCGCAGAGACAACTCATCCGAGAGGCCACAAAAGACCCCAGGACAACATCTAAAGAACTGCAGGCCTCACTTGCCTCAATTAAGGTCAGTGTTCACGACTTCACCATAAGAAAGACACTGGGCAAAAACAGCCTGCATGGCAGATTTCCAAGGCGCAAACCACTTTTAAGCTAAAAGAAGATGAAGGCTCGTCTCAATTTTGCTAAAAAACATCTCAATGATTGCCAAGACTTTTGGGAAAATACCTTGTGGACCGATGAGACAAACGTTGAACTTTTTGGAAGGTGCGTGTCCCGTTACATCTGGCGTAAAAGTAACACAGCATTTCAGAGAAAGAACATCATGCCAACAGTAAAATATGGTGGTGGTAGTGTGATGGTCTGGGGTTGTTTTGCTGCTTCAGGACCTGGAAGGCTTGCTGTGATAGATGGAACCATGAATTCTACTGTCTACGAAAAAATCCTGAAGGAGAATGTCCGGCCATCTGTTCGTCAACTCAAGCTGAAGCGATCTTGGGTGCTGCAGCAGGACAATGACCCAAAACACACCAGCAAATCCACCTCTGAATGGCTGAAGAAAAACAAAATGAAGACTTTGGAGTGGCCTAGTCAAAGTCCTGACCTGAATCCTATTGAGATGTTGTGGCATGACCTTAAAAAGGCGGTTCATGCTAGAAAACCCTCAAATAAAGCTGAATTACAACAATTCTGCAAAGATGAGTGGGCCAAAATTCCTCCAGAGCGCTGTAAAAGACTCGCTGCAAGTTATCGCAAATGCTTGATTGCAGTTATTGCTGCTAAGGGTGGCCCAACCAGTTATTAGGTTCAGGGGGCAATTACTTTTTCACACAGGGCCATGTAGGTTTGGATTTTTTTTCTCCCTAAATAATAAAACCCCTCATTTAAAAACTGCATTTTGTGTTTACTTGTGTTATCTTTGACTAATAGTTAAATGTGTTTGATGATCAGAAACATTTTGTCTGACAAACATGCAAAAGAATAAGAAATCAGGAGGGGGCAAATAGTTTTTCACACCACTGTATTTGGTGAAAAGATTCTTAGTCCGTGATGAAACTGTAAACATGTAGGAGTGAAGGAGTAAAAGCAGTCAAGGAGAAGCGAAAAGGCCAAGGAGGGAGGCAGAAGGGAAAAGAACAAGGTAAAGAGTTAAGAAGTTAAGGACATCCATGACATTGATGTTAAGAGACACGTATCGATGTTTCTTGCTTTCCCCTGTGAAAAAAACTTTTACTGGAAAGTGTTGTGGTCAATGGATCAGTTTCAAAGTGGAGTTCCCCCCCCAGTTCGCTCATCTGCTCTTTATTCTTTCAGCCATGGAAAGAAGTCTAGGTTTGAGAAGGACAAATACTTTTTTTCTTCTTAGCACAGATCATTTGTTATTGAAGCTGTTTTTCATTTCGTCTAGGATTATTGTAAAGATCTGGTTCTGTTACTTACAAGATTAAAGTCTCTTAAATGTGGTTATTGCACTCCAGATATTGTGTTATTTAATAGAGGACTTTAAATTAGTTTTCATTTGGAATTAATTTTCATCTGGTGTTCCAACAATTTCTAATACAAACTGAGTATGAACCTAACCACTCTTCTTCTAAAAAAACATGGAAGAGATGTTAAAATGTCAGCAGTCTGCATTTTTACCTGGACAGTTCCTCAATCTCAACTATATCATTCTTATTTGATGTTGTTGCTGCTGATTTTTTTTTGTTAGCCACTGCATGCGGGTCCAAGGTCAGTTAAAAAATATGGGAGTGCTGGTTAGGAAGGGCAACTTGTGCCAAGTTGTGTTCGTATCTGGCTGGGAATTAAAACACGACCCTGAAGGCGTGTAATATTTTAAATAAATTAAATCGTTTTAACATTTCAACTTTAGCATCACTTATCACCACTGTCAAGTATCTTACGAGTACTGTAGTAAGCATCTATCGAAGGTCGCCTGATCACAACGGACCAAATGGTTCTTCTCTTCCTCGTGCTGTGGAATTGTGGGTAATCATCTCCCATGGTCAATCTCAGTTTGGTATAGTGCATTTGCAAAATCCGTCAAGTGTATATATACACTACCGTTCAAAAGTTTTAGGACACTTTCTAACTCCATGATGGTTCCTGATGTTTATTTCGTTCTACATTGTAAAGTTTTGCTGAAGGCGTCCAAAAACTGCATGAATCTCCTTTGAACAGTTGATATTGAGATGTTTCTGCTACTTCTGCTCTGTAAAGACTTCATAACGCCTCTAATCTGAGCTGCTGTTAATTGGTCATTTTTCAGGCTGATAACTCTAAATGAACTTCTGGTCTGCAGCAGAGGTAGGTTTTGGTCTCGTCCTCCTGGGACGGCCTTCATGAGAGACAGTTTCATTATGGTGCTGGACGGATTTTGCAAATGCACTTGACAATACTGTTCTTGCAGGAACTATTACAGAAAGGCCGACCTCTGTGTCTTACAATAACAACTAACTGGTGTTTTTCTTGTTGTTATGTAATTACCTCATTCCATATGTGTTATTTTATAGTTTTGAAATCCCCAGTATTGTTGTAGAATGTAGAAAATAAATCACTAAACAAAAACAAAGACATTTGCAAGTGACCACAAACTTTTGAACGGTAGTGTGTATAATTTTCTCATAGGTATACCTCAACTATGAGAGACAAAATAAGAAACAAAAAACATTGTAGGTTTTTTAAATAATTTATTTGCAAATGTTTATGATCTAAAAATTCCTAATTCCTAATATTTTAATAGGCCTAAATAGTTACAGTTGACTTCAGGGAAATCTGACTCACTCAAGACTGAGTTTGTCTGAGTTTAAAATAGTTTCCCCCGTCACACTAGTGCCAATAGACAATCCAACCACACATCTGCACACTGTCTGCATCCTGGAGACAAGAGTCTCATTAGAATTTAGTAACATGGCATGATTTCATTTAGCCCCAAAATGCTGAATTTTCTCCCCCATTCTTATGCCCTAGCACCACCATTCTGAACCTTGAACTAAAAAATTAACATATGTCACTGTTGGCATCTGCCGAATCCTGTAAACGCTATTGTTAGATAATACAGTGGTGTTCAAAGTAATAGCAGTGTGTTGAAAAAAGTGAGTAAAGCTCCATATCCATATAATAACTTTTAATATAAATCACATAAATCACATTCTATTCTGAATCACAACATGAAGAAAAATGTGCTAAATGGATTATTAGTTTAATGTAAGTGAAGAAAAACAAATATTAGCCTGTTAAAAAAAATATGAGTGTCATCATTCATCTTTGCAAAGTGATGAATTTACTGTTTAAACAAAAATGCTTGAAGTTTAATCTTTCTTGTGCATCTCTGAACTAATATGTAGTTGTATAACCAGGTTTCTGAGAACTCCTTCATATCTGTGACAATTCTACTACACGCCACAATTCTTCTGCATTTCTTGGTTTTACCTAAGAAACACAATTTTTAATGTCAGTCCAAAAGTTGTTCTATTGGATTAAGGTCTGGGGATTGCGCTGGACTCTCCATAACGTTAATCTTGTTGGTCTGGAACCAAGATGCTGCTCGAGTACTGGTGTGTTTGGGGTCGTTGTCTTGTTGAAACTCCCATTTCAAGGGCATTTCCTCTTTGGCATGAGGCAACACGACCTCTTTAAGTATTCTGATGGACTCAAATTGATCCATGATCCCTGAAATATGATAAATAGACCCAACACCACAGTACGAGAAGCTACATCACCATATCATGATGCTTGTGCCTCCATGCTTCACCGTCTTCACACTGTACTGTAGCTTGAATTCAGTGTTTGGGGGTCGACTGACAAACTGTCTGCGGACTCTAGACCCAAAAAGAACAATCTTTCTTTCATCAGTCCACAAAATATTGCACCATTTCTCTTTAGGTCAGTCAATGTGTTCTTCGGCGAACTGTAACCTCTTCAGCAGTCTATCATTTTCTGCACTTCTTTGTATGTTTGCATCTCTAATCAACTTTTGAATCAAAGTACAGTATGCTGTTCTTCTAAACAATGTCTGCAACGGCCCATTTTACTCTGATTTTCGGGAGAAATGAACAGGATATTTAGCACATTTTTCCAAAGTGAAAAAAGGTGGTATCAGATACTAGTGCAGAACAAAAACACAAAACAGTCAGTAAACACTCTCAGGCCCCATTAGCTACTCTGTCTGGTTCCTGTCTGGCATGTCAAGATCACTTCTTGTACAATAAACCATAATCACCCTGTACAAACACTCCTTTTAACCAGCACCTCCTCATGTCTAGTCATTTTTTACTCCTATTGAGCCAATAAGTAAATATAGACAAGCAAGAAATAACATGGCTAGAAGTGGAAAAATAAATCCTGAAGAAATTACTGTTTTTATTTTTTTATAGTGTTGGAGATTCTGAAGGTGGACTGTCTCTGAGAAATATAGCTAACCAGAAACCCTTATAAAAAAAACTGCCCATGTCTCCCTTTGGGCAGAATACAGCGTAGTCCCATGTAGTTAAAGAAATAGATGCTGAACCTGGTGTAACCTGGAAGTCGTCTTTGGACTGTTTGAAGATCTGCTAAGAAGAACAACCTTCTCACTCTTTGTCAAGGGCAGGTTTTATTATAACTATATAACTGCAATTATAGTTTATTCTAGTTTTTTACAGTTGTTTTTATAGCTGCTAAAGGAAAACCTTAAAATAACTGTAGTAGCTAAACCTTAGTTGCTCAAAAATATCACGTGCAGTGCTAACAGAGCGTTTTCCAAATTGTATAATCTCAAAATAAATGCATCATTCTCCACAGTATACTCAATACGCAATGAAGAGAAAAGTAAAACATATGTTTGGGGTGTTTTGGCAATTTATTACACAATAAAGATGAAATATCTCATTTGCTTAGTATTCAGACCCTTCACTTAGTACTGTTCTTGTGCTAAGAAGAACAGCATTCTCACTCTTTGTCAAGGGCAGGTTTTATTATAACTATATAACTGCAATTATAGTTTATTCTAGTTTTTTTTACAGTTGTTTTTATAGCTGCTAAAGGAAAACCTTAAAATAACTGTAGTAGCTAAACCTTAGTTGCTCAAAAATATCACGTGCAGTCCTAACAGAGCGTTTTCCAAATAGTATATTCTCAAAATAAATTCATCATTCTCCACAGTATACTCAATACGCAATGAAGTGAAAAGTAAAACATATGTTTGGGGTGTGTTGGCAACTTATTATACAATAAAGATGAAATATCTCATTTACTTAGTATTCAGACCCTTCACTCAGTACTCAGTTAAAGCACCTTTGGCAGCAATGACAACCTCACGTCTGCTTGTAAATGATGTTACAAGCTTGGCCATGTTTTTTTTGGAGGTTTCAAGCTTGTTCAAGCTTGACCAGGTTGGATGCGCAGTGTCAGTGCACAACCATTTTCAGTTCTCTCCAGATGTCTCTCAGCTCTACTGGGATCAGGTCCAGATTCCCACATACTTGTTCTAAAGCCACTTGTGTGTTTTCTTGCCAGTATGCTTCCTGTCATTGTCTCATGAAATGTGAACTGTTGCCCACCCTGAAACTCTGAGCACTCTGCAGAAGGTTTTCACTCGGGACAGTGTTTTATGTTTCTGCATCCATTTTCCCCTCTGTACTGATAAGTTTGTCAGTTGCAGAAAACCTTTCAAACAGAATGATGCTACACCACCATCTCTGACTGTTTGGTTTTAATGGGGTGATGTGCATTGTCAGATTCCAGATTCCAGAATATGTGTTTCATCAGACCAGACGATTTTGCTTCTCATGGTCTGAGAGTACATTGACTCATCATGAAATGTTCCTCTCAGGTTCCTCTTTTGTCTGCCTGTTTTTTCCCACGGTGTCACTTTCCCCACGTGTTCAGGTTTTCCTTAGCCCGTCATGTGTCCTTCCCATGCCCCAGTTTCCGTCCCTTCTGCACACCTGTCTCGAACTCCTGGATGAATACTCCAGCACTTAAGCATGCGCTTTTCTGTTTGACCTCCTAGGTTTGATCTCACACTTCTTCATTTTTTAATCCTACAAACATGTTATAATAGCTTTGAGCGTGGTCAGGACTGTACAGAGGATGTGGCAATAACTCCCAGCCCAGATCCTGTACAATGCTAATTTTTTTTTTGAATAGATGTGTGTACAGTTCACACAGACAGATGCGTCTCTCTGTCGGCGACAATTTATCTGTTGATTTTCATGGACAAACCTGTACAGCGTTCTTTAAAACGTTTGCATAATTTTTTTATTGCCGGCTAAAAGGTCTTCTGTAAATGTCCATCACTTTGACCGATGAGGTGCACCTGGAGGTTATAAATAGGCATGAACCACAGACAACTGTGCCCGCATTGCGCTCGGATTCCACATGACACTCAACTTCATACCTTGTGTAGGTAGGAGAACGCTTTTATGGCGTTAGAACTCCACCTAAGAAATAAGGTGAGCAAGGGCGACATGTTGACGCCGAACGGCTCTGTGCTATGGCCCCTTTTGCCAGCAAGCCTGTGATTTTGGATTAACAAAGATGGATTCACAGAGATGGAAAACCCACGCTGTTGAAACACAATGATAGAATGCTGTAGCCCGGGAGACATGCTTGACAGTAGCTTACACGCTGCCAACTTCTCCGAAAGGGTGGTAGCTTTGTTGCTTAGCTAGGCGGAGGAGTGGTGGTGATGGTGGTGGCTGTTAGGTGTTCAGTGTCCTGAAGACACCACAGGAGGGAACCGAGCACCTAACACTTTGTCGGAAGCCGCTGTCGCCCGAAACACCAGTGGCGGCTGGAATTGAACACCGGCCTCCTGAGGGTAGTGGTCTTCCATAGTGTTTTGTGCTTAAGGAGACATAGCTGGCAGTAGGTTCCCCGCTGCCGGCCTCTCTAAAAGGTGCACAAATTTTGACACTTCAGCTAGATGTTAGATGTTCGGCATCCTGAAAATGGGAGGAAGGGAACGAACACCTACTGTTACCCTGGAGTGACACCCTTACGGTCCTGAGACCTTTCTCCTTTCGTTTAAAATGGTCCTCACATCCGTTCTCCTCACGACGGATCGTGAGGCACGGCGAGCTCCACCCTGGTCCCTACGAGGGAGTGCTCGGCTCGCCACACTCTCCCTCTGCACCTCACGCCTCGGGGAGGCCAGAGCTGATCGGAACTGGGTGGGTGGCCGACAGTTCTGACCTGTTGAGCACGGCGGGGGAGGAACCTACCAAAGGCTTCCTCATGGAGTTTTGCGTCCCGAAACTTGTTCATGATGCCTGTAAGATTAAGCCACAGATGTCTCTCTGTAGCCACTAAGGCAGCCATGGAGCGGCCAATAGCATGGGCCGTCTGCATGGCTGCCCTAAGAGACAAGTCTGTGGCTCAGCATAACTCCAAGAACGCCGCTTTATTAGCAACCCCGCCAGTGCTCCAGTCGTTTAGTAAGTCAGCCTGGTATACCTGCAAGACCGCCATGGTGTACAGAGCAGAACCAGCTTGCCCTGCTGCCTGAAAAGCCTTCCTCACCAGCGAAGATGTCAATTTGAAGGGCTGGAGTCGAGCGTGGGCTTTTCCAGGGAGGATGACGTCCCAGGAGAGAGATAGCCCGCAAGTGTCTCTTCTATCTGGGGTATCATCAAATAAGCACGTGTATTTGCATCCACGACATTAGAATACATCGATGTCGTTGGCACAAACACACGGGATGAATAAAGCCTCTCCCATGAATGGGTTAATTAGTCATGGCGATCACCAAAGAAGGGGAGGGAGCGCCGATGAGGCTCCTCCCTCCGGCCACCTGACAGAAACCTGTCATCTAGTTTCGACCACTTGGGGGAGTCTTGCTCCCGCGGCCATTTGAGCTGTAAGCGCTCAACCGCGCGTGTCACTACCTCTAAAAGCTCCTGATACGCCTGCTCATTTCTCGAGGGGCGCTCGGAAGCGACAGTTTCCAAGTCTGCGGAAGCGAGAGAGGAAATTTCTTCGGCTACTTCACAAGAGGCGCCGGAGCGTGCTTGAGAAGTAGGCGGCAATGGCACACGATTCGGTGAAAGGGCAAGAGAAAGAGAAAGCTCGCTCTGCTGTACTTCCGCCAAATCAACACGTGAGCCCCAGGAATGCGCTGCAGCTCGTAGTTCTGTTTTAAAGAAGGCGAGCCGAGCGCGAAGGACTTTAACGGGGAGGAGATCGCAATGCAAGCCCGACCACAGCGTGCTTTTCCCCCCAAACATTTCACACAATAAGTGTGGAAATCGCCATCCGGTTGATTAGACACAGACAATTTTCTGACACTAGATCCTGAAACAATGGGGATGAATTGTAATTCTGTTGTAATACATGCTTAAAATTTTATAGTTAAGTTTGCCCTTAAGGACGCGACTGAGAAAAAAAAAAATGGATGAAAATGAAAAATTATAAAAATTAGCCAACGGGGAAGGGAAAAAAATTGCACCCCGGAAAGCACTGCTCTGATGGATTGATGGGAGAACTAACATGCTAAATTCACAAGAACGATGGAGACGGACAAACCAGATGCCAGGGATGCAGACCCAGCTGAAAGCGAAATGCCATCAAATTATTATGAAGCGAACCCCCTGGCCATTGTAATGGCCACTACTATGCTGTATATTGTGCCACATGTTGCCCTTTTAAGAGTTGCCGCCCCTCCCCCAGTGTGTATGTGTGTGTGTGTGTGTGTGTGTGTGTGTGTATGTATGTGTGTGTGAGAAGGAGAAGGAGAAGGAGAGAACGGAGTAGGAGCTCAGGTGTGCTGCTCATCCGCTCTGTACTCTCTGTACATCCGCTCTATCCTATTCTTTACTTTTAATTCATGGTTTGTATTAAAATTTTGTGATGCTGAAAGAGCCCGATAAAGATTTTGTATTTAACGTCATTCTTGGCTCTGAGCTCTTTTTCTCTCAGCTCTCCGTTACACCATATTTAAGCGACCACTTTTATTTTAAGCGCAAGTAAGGCAACAGCTTTATTATGCAAAAGTGTTCCTTCGATTAAAAACAACTAGTTTGAGATTTATATCAGCTTGTCTCGCCAAGCAGGAAATTTAATTATTAACAAATTGATTAATTTGTTTGTGGACAATGTATATACAGTATAAACTTGTTTGAGTCAGCTATCTAGCTTGTTAGCTTTCTGATTTGGCAAGTGAATCCATTAAGCAGATGGATAATCTGTGTTAAAATGTGCATCTCACCTTCCGTCTGGGTTTAAACTAATTAAATTAATGATTTAATAAAATCAAATATGAAATTTGTGCTAGAGGATTTGACATTCTAGCACAAAAAACATTTTGTACAAATACAAAACCATTGTGGAATGAAATGAACAGCTAAACTAGCTAAGCTAAACTACAAACGCTAATGGAACATACAAGAAAGAACGCTTAACATACGATGGCAAGATAAGGTTAAACCAGACATTAATAATCCCTAGCGTGAGATGCAAATACATAAGCAACTAGTCTAGATAATGCGGGGCAAGATGAGACACAACTGGAATTAGACTTCAATGCAGGGCAAACAATTACGCAAACAATATACGCAAGATGTTATAACTAAATACCTCTGACTAAAATCATAGCACATGTGTGACAGAGAGGGATGTGATCAGGCCCTGCATTCATAAAGCTTCTTACAATTCTCTCAGAGAGCTCCTATCTTAGCCTAAAAAGTCCTAGCTGGGAGTCTTAGACTAAAAGTGATTTAGAAAACTTCTTAGAGCAACTCTGAGTAAGGAAAGTACAGGATCTTAGTGAGGAGGTGTGGTTGACCCCGTTGCTAGGGATGATGCAGCAATTCAAGGACTGTGATTGGTTGATAAAAAATTGCCTCTGACCTCTGTAAAGTGTCTTGAAATGCGTGTGAAAATAGAATAGACAGTGAAATCATAATGTTTGTATATAAAGAAATTGTACAATCATGACTACAGGCTACTTTATGCAAAGTATCTGTTATAGGCTAAACATCTTAAAGAGATATCTTAAATTAAAACAGCCAAATGTTGAAAATGCAACTTTTAGGCTTAAAGAAGCTTTGAGAATACAGGCCCTGATTTGTAGTGTTTACTTATTGTTTTTGTCAGTTTAAAAGTCAGAGACAGAGCGTTTCATAGACCTGTTCAGGAGAAAATCACTGAAAAGTATGACAATCTTCTAAATGTGATAACTAATGGTGGAGGGTCAGGTAGCATTGACACGATACCTTTTGAGATGGTAAGAGCATAAGAGGGCTAAAGACTCGTAATCACTATCCTATCCAATTCATTAGGCCACTAAGCATTATTAACCCTAATACTAAAGATTCATGCTGAGTAAGTTTACATTTAGGCATTTGGCAGACGCTCTTATCCAGAGCGACTTACATTTTTTTTTTATCTAATTACACATCTGAGCAGTTGAGGGTTAAGGGCCTTGCTCAAGGGCCCAACAGTGACAACTTGGTGGTTGTGGGGTTTGAACCTGGGATCTTCCGAACCGTAGTCCAATGCCTTAACCACTGAGCTACACCTGGTTTGAGTAAGATCTACTTGTTGGATTGTAGTCAGTAATTCAAGAAAGGAAATATTTCTTCACAAGTTGATTTACAGTACATACTGTATGATGGACAGATTGAATCACAATTCAGTATTCAAAATTCCTCCTGTCCAACACCACTTCACCATTTGATTTGGCCAACTGGAAAAGGATGCATTTGGATTTTGCATCCAGTTTGTGGATGGTTGCCTTTGATTGACATTGGGAGGAAATGTTACGTATTTGAAAAAAAATTATAATTCAGAACTGGGTTATCCTTATATTTCTTTATTATGCTCTAGATGGTGATTATACTGTCCTTCCTACATGTATTACTTCTCAAGTGTTGACGTGGAATAACAGCAAGCTAAACTCCGTTTGAGTCCAGAAGTGAGCAGCATCTGCTCCTTTTAATTCTTAAAATTTGACCCAGTAAACAGGAGTGAAACTGTAAAAATACAAATAAATGTCTACACTGTAAAAAAATGAATCATGAGGCTTGTAATTTTCATTTAAAAAACTGGTGTAATAAATAAAAATAATGTGCATATTTCATTTTTAAAAAATGGTTTTCTGTGTTTTTTATAATATATTGAGAACATTTCACTAATAAAATTAAGAAATAAATTTTACCTATTTTTTTAAGGAAATGAGTGCAATTTTTTAGGCTTAATTTGAGGACCCATTTAGTCAAAAAATTTGAGGAAAAAGTACGGTTCATTATGATTCACTGCGAGTTTTTGGCGCTGTGAGTACGTTTCCATCTTTCCGCGCCGGTCCTCGCGAAAGCTTCCGGACCTTACAGAACTTCGTGGAGCGCCAGCAGAATGTCGGCGGGCAATCGCGCTGACTCACGGTGCCTGACACCGCATCTGAGTCAAACCGCATAGGGGAAATAGGGTTTTATTAAGTCGCTCTGGATAAGACCGTCTGCCAAATGCCTAAATGTACATGTAAATAGGGTAATGTTACAAAGATATGAACCTAGAAATGGTTTACTGGACAAGTTCTCTCAGGTTTTAGTACAGAATGTGACTATACCCACAAGAAAAGATGCTAGCATATAATGCTAAACAGTTGATTTCAATAGAAATTGTCAGTAACAAACTGTTTTACAAATTGTTTTACAGATCTCAAATCTGCTGTAAATGTTATATACACTATTTTACACAGTGTTTAATATTTTAATACCAGTGAAACATGAAATAAAAGCATGTTTAACACCAAAATGCATTATGTATTCATTTCATTATAAAATGTTGTTTATATTATTAAGTAATTTTCCTTAATACATATGAGTACCTGTTGTTATCTGCTTTAACTAAAAAAGATTATTCCACTAATAATGTTAAAATCATCATGTATCTGGCTAAATACAGTAATTTAGGATATTTTACATGATTTATTTAAGTAGATTCTGCTAGGGGAAAAAATCAAGCAGTAAATACTTAAAAATAATATGCATCTGGCTAAATAATTTAGGATTTTTTACATGATTTATTCAAGTAAATTCCACTAAAAAAAAATCAAGCCTTAAAAACTGCTTAAAAATATTACGTGCAATTTTGTTACCATATTTTTTTTTAAAGTAGATAGCACATAAGATTTTTTACAGTGTACTTTTACAGACCACATAAAATACAAATTATAAATCTTTTAACAGTTTTATATTAATCAAAATAGCCATGTACTGTAAAGATGCACAGTAATGCAAAAAATTAGCAGGCTAAATAACTAAACATAACACAAAATGGTGATCTTTATATAATTAACCACAAATTAAATTAACATCACTATGATATATATATAACACAAATTATTCAAACAATAAACTTACAGCCATTGCTTTCTGAGAGATTGAACCTGAGGAAAGTTTGTAGCGCGGCCACATAAAGGGACATTTTATAACAGGGAAAGGATGGAAGAGCTAATGCTGCTCACCTGTTGCCAAAGATGTACCCTAGCAGTTGATATTTTCCCCTTTTGGCAGTGTTGGTCACCGGGCAAGCTCCCACGCGCATGCGCGATCGCAACGCGAGGGAACCCATAGTTGACATCTATCCTGGTGAGGCCGAGAATAATCTCTCCAATTCATCTTTACATACCCGCAATACAATACACACTGGACTTCCACTCATACACACACACACGCATGCATACATCACACACATTGTTTATATTTGTATTATATTTGTATATATTGGTTTTGGTGCACCTTGTTTGTTTGTTTGTTGGTTTGCTTTTGTATAATACACTTTGGTTTATTTCACTACTTGCTCTTGTGTCGCGTCGTATATTGTCCCGCCGCGGTTGCACAATACTGGAAGTGTTGTTTACCAGCACATATTTAGATTCCCGAATACGTATTTTTGTAACTAACGGTTTAATAATAATCAAAGCGTTACATAGTGGTGGCCAGTACGTACGGGGAATCTGTATTTTGGATATTTTCCGGTTTTGTTTGACGTGGCCGAACAAAATGGACGCTAATAATGCTAAGGCTAATGCTAATGCTAGTGGTGCTGTGCAGGCCGACTTTGTTATGGATAGTAATGTGATGGAGGAGGTAGAGGATGCATTTGTAACACGCCGTAACCCTACTGCTGAAATAACATCATTGATTAGTTGACTGTATATATCTGATAGACATGATGATGACAATGATGATGATGATGATGTTATTGCTCATGTGTCTGATATTAATGTTGTACACACAATGCACACTAAACTAAATCAATGCAAGGCGGATGTGGAGGCGCTCACAGACAAAGTGAGCAAGTTGGAGCAGGATTTCAGGCAATCCGTAAACAGCAGCCTGAACAGAGAAACCAGTTTCCGTGAGGCAGTGGACGCTGGCTTAGAAGGGCTGGAGCGCTACTGCCAAGAGGCCCTAGAGAAGCTGGAAAGAGCTGTCACTGACTGTTTTCTCCGACGGGACGTGATCTGGGAAAAACAGATGAAAAAACTGCGCTTCACAAGTATGCCCACCATCCAAAGATTACAGGCCTACACCCCTGCATCTCTCCAATAATATTCTTAAAATCTTAAAAATTCTTAAAATCTTAAAAATTGCTTAAGTACCAAAATATAGGGCTTGTATTGGCTCTCAGAAGCCACAGATCTTTTGTTCTCTCTTTCTTTGCTTCTCAATTGTGAGTGTCCAGGTTTCATCACTGTCTCCAAGGGTACTCAGTGCATGAGGCAGGGTACACCCTGTGCTGGGGTGCAAATCTATCACAGGGTACACAAGCAGACAGCCTACTTAAGTAAAGAAGTAAATGTACTCTTAGATTAGATAGGATTAGATTTAATTATATTGTCATTGCACAAAGCACATGTATAAAGCCAATGAAATGGAGTTAGCATCTAATCAGAAGTGCATACATGACCAATTTACCATAAATTAAAATGTAGAAAAGTAAGGGAATGAGTCCATATATCCAGGGCTGTGAGCGCTCTACTGTATGCGCAGAAGGTGTCGTAAGTTTTAAAAATAACATGTATGCACAGTCACACTCATTAATGATTTTTCACAGTATGGCAAGCAGAGACATGTCAAGATAACGTGATGGAAAAATCATTACTTTCAAATAATAATATTAATAGCAACTAGCTTTTACATCTCCATACTATTCGGCTTCGCCTTTTTTCTGCGATTTTTTGAGACCGCGCGAGTTTCCTCGTCTAAGAACAACAAACGGAATTCAGCTCCAAACAACTAAAACTCCAACACAGAGGTGCGTTATCATGTCTACCGTTCAGCTCGTTCAGTGTGTGGAGTGCAGGATGTTTAGACATTCTTCCTTTGATACAGTAGGTGTGTGTTAGTGAGCACCCTGACGGAGAAGATATTAGGTTTAGAGGAGCGCATCCAGACTTTAGAGAGGGGTAGAGAGTGTGAGAGCAGCGTTATTCCCGTACCGGACAGCCTGGGTGCCGCAGGCCCCCGATAAACAGCCCCCGACTCCGGCATTAGAGCCCTCACAGCGGGGCGAGTGGGTGACGACTCGGCGGCATACTCGTTCAGCCAAAGCTAACGCTAAGGCTAGCCCACCGGAGCACACCTGCTCTGCCCTTCATGTGTCCAACAGGTTTGCTCTCCTCAGTGATGCACCCGCTTAGAAACCTGAAAGAGCTCTGGTTATAGGAGATTCTATACTGGGGTACGTGACATTATCTAGACCTTTAGGGGTGCCAGCGGCAGTGGTTAGGTGTATGCCGGGAGCCAGAGCACCGGACATAGCAGGTAATCTTAGGGCTCTAGGACAGCACAGGTTCTCTAAGATAGTGGTACATGCTGGAGCTAATGATATACGCCTTCATCAGTCAGAGGTTAATAAGAGTAACTTTACAGAGGTGTTTAAATTAGCGAAGGCGATGTCCGATGAAGTAGTATGCTCTGGTCCCATCCCAATGAGACATGGCGACATAGCTTACAGCAGGTTATGGTCGCTGAACCGCTGGATGTCCAGGTGGTGCTCCGAAAATAATGTGGGCTTCATAGACAATTGGAAGATCTTTGAGGGCAAAGCTGGCCTGTTAGGGCGGGACAGTGTCCATCCCACTCGGGAAGGTGCTGCTCTCATTTCCTGTAGTATAGCTCATAGTCTCAGCAGAGGTCTAGTTAATCGGTGACAATCCAGAGCCCAGGCCAGGGAGCAGACAGACAGGCTAAACCAACAGTCTGCTAGCTGCATAGAGTCGTCACTCAGGGTTCACCATATTGAGACTGTGTCTGTTCCCTGATCTAAGCAAAAATATAGAAAGACTCAGAAAGTCTGTTTCAATAATCTAATTAACATAAAGTCCACAAACTCGGATCATACTGAATGCGCAGCCGGCAGCTCTGATCTGAAGCTAGGACTGTTAAATATTAGATCTCTCGCATCAAAAGCAGTTATTGTTAATGAAATGATCACAGATCAGGCGTTTGATATACTCTGTTTAACTGAAACATGGGTTAAACAGGACGAGTATGTAGCTCTAAATGAAGCTAGTCCTCCTGGATACAGCTACATACACCAGCCTCGGTTAACTGGTACAGGAGGAGGTGTTGCAGTTATTCATAATGATAATCTGTCTATCGTACAAAAACACGGACACAAATTTAATTCATTTGAAATTCTTTATAGTAATATAAGTGTATTTAAGCATATTAAGTCAGCTCAGTCGATTCCACTAATTATAACTTACATACCTCCAGGGCCGTATTCTGAATTTTTTAGTGAATTTGCAGATTTCATCTCAAACCTAGTCGTTTCTGTAGACAAAGCGTTAATTGCTGGAGATTTTAACATTCATTTTGAGAATCCAGAAGACCCTCTGAGAACAGCATTTATATCCATACTGGACTCTGTAGGTGTAAATCAGTGTGTAGTAGGACCCACTCATAAAACAGGTCACACTTTAGACTTAATAATATTTTTCGGATTAAGTATAAGAAATGTATTCACAATTCCACTGTCTGAAATTATCTCAGATCACTATCTTGTCTCAATTCAAGTGTGTCACAGTGATAGTGTACGCACAGCACCGCGCTACCGTATTAAACGTACATTCACATCAACTACCACACAGAGTTTAATCAGTAATCTCCCAGAGTTACCAACTTCGATTAGGTCACCGTCTGAGCCCACAGAACTCGATCAGGCGACTGAATATTTAGAGTCGACATTTCGTTGTACCTTAGATAATGTAGCTCCAGCTAAAAGAAAAATTATTAGAGATAAGAAACTCGCTCCCTGGTATAACGATCACACACGCACTTTAAAACAGACCGCTCGGAAATTAGAGCGTAAATGGCGTCAAACTAAATTGTTAGTATTTCAAATAGCATGGAAAGAGAGCATCCTGAACTATAGGAAAGCTCTTAGTGTAGCTAGATCAACGTACCTCTCCACTCTTATAGAAGAAAATAAAAATAATCCTAGATTTTTATTTAATACCGTAGCCAAATTAACCAGAAATAAGACCACTACAGAAATCTCCACAACAACATCATGCAATAGTGAGGACTTCATGAACTTTTTTAATAATAAAATTGTAAATATCAGGCATAAAATTGAGGCTTTGAAACCAAACAATGTAATTGATACAGATGTTAACCTAGCCATGTCAGATTCAAACCTAGAATACTTTACTCCTCTTGAAGAGAATGAACTAATTTCACTCATCTCTTCTGCAAATTCATCAACCTGTATATTAGATCCTACTGTATACCGACACATTTTCTTAAACAGATAGTACCAGTAATAACAGAACCGCTGTTGAGAATAATTAATTCCTCACTCAGCATTGGTTATGTTCCAAAATCTTTTAAAGTAGCAGTTATCAAACCAATAATTAAGAAACCTGACCTCGACCCCTGTCAGCTGTCCAATTACAGGCCAATATCAAACCTCCCCTTTACCTCTAAGATTCTGGAAAAGATAGTAGCGGAGCAGCTATGCTCATATCTACATAGAAATGGCATACATGAACTGTATCAGTCAGGATTTAGGCCTCATCACAGCACAGAAACAGCACTCGTTAAAGTAGTAAATGACCTCCTATTGGCCTCTGATCAGGGTTGTGTAATTATGCTTGTATTACTCGACCTCAGTGCAGCTTTTGACACCATTGATCATGCTATTCTTCTTCACAGATTAGAAAATTTAGTAGGAATTTAGGCTACAGCGCTCTCCTGGCTCAGATCCTATTTGACCGATCGTTATCAGTATGTAGACTTAAATGGTGATTATTCTGCATGCTATACAAATAAAATTGAATTGAATTGAATTGAACTTACTCCATGCTGGAACTGTTTGTCGTATGAGACTGGTCCTTCTGCAGAAGTTTTAGCTAACCTTTTTTACTTTACTCTTACACAGCATATGAATTACTTGTCTTTGTTTTTGAGGACTTCCACCACAATTCTTGGCAAAAGAGATTTTCCCATTGTACAATGTGGCAAAGTCATCAGGAGTCAGAGAGGATGGGGCAGGAGGGGCTTCTGGCTTTTCCCTGTAGAAGACAGTCACATGAGAATTTGGAGAGAAGAATCCAGTAGAAGACAAGATCTGGATCAAGCTGTGATGATACGGTGCATGAAGACACAAAGGAAGGAGAGATGGAGTGAAGGTTTCTGCAGGTAAAAGACATTTTGGTGGTTAGCTTTAGACAAAATAGGAAAGTTGATGGTGAAGGATACCAGATAATGATCAGATTTATGAAGAGGAATAATGGTGATACCTGTGGCTGGGGAAGGGCAGCTGAAAACAAGGTCAAGAGAATTTCCTCCCTTGTGTGTGGGAGGGCAACTGTATAGAATTAAAGAGAAATAGTTAAGGAGAGGAAGAAGGAAAGAGGATTGAAGTTTGTTAGAGGGAAGTGTTCTTCTAGAACAGTGAGAGAAGTATTATCAGATGGAAAAAGACTAAGAAGCATATCCATTTCATCCAGAAAGTTTTCTAGAGGGCCAGGAGGACTGTAGATAACAAGGATATGGAGGTTAATTGGAGAGGTTACCTTAACTGAAATTCAATAAAGGATATCTAATCTCAATAAATTGAGATTAGACAAGGGGATAGGCCAGAAAGACCAGCTCTTAGACAATAGCAGCCGGTAAGTTCTGCAGAGATATCCAGGTCTCAGTTAGTGTCAGAAAATCAAAAGAGTAGTGGGTAGCTAGGGCAGAGATAAAATCTGCTTTCTTTACAGCAGATTGGCAGTTCCAGAGCCCACCTACCACCAGTGCCAGACAATGAGTCAGCACTGGAGGGTTTCTGGGAGAGTAAAAGCTGTTTGTGTAAAAGTATTTTGGTCTGTGAGAACTGACCACAGAGATAGGGTGAACACACATCCTTAACTCCTAGAAAGAATTAGGTGATTGTCTATAAAAACAAACAAACAAACAAACAAACAAACTTGTAATTTCTTGCTAAACAAGGGTTTGTGTTGATTCTATGTGCACTTGATAGTTATATTTATCACTAGCTTTGTTGCAGGATATGCTTATTAACCCGCTACAGACACCTACAAAATATGTAGCTAAGCCCTGCCCACAATTCACACCTTAAGGAAGGCTGAACCTACTTGATTAATTGCCTGAGAACAAATTACTTTAGACCTACTTCAATCACACAGCAATCAACACTACCAAACAGCAAAAACGTCTCGGGTTACTTTGCTGTAACCCTGTTCCCTGAAAAGGCGGGAATGAGATGCTGCGTGAAAACGCTATGGGAACATCTTTTTGTGTTGCCGGCTGTGAACCATGTGTGTATCAAACACGCCAAATTTTGGCTTACATAACCTCGGTCAGGTGACTTCATCTGATGAGACGCACCTGCAGGTTATAAATAGGAGTAAACCGGAAACATTCCTCAGATCTTTTGTCTTCACTGACAGCCTAGTTGTGTTGCGTGTCTGTGTTTAAACCAGCAAAATAAGAAAGTGTTTAACTCACCGTTATGGAGTTTTAAACGAGATGTCCCTCCGTGTGTGATAATCCATATCGGAGAGTGATCTCTACACTTACTGCTTCGATTAAGGTGCTTCTCGCATTTCCTTGAGAGGCTCCGAGCCCAGCCGCACTCCTGGGGCTTAAAACGCGTCCATCTGGCAGAGCTGCGAGAGACGGATTTTGAATCCTATCTCTCACGCCCTCACCGGATCGGGGAATTCCTCCGTCTGCTCTCAAGCGCGCCCTGGCGCTTCTTGTGAATTTCCAAGGATAGACATCCTCTCTCGCTTCCGCGGAGGGCGGCATTTTTTCATGACACGTGGGGGGCGGCACACGAACTTGGAGGAAAAAATAATAACTTGTGTCGCTTAGCGGTTTTCTATTATGTATGGTACCTGTACTGCCCCTGCTGCTGAAGGAGCCGCACAGAAGCTGAGCGAGCGGAGAGGAGAGGGGGGAGGGGGGGGTGCAGAGTTCAGTTCACCTCTTCCAAATGAAGCGGACAAGGAGGGACCGGGGCTAAATTATGTCAGTGACACCTGACTTTCTTACAAATAACGCGCATTTCATTCAGAATATTATAAACACAGACTAATAATTTGCACTTTTTTAATTTAGTTAATTGTGTGAAGTGACTAACAAAAATAGGTAATAAAAACGATTATGTGGAGGTGAATTGGTTTAGTCTTAGAATCCATCAGCAGACATTGTTATACTTACCATTAAAACCAATATTCAATTTTCAATTCAATTCAATTCAGTTTTATTTGTATAGCGCTTTTAACAATTGACATTGTCTCAAAACAGCTTTACACAATCAAAAGAATTATTTAAGTTTGTATGGAATGTGAATATGTATGAATCAAAATGTTCAGATATTCCCTGGCGAGCAAGCCCGAGGGCGACAGTGGCAAGGAAAAACTCCCTGAGACGGTAATAGGAAGAAACCTTGAGAGGAACCAGACTCGACAGGGAACCCATCCTCATCTGGGTGAAACAGATAGCAGGAAATGATCTGCATTTATACAGTGTTAAGTGTTAGGTTCAGCTATAATAGTTGATGATAATTGATGTTATAATACTTGATGTAAAATGGAGTCCAGTAGTTATTCGAGACTCAGATAGACTTGTAGAAAGTTCCAGTCCTGAACTATCGAATTGTCAAGTCCTCAGAGAAACAGCTGACCACACCAGTCGAGGCCAGAACCATCTTCTAAGTATAGAGAATCATCCCCAGACACCAGACGCATCCTAAAGAGACACACGGGGCATCCATGCGATGAGACCTCCAACCAGAAACCGGGCACCAGGATGGATCAGACAGGTCCGGAGGGCAGAGGGAGTCTGGATCACTGGCAGCTCAGGAACCACATGTGTAGCTCGACAGAGAGAGAGAGAGAAAGAGTGAAAGGGGGAGACAGGGGGAGAGAGGAAAGAGAAAGAGGGGGAGGAAGAGAAGAAGAGGAGAGATTGCAATTAGGTATGGTCACAGTCACAATGTCTAATGTGAATGTATATTTACTGTAGAGTGCAAGCAGGGACTCCGGCAGGACTAACTATGACAGCATAACTAAAAGGGAGAGCCAGAAGGAAACACAAACATGAGGGGGAACTGAGATGTAAAGCAAACAATCACCTCACCGTCAACAAACCTGAGTGATCAAATGAGACTGAGGAAGACAGCATCTAAACATACCAGTTCACCATAATACTCTACGTCCATGAGTCCTCCAGATCTGCTCCTTTACCTTATGGCAAATCTATTTATAAAAATGCTTGGCTAAATAAATAGGTTTTGAGCCTAGACTTAAACACTGAGACTGTGTCTGAGTCCCGAACACTATTTGGAAGACTATTCCATAATTTTGGGGCTTTGTAAGAAAAAGCTCTGCCCCCAGCTGTAGTTTTCATAATACGCGGTACTGATAAGCAGCCTGCATCCTTTGACCGAAGTAGGCGTGGCGGATCGTAAGACACTAGCAGTTCGCTCAGATACTGCGGCGCGAGACCATTTAATGCCTTATATGTCAAGAGTAGTATTTTAAAATCAATGCGAAATTTCACAGGGAGCCAATGCAGTGAAGATAGGATAGGGGTGATGTGCTCATATCTTCTGGTTCTAGTGAGGACTCTCGCTGCTGCATTCTGGACTAGCAATACAATTCCCATTATAACCATTAAATCCATTACATCTTCTATTATTTTTGGGCAGGGTTCTATTGTTTTCTCAGCAGTATATACAACATGAGATCTAATTAAATTTAACCACAAAACTGTTGCAAGTACAGTTATTTATTTCCATTGTTAATGTTAATGTTAGCTATAGCCAATATATTTATAATATATTCACAGTATACTGTAAATATCCAGTGTAATTTGTGTAATACCTGAGGTCAACCATGTCTCAGGAACGGCTCGCTGGCCTTGCTGTCATAATCATTAATCATTCAATAGGGGAGGTCCACTCATATGATGCCATGTGTGGTGTGGAAGGGCTGATTCTATTGAAAGCTGAGCTAAAATTGACAAACAACATCCTGGAAGACGCTGTCTTGGTGAATCAGGGCAGAATTGGTAACATTAAAAATGGCATCTTCCAATGACCTTTTGGGGAAATAGGGCAATTACTGTAGTATGGATCCAGAGTGGGTTGCAGACAAGGTGGGCAGCTTTATGGTTGGTGAGGACCAGTCTTACAAAGCATTTTGCAATGACAGGGATGAGTGCAATGGGAGGAAAGTCACTGAGAGCTGTTGTAACAGAATTCTTTGGCACTGACACGATGGTTACAGATTGCAGATAATGCAGGTGCCTCATCCAAAGACAGGTTAAATATGTACATGAAGACCTCAGCTACCTGCTGTACACATGCTCTAAATACATGGCCAGCAATGTCTTGAAGCCAGATGTTTTCTGAGCATCCATCCTTACCTCAAGAGTAAGAATTACTGCTCACTTGGTAACAGCTCCACCGTGAGCACGGGTTTCTATGATCTCCTTTTCGAAACGAGTGCAAAAGAGGTTGAGCTCGTCGAAGCAGAGCAGATTAGAGGTGCCTTGCTGGGTGGTTTAAAGTCAGTGATATCCTGATAACAACTCACTTGTTTAGTGGACATTCCACAATGTTAAATGTAGCTATAAATAACACCAAATTCCTATTATGGAATTAAACACTAACACTTTTGTTATCTGAAACTATTTAGTTTGACATGGCAGTAGTAATTCTGCTTAATCATCTCATCTTGCTATTGATTATTTTTCTGTAACAGGATGAGTTGTTCTTCATAACAAAACACATGCCATCTGGTAAGAGACTGCGGTCTCTCAGAGCATGTACTGAACAACTGAACAGAAGCTTTTTCCTTCAGGTTATAAGGGCATTAAACACACAACCTTACCAATGACTGACAAATTTAGCACACGGTCGCACAGTTGCACAGACACACAGTCAATTTATCATTGCACGCATCACAGATTACTGCATAACTTTTATTAGATTGTATATAATTTATATCACAGTGTTCTTTATCCTATTTGTACTTCTACATACTTCTTTTATTCTTCATTCATTCATCTTCTATACCGCTTTATCCTGTCTTTAGGGTCGCGGGGACCTAGAACCTATCCCAGGAGACTCAGAGCACGAGGCAGGGTACACCCTGGACACACACACTCATTCACACACTATGGTCAATTTTTGGGAACGCCAATTAGCCTAATCTGCATATCTTTGAATCTTTGGAAACCGGAGTACCCGGAGGAAACCCACCAAGCACGGGGAGAACATGCAAACTCCATGCACACAGAGACGGGAATTCGAGCCTGGCCGGGAATCAAACCCGGACCCTGGAGATGCAAGGCGACAGTGCTAACCACTACACCACCGTGCCGCTCTTTTATTCTTCATATTATTATTATTTTTTATTTTTATTTATTATTCCTTTTTTTTATTTCTTTAAAATCTGCACAGTTTGGAGTTTGTTGCAATTGCATTTGACTACTGCTGTACTTGTACAACCATGTATGTGACAAAAAAAATTCTTGAATCTTATCTTGCACAGCATTTTTTTTTTATCTCTTGAACCTCCCAGTATTTTCCAAGATGTGTGATGAACTCATCAGTCCATTAGGAGAATATGCTGTATCATACTAAACAGAAAACAAACACAAAACCACAACTAAAAAAAAAAAAAAACCCTTTTCAGTAATTACTGTTTCTCTGTTCCTATAAGTTGGTACCATGTCGGTAACATGGCTCTTTCCAGTAAGTTAAAGTGAGTCATGTGCTTCACTTCAACTGATGGGAGATTGTGAGGCTATGGGAAAACATGTAAAAAAATCTGCAATGTACTGTACAATGACTCAAAACATGAGAGTTACAGTATCAAAATCTGGGTACAAATTCAAAAAGGATTTAATGAGTATGAAGAAAGCACATGGTGGAAATGTCACTTCTGAAATTCTTTCATCTACTGTAGGTTGGACTACTGTAATGCTGTACTGTCTGGATGTTCTATTAGGTGCATAAACAAGCTTCAGTTAGTCCAGAATGACATACATACAGTAGTCCTTACTAGAACCTAGAACCCAGAAACATTACATTTGGCAATTTTTTGACTTGTATGAACTTTTCGTGGCCTAGGGGTTTGTTACAGGTGTTTATTGGTGCATGTGTATTAGGCAAAAGAGATCACTGACTGAAAGCCAGGTACTTCGATTTTTTTTATTAAGATTAAATTGCATTCTGCTTGTCATAGCAGACGCTGATTTAATCTCATTCACAAAAATATCAATATCTTAAAAAAATAGGTGAAACACTAAATCATGAAACAATAATTTATTATAATTAATATATGATAATATATAATGAAATAAATATCTATAACTCCAAAAACTTTTATTTTTATATACATTTGGCAATTTAAACTTGTTTCTGTGTAAGAGGGCACTCAATAAAGAACACTGGACAAGTGCAAAAGCCAAGGCAGACGTCTGTCTCAATATGTTTAGAGATGTTATTATGATACCCCGCCTAGTGCCCGAAGTCTCCTGGGATAGGCTCCAGGTCCCCCGCGACCCTGAACACAGGATTAAGCGGTATAGAAAATGAATGAATGAATGAATGAATGAATGTTATTATGAGAGTTATTATGCCATTATGGAGAGCTTTCAAGTCTGTTATTGGTGCTACTCATTTTATAATTATAACTGAACATAAAAACTGACTACAGCTAATAAAATAATTAAGGGCGGGCGGGGAGGGGGGGGGGTTCAGAGTTATCTAAATGATATGCTAACCAAAAAAAGAAAAATGGAGGAGTTATGAGTAAGAGGGAGAAGAGAGCTCAAAGAAAGACATGATGTGTTGATGTGTTAACCAAGCAAGACACAACACAAGGGATGAGAACAGAGAAATCAGTTCTGTGTTTGATCATCAGTCTGAAGCAGAAAGACCTCCTACCCAAAGCTACTGTAGACCTAAAACATGATTTCAAAAATTAACAGAAAGGAAATTTTATGTGAATATACAGGTTATGTATTTATTCTTTTTTTCAATGAACTGTTTAAAATCAGTAGTTGAAACAGACCAGTAAAAATCCAGTAATTAAAATTGATGGAGATAAAATCAAGTACTTAACTTATGCAATTTTCAGTCATTCTTTTTTCTTTTTATGCAACAGTAAATAAATGTTTAAGTTTATACAGTAGATTTTAAAGCATGCACATTCATTTAAAAATATAGAAATAATCTAGTAATTTTGGGTCTTATTATTACTGAACTCTGCCTTTAACTAAATAAAAATATGAGAAAAAAAATATATAAGCATTTAATTTTGTTTAGATTGTTTAACACCAATGAAAAAAACAACAACACAAAATACTTTAAATAAATTGATAAAAAAATCTCTACTATTATGTGGATTTAAAGTAAGTTTTAAAGAAAGTTTAAAAGTAAGTTTTTGCTATTGAAGAAGTTTTATAACGGAAGAAATACATTTAAGGAGATTTTTACAACCCAATTTCCACTTTGGTTGTAGGATGACCAATTAGAGCACTCTTCTTAACTCAAAAAATGACCACACACACACACACACACACACATGAGAGTTGTATGTTTAGCAAGAGCAACTAATCTAATATGTGAGACGAGAATCTGGAAAATGGGAAAACAAAGAGGTATCGACAATGTGAAAACAATGAAACAAAACGTGAGAATATTGAGGCGAGAAAGCACACAATAATCCAGTAGCGAAGTAGAGATTGCCAGGGGTAGCTCAGTGGTTAAGGCATTGGACTATGGTTCGGAAGATCCCAGGTTCAAACCCCACAACCACCAAGTTGCCACTGAGTAAGGCCCTTAACCCTATGGTTAGGGTTAACCCTAACCTTAACTGCTCAGATCTGTAATGAGATAAAAATGTAAGTTGCTCTGGATAAGAGCCTCTGCCAAATGCCTAAATGTAAATGTAAATAGCGAGCCTTGGTACGGTGGCAATCAGACTGTCTCTTGTACGGCTTGGATGCTGCTTGCAGCAGGGATCATCTGGCTTGTAACCATGTCCGTTTGCAGAGACGGATGAAATGTGCTGGGCACCTAGGTTAATGCCTGCTTAACTTTAGCTCAATGTCTAGTTCCAATGCAGCTATTAGACAACGAGAGGGCAGGATAGTGTCTCATTGCATGGAGTCATGGGGCAAAGAGAACTGACGTGAGAGAACGTCAGGCTTGGTGTTTTTGGGACCTGGCCGGTAGGACAGAACAAAGGTGAGCCTGGAGAAAAATAATGACCAACATGCCTGTTGGGCTTTGAGCCTCTTGGCACTACGTAAGTGTTCAAGGGTTCTGTGATCTGTTCATACTAGAAACAGGAACTCAGTCCCCTTCAGCCAGTGTCTCCACTCCTTTAGAGCTAACTTGATGGCTAGTAGTCCTCGATAGCCCACGTCGTAATTTCTTTTGGCCGGGGACAGACGACGGGAGAAAAATGAACAGAATAGCAGTTCCCTAGCAAGGCTACACTCGATGCTGCGTGAAAACGCTATGGGAACCAGTTTGTCGCGTTGCCGGTCGTTGAAGCATGCTGTGAAAACACGCCAAAGTTTTTGGCTATATATAACCTCGACAGGTGACGTCATCTGATTAGATGTAGGTGGAGGTTATAAAAACAGGTGAGCCGGCAACGACCTCAGATCATTTGTCTTCAGCCTTGTTGTGAAGCGTGCTTGTGATAAACCAGCAAAATAAGAAGGTGTTTAACTCACCGATTTGACGAGTTTAAATCCCTCCGTGTGTGATAATCCATATCGGAGTGCGATCTCTACACTGCTTCGACTAGTGCTGCGCGCGCCGCGCATTCCGTGAGAAGCTGCGAGCCGCCGCGCGTTCCTGGCTTAAAACTCGTGCATCTGACAGAGCTGCGGCAGACGGAGGTAAGAAAACTCCTTTCTTCCGCGTTGTCATCACGAGGATTCCTCTCTTTTTTACCGGAGATGAAAATAGCCTTAAGCACTAAAACAAGCAGTAGACGGCAGCTTCTGTCGGGTGGCCGGGGGGCGGAGCCTCAATGACGCGCTCTCTCCCCCCCCCACCCCCTCTCAGCTCTCTTCATATGAGTTAACCCTTTCATGGAGTAGGCTGTATTCATGCTGTGTTTTTCATGCCATCGACTTATTTGTTTATTTAAATATAGTCGATATGGAAACGCGGGATTGTATGATGACGCCCAGATAGCAGAGACGCTTCACAGGCTATCTCTCTCCTGGGACATCATCCTCCCTGGTAAGCTTATACTTCCTTTCTAGCTGTGTAGACTTTTATCTGCCCTAGAGGGAAAAGCTTTTCAGGCAGTGGGTCAGCTTGGTGCTGCACTGCACACAGGAGGTCAGACTGATTTAAAAAAAAAATATATATATATATACATATGTGTGTATAAAATAAAATAAATGGGGGTGGCCCCCCCAATAGGGAAAGGCACCCAGAATTCCTTTTTAACGAATATGTGTTCTCCCTGGCACCCCCAGGAGGTCGGTGTTTTGCTCCGCCACCACTGGTGTTCGGGCAACACCAGTCTCCAATAGGCTGTTAGTTCTTCGGTTTTTCCTGCCATGCTTCAGGATGCCGAACATCTAACATCCTCCCCCCCGTTTAACCAAGCTGCCGAAACTTTTGCCCTTTTAGGAGAAACTGGCAGCGTGGAAGCTACTGCCAAGTACATCTCCTTGGGTACTAAGCACTGGAGAGAGGAACTACAGGATTCAGTTCTCACTTCACCTTCTGTGTTTTCAATGGCGTGGCCTCCACTTCCATGAAACCAGAAAGTGCGCATCTGCTGACAGGCTGCCGGGGAAGGGGGCCATGGAACATGTTCCCCCACCAGACAGTGAGTCAGGCTACTACAGTCGGTATTCTTGGTTCCCAAGAGGAACGGGGGCTGCGTCCAATATTTCAGATTCTGCGGGCTCTCCCGCTACCTGAAAATCAATGAATACAGTTCAGTTCTTGACTGTAAAGGTGATTGCTCTCAACCCTACCAAGCGATTGTTTCTGACAATCGATTTAAGGACGCTTACTTTCATACAGAAACATTGCCACAACACAGGGAGATCCTGAGGTTCGCTTTCGGGGGCGAAGCTTACCAGTATCGGGTCCTTCGTGGTCTAGCTCACAAAAAAAGAAAAAAAAAAAACCGCACACACACAAAATGCACGGATTTAGCCCAGGGCATCCGGTGGCTAGTGTTTCGACATCAGCATGTCGTCCTAGCTCATCTCTGTCCTCAGGACTGGGACCCAACGCCACGAAAGCGTGCTCTTTCCTGTGCAGAGGACAACACATTGGGTGCTATATAGGATTCTGTCGTAAGCGGGCACAGCTGTCTCCCGCTCGTATCGAACCCATTCTCAACACCCTCAAGGAAAACAAGCTAGACCAGAAAGTGACCATCACTTTCAGACATCCTAGCTCTCATGGCAGCTGTATCCACGGTGACACCTTTGGACCTTCTGCACATGAGAGCATTCTAAGTTGTGGCTAAGAACCAGGGGATATCACTAGGGCCAATCCCCAATATGGGTTACGCGCCAGGTGCTTCGTACCCTTTCTACGTGGTTCAGACCCCGGTCTCTACTCTGGGTCCCACTCTAAGTTCATCTTGTCGTCGCTGAGGCTAACGACAGATGCTTCCCTCATAGGCTGGGGTGCGGTCTCTGATGACTGTCCAGCCCAAGGGAGCTGGAGAGGCTATCTTCTCGCATGGCACAGCAATTGCCTCGAAATGATGGCTCTATTTCTGGCCCTAAAGCACTTCCTCCAGCAGTTGAGAGGCTGCCATGTCCTAGTGCGGGGGACAACACTATGGCAGTCTCATATATTATCGCCAGGGCGGACTGTGCTTGCTAGCGCACCAGGTTCCTGTCCCTCAGAGCGATTTACATTCCAGCATGGATGCGGGAGCAGTAGTACTGTCCAGTCTATCTCTGACACACGGGGAATGGTAACCCCACTCCGAAGTAGTCAGGGAGAGATTTTCATGTAGCAAGGCGGACCTCTTGCCTTCTAAGATATGCTTCGCCTTTTACTACTCTTCAGATTTACGTCCACCGCATCAGCTAGTGGCGTAGGTCAGAGCAGCTTCTACATGTTTTGGATGAGAGATGCTATTGCCCTCTCCTATGAGGCATGTGGGTTCACTTCGCCTCTGGGAATCAGGGCTCTTTCAACCCTGGGGATTGCCTCATCTATTGCATTAGCAAGAGGAATTCCCCTGCAGCAAGTATATGCTAAGCAGGTAAACCCAGTCCACTGCCGAATTGTTTCAGTGCTGGAGTTTCCCTCCTCGGGTCTGTGCCCTAGTACTCTCAGGACGTACGTGACTGCATCCTCTCTCAACTATCTTCAGAAAGCTCCATAAACCCAACAGGCACCCTATTGCTCTTGAAGCCTTCTGTCCTCCGCGCTTACAGCTTCGGAGCAGGAGAGACTTCACTTGCTGTGTCCAGCTTGTGCTCTTCAGATCTACGTCCACCGCATCAGCTAGTGGTGTAGGTCAGAGCAGTTTCTACATGTGCTGGATGAGACATGCTATTGCCCTCTCCTATGAGGCGCGTGGCCTCACTTCGCCTCTAGGAATCAGGGCTCTTTCAGCCAAAGGGATTGCCTCATCTATTGCACTAGCAAGAGGTATTCCCCTGCAGCAAGTGTCTGCTAAGCAGGTAAACCCAGTCCACTGCCGAATTGTTTCAGTGCTGGAGTTTCCGTCCTCGGGTCTATGCCCTAGCACTTTCAGGACGTGCGTAACTGCATCCTCTTTCAACTATCTTCCAAAAGCTAAACTATAAACCCAACAGGCACCCTATTGTTTTTGAAGCCTTCTGTCCTCCGCGCTTACAGCTTCGGAGCAGGAGAGACTTCACTTGCTGTGTCCAGCTTGTGCTCTTCAGATCTACGTCCACCTAGTAGCGTAGGTCAGTGGCGTAGGTCAGTGGCGTAGGTCAGAGCAACTTCTTCATGCTCTGGATGAGAGATGCTATTGCCCTCTCCTATGAGGCGCGTGGGCTCACTTCGCCTCTAGGAATCAGGGCTCATTCAACCAGGGGATCGCCTCAGCTATTGGATTAGCAATAGGTATTCCCCTGCAACAAGTGTGTGCCAAGCAGGTAGACCCAGTCCACTGCCAAAATGTTTCAGTGCTGGAGCTTCTGCAGTAAAAGCTTGTCCTTGGGCTTGTGCCCTAGTACCCTCAGGATTTTCTTAGCTGCATTGTTTGAAGCCTTCTGTCCTCCGCCTTTTACAGCTTCGGAGCAGGAGAAACTTCACTTACTATCCAGTATGTGCTTTTCAGATTCACGTCCACCGCATCAGCTAGTGGCGTAAGTCAGAGCGCCACTATACTGGGTGAGAGACGCATATTGCCCTCTCCTATGAGGCGCGTGGGTTCACTTCGCCTCTGGGAAGCAGGGCTCACCCAACCAGGGTGATCATCCCAGTCTCACCAGCAGGAGGTATCCCCTGCAGTAATTGTGTGGCGCGAAGAGTTGGTTCCTCCCCGCACACATTTCTTACATTTATAAATCTGGATGTTCATGCTACTCCGGGCTCACTGCCCCCGAGTTAGCTGCCCAGGCATAGCTCTGAGACCTTCTTGGCTTTGTGCGCACACGCTACACAACCTTGGGGTCCAGACACCTGTAGTGCGGCGGCGTTGGTATTCTCGTTCCCATAGCGTTTTCACGCAGCATCGAGTGTAGCCTTGCTAGGGAACGTCTCGGGTTACATTTCTGTAACCCTGTTCCCTGAAAGGCGGGAACGAGATGCTGCGTCGCAATGCCGCACTACCACGTGACCGGACGGCTGTTCAGACAAATTAATCTGAGGTCGTTGCCGGCTCACCTGTTTTTATAACCTCCACCTACATCTAATCAGATGACGTCACCTGTCGAGGTTATATATAGCCAAAAACTCTGGCGTGTTTTCACAGCATGCTTCAACGACCGGCAACGCGACAAACTGGTTCCCATAGCGTTTTCACGCAGCATCTCGTTCCCGCCTTTCAGGGAACAGGGTTACAGAAATGTAACCCGAGACGTTTGCTATCCTGTGGCGACCTCTGGGACAGGATCCCTCCAATGTCAATGTTAGATGCATCAACCTCCAATTCAATTCAATTCAATTCAATTTTATTTATATAGCGCTTTTAACAATGGTCATTGTCTCAAAGCAGCTTCACAAAAATTAAAGAAATTTAACAAAAAAAATAAAAAAATAAATAATAATAATAAAAAAAAAAAAATAATAATAATAATAATAATTATAGAAAAGAAAATAATTGGAAGTGTGGATGTGTGAGAAAAATGTGCAGATAATAATAATGAGACGAATGAATGAAATTTCTCTGATGAGCAAGCCAAGGGTGGCGGCGACGGTGGCAAGGAAAAACTCCCTGAGATGGCATTAGGAAGAAACCTTGAGAGGAACCAGACTCAACAGGGAACCCATCCTCATTTGGGCGATAATAGATAGAAATGATATAACATCTTGTGTGTTGTGCAGGTGAAAATTCAATATGACAGAAATTATTTAAATTGACATGAAGACCAGTTCAGCATAGGGACGAGTCAGTAGGTGCAGAGGGCAGATGAGGTCTGGATCACTGGAAGCACAGGAGCAGCATGTGTAGCTCCAACCATCATAAAGCTGAATCCAGCTGGAGCTGGTCCTTCTCTGGATGCCTCAGGAACCTCGCAGGGTCGGCCTTTGTCTACTGAAGCTGGCAAAATCTCCCGATGCCTCGGGATGGGTAGAGAAATACAGAACAGATGGGGAGAATTAGCGTAGTTGCCATTCGGTATAGGTGTACTGGAGTATGAGATTATGGGATGAGTTATGTGTATGCCAGATTAAAAAGATGCGTCTTGAGTCTACTTTTGAACTGAGAAACCGTGTCTGCTCCCCGAACACTGTCTGGACGGCTATTCCAAAGCTTTGGAGCTAAATATGAAAAAGCTCTACCCCCTTTTGTAGAACCTCCACCACAAACTGGCGGGACGGGTCGGGGATGCTCAGTATGGAAGCTGAAGTGAACCTTCTCTTGAGGTCGGTGAAGGCTCTCACCGCCTCCTTGTTCCAACAGAAGCGCATCTTGGAGGAGGTCAGAGAGGTTAAAGGATCGGCAGTGTCGTTCCCGCCGCTTTTGATGGCGAAGGTCCGAAATTCAATGTCGTAATCGTAAGCAGAGCGTGATCTCTGTAAATACTGAGAGAATCTCACCGCGTGTTGTCTGGATAAATTCAGCGTTTATTTATTCTTTGGGTAAGAGTTAATCTGCAGGTTATTTCTGTGACTGGAATATAATGTGATGCAGTTCATGAGGGACACAAGATGAGGATATATGTAACGCTCATAAACGGGTTCATATTTTATCCACTTTGGCCGTGACTTTCCACGGTAGCGCGAGAGCTTAGTTAACGAGTTGGATAAAAACCCTGAAGTGTTTATCAGTTACTGTAAGGAGGAGGAAGGGGGAGGTGTGTGTGTGGGGGGGGGGGAGTATGAGGGGCTTCAGTAAGTTATAGTTTGGCTTCAGGGATGAACTAATGCTCATATACGAGTGTTATATCGCTTAACTTATTTGTATGAGAAGCGCATTAAGTAAATTCTCGGTTAATTTAATTCAGACGATAATACAGACAGACCGTGATTAACACTAACAAAGTTCACTGGATAACATTAGCACAGGCAGTTTATTTACATTCCAGAATCCCCAAAACAGTATTTTACACACTCTGTGGTAAATAGGTTTATTAATATCTATTATTTTTATTAGAACTAGATGTTCTGTGAATTTTATTTGTCTTTGTCTTCACTAAATTCTCCTGTTGTCTTTAAGCAGAGCTGCGCTGTGGAGGATTGGGGGGTCAGATGGCTGACGGCTGGACTTCTGGAGCTACAGGACTGGAGGAGCCTGAACAAGCTGTTGAGGGAGCTTTAGGAGGGATGACGTCACAGTGCAACAGCTTTAGAATGATGTTTGATCAGGTCTACTGTATATTCTGAACATAGAACTGCAAAATGTCTGATACAGTACTTTAGGGGAAACAAAGACTTAAACTGTTCCATCTTATGGTTTTTAAAATTTGATATTTTAATATAAAAGGACTATAGATAGATACTTATAAGCAGCTGGTGTATCCGAGTAGTTTAATGAACTTTAAGCAAAAACACAACATTTATAAATGTGTGCTTTAGGTGAGGCTCAAACTCGGTATTGCTTCACCTGTACTGCTTTATAAGTACCATGCGCTAACCGATTGCGCCACTGGAGCCACACAGAATTTACACTTGTCAGAAGTGGGATATATTGCAATGAGTAGTTATATTAATTAATTAATTAATTAATTTAAAATAGCATAAGCATCATGGATTGTGTATTGAGTGATTTAAAAAAATCTGTTTTATTAATCGTTTTTTTTTTTACCACATCACCTATTTGAAACTATGTTGACAATGTAAGAACTGCCTATATATTGAGCATACATACATATACATATGTATACATACAAGCAGTCAATGCTCCACCTGGCGGGATTATACATCATTGCAACCATCGTTTTAGAAAGCGCATGGGGGTGTTTAGTGGGCGGGGCATCGTTAACCGCGTCATCGCGGGGGATCACATTCCGTGCACAAATTAGGCATTGACCTGTCATGGTTCTGTCACGAACTTGTCATGCTCCAGGCGGCTGTTTGACGTGGCTCCCACTGTAAGAGACCTAATTTGCTAACTAGTGGAGACAAGACTGATTGACCGGACAATTTTTTTTTTTAGCAACATAAATTAACAACATAAATTAACAAAAACTAACTAGCTAACCCAAAGACAACAGACAACATAAAGTGCACATGCAAATGTGCAAACAGGCAACAAAGTGACAGTGTGACAAACACAGCTTAACATAATACTATGTGGTTTTGAGGTGATAAGTTGAGGTAGTGCAGAACCAGTAAACGTTTTAGAATTAAGAAGAATTAAGAAGGTAGTGCAAAAAGTAATCCAGTAATGAATATTGTGCAAAAGAGCATTTACAGGTTGGTGTGTACAATAGTTTGGTAGTGTAGGTCAGTGTGTTTGCACTTGTGGTGATTAGTTCAATTCAATTCAGTTTTATTTGTATAGCGCTTTTAACAATTGACATTCTCTCAAAACAGCTTTACACAATCAAAAGAATTATTTAAGTTTGTATGGAATGTGAATGTGTATGAATCAAAAATGTTCAGATAGTCCCTGGTGAGCAAGCCCGAGGGCGACAGTGGCAAGGAAAAACTCCCTGAGATGGTAATAGGAAGAAACCTTGAGAGGAACCAGACTCAACAGGGAACCCATCCTCATCTGGGTGAAACAGATAGCAGGAAATTATCTGCATTTATACAGTGTGTTAAGTGTTAGGTTCAGCTATAATAGTTGATGTTAATTGATGTTAAAATGGAGTCCAGTAGTTATTGGAGACTCAGATAGACTTGTAGAAAGTTCCAGTCCTGAACTATCGAATTGTCAAGTCCTTAGAGAAACAGCTGACAACACCAGTCGAGGCCAGAACCATCTTCTAAGTGGAGAGAATCATCCGCAGACACCAGACACATCCCAAAGAGACACACGGGGCATCCATGCGACGAGACCTCCAACCAGAAACGGGGCACCAGGATGGATCAGACAGGTCCGGAGGGCAGAGGGAGTCTGGATCACTGGCAGCTCAGGAATGACGTGTAGCTCGACAGAGAGAGAGAGAAAGAGTGAAAGGGGGAGAGAGGAAAGAGAAAGAGGGGGAGAAAGGAAGAAGAGGAGAGATGGAAATTAGGTATGGTCACAGTCACAATGTATAATGTGAATGTATATTTACTGTAGAGTGCAAGCAGAGACTCCGGCAGGACTAACTATGACAGCATAACTAAAAGGGAGAGCCAGAAGGAAACACAAACATGAGGGCTCCCTGAGATATAAAGCAAACAATCACCTCACAATCAACAAACCTGAGTGATCAAATGAGAGTGAGGAAGACAGCATCTAAACATACCAGTTCACCATAATACTCTACGTCCATGAGTCCCCCAGATCTGCTCCTTTACCTATGGCAAATCTATTTATAAAAATGCTTGGCTAAATAAATAGGTTTTTAGCCTAGACTTAAACACTGAGGCTGTGTCTGAGTCCCGAACACTATTTGGAAGACTATTCCATAATTTTGGGGCTTTGTAAGAAAAAACTCTGCCCCCAGCTGTAGTTTTCATAATACACGGTACTGATAAGCAGCCTGCATCCTTTGACCGAAGTAGGCGTGGCGGATCGTAAGACACTAGCAGTTCGCTCAGATACTGCGGCGCGAGACCATTTAATGCTTTATATGTCAAGAGTAGTATTTTAAAATCAATGCGAAATTTCACAGGGAGCCAGTGTAGTGAAGATAGGATAGGGGTGATGTGCTCATATCTTCTGGTTCTAGTGAGGACTCTCGCTGCTGCATTCTGGACTAGCTGAAGCTTGTTTGTGCACCTAACAGAACATCCAGACAGTAAGGCATTACAATAGTCCAACCTAGAAGTGATAAAAGCATGAACTAGTTTTTCTGCATCGTTTAGCGACAATATATTTCTTATCTTGGCAATATTTCTCAGGTGAAAGAATGCTATCCTGGTGATATTATCTACATGAGCTTCAAATGAAAGGCTGGAATCTATAATCATGCCGAGGTCTTTTACTGTTGCACTTGATGGAACAGAAAGGCCATAAGATTATTCAGTCCAGTCTCAATGTTTTGAGGTAGTTGAGTTAAGCTGAGTGATAATGTTTGTGCATGTGTGTGTATGTGTGTGTGTGTGTGTTTATCAGTCCAGTCCCTTTTTGTTGAGAAGACGGATGACTTGTGGAAAAAAGCTATTGCACAGTCTGGATGTATGTGCCTGAATGCTTCGGTACCTTTTTCCAGATGGCAGGAATGTGAAGTGTGTGTGAGAGGGGTGTGTCCGATCAGCCACAATGCTGGAGAATGGTCGCCTCGTATCCTTCTAAAGTCAGCAATCATCTCCTTTATCTTGTCAACGGTGAGAACATCTGCCAGCTGTTCCGCACATTCTCTGAGCACTCTGCCTGGGATGTTGTCTGGACCAGCAGCTTTACGTGGGTTGACTCTGCATAGAGTTTTCCTCACATCAGCTGTAGTGAGACACAGCACCTGGTCGTTCGGAGGAGGGGTGGTTTTCCTCGCCGCCACATCTGTCGAACCAAGCGTAGAAGTTGTTCAGTGCATCTGGGAGGGAGCCGTCACAGGCAGGTGATGTTGTCCTGTAGTTTGTAAGCCCTGCCACATGTGCCGTGTGTCGCCGCTGTCCCTGAAGTGATTGTGGATTTTCTGGGCATGTGCACATGTGCGCCTCTCTGATGGCCCGAGAGAGTTTGGCCCTTGCTCTTCTAAGGGCCACCTTGTTTCCCGCTTTGAAGGCAGAGTCTCGGGTCCTCAGAAGTTCACGCACTTCCGCAGTTCTGGTTGGGTCGTGAGATGATGCTCTTGGAGACAGTGACGTCATCAGTGCACTTGTTGATGTAGCTGGTCACTGATGACGTGTACTTCTCCAAGTCAGTGAATTCTCCGTAAGTTGCAGCCTCCCTAAACATGTTCCAGTCAGTGCTCTCGAAACAGTCCTGAAGAGCAGAGACCTGAGTGGTGATATCAGCAGGAGTCTGCCTAGTGCTGAGGAGTTCTTGCTGCTGCTTCCCGAGCAGGGCGCCTTGGCTATCCAGGGCCAGCCTCATTCTGTCGTACTCTACTGTATCCATTACGTTTGGCTGGATTATTGTCAGATGGTAGCGACAAAGTGGCGGAGAGATAGATCCAGATGCAGAGAAGCAGATGTGGTCGTGAGGCGTTTGAGTAGCTGAAGCTGTGTGTTGTGAAGAAGAGCCATAGTCAAGGAATGAGAGCGAGAGTACAAAGAGCTGTGTAATCCATCAGCACGGGTGTGACGCCAAAAAAACGTGAAGCAGAGCCGTAG
This sequence comes from Channallabes apus, assembly GCA_030522415.1. NCBI lineage: Eukaryota > Metazoa > Chordata > Actinopteri > Siluriformes > Clariidae > Channallabes > Channallabes apus. The sequence continues at coordinate 43,039,206 of CM060111.1, forward strand.
TCAAGGAATGAAAGCAAGAGTTCAACGTTAAATCAGAGAGTATCAACTAATCCAAAACGTGAGAGGAGAATCAGGAAAACAGGAAAACAAAGCGGGGTTGACAATGTGAAAACTATTAAACAAATATTGAGGTGAGAAAACACACAATAATCCGGAAGCGAGATAACGCGCTGTGCTTCCTTATAAGCCGGAATAAATCAGCGCAAAATGAGAAATCGGAGTGCAGGTGGGGAAGTCCGGGGGCATGTAAGGAAAGATGTGTGAGAAAACATGACTGCGTGATGAGATACACGCCAGCGTGGGAAAGGAAATGTCAAGGGATAAAAGCAGACTTGGTGAACGTGGTGGGTGCGTGAGTTTGTGACAAGCACACACCACACAAGGCTGTGGGGTTTAAATTCAGTCTGAATCACTGTCACTGTCTGTACACTAAGATTATTACTCCTAATAACATACATTATTTAATGGAAGAAAAATCTGAAACACTAATCCAAATCAAACTACTTAAAACCACCAAGAATGTTTCCTTCTATATCTTAGTCCATCTGTTCTTTCAGTCATAATATAAAGCCTTCATTGTTCACTTCCCCTTAATCCTGACAATAAAAAAAATGGTTTCAGGTTCACATGCAGCTAGAAGTAAGCTTTCTAATCACACAGTAACTCTGGATGGCTTTTCTGTTCCACCATGTGCAGCAGTTAAACACCTTGGTGTGATTATAGATTCCAGTCTTTTCACTCAAAGCTCCGGTAGCTGGTAACAAACCAGAAAGTAAGTATTCCATACATTAAAGTACCATGTAAAACCAAGTGCCCTAACAAACATAAACATAGCTACAGGTTAACACTAGAAGCGCCGAGCACGGTCATTTTGACCGCAAGGGGGGAAAAACAAGACTTCACAGTCGATCAAATTCCAGGACCCTCCTTTCATGACTTTTCCTAGATATGTGAGCTTAATCACCCTGCATGCTTAAATTTTCTAAATCACACCAGTAAAAGCCAGTATAAATCTATTTTGCTCTTATTTACATGAAATGCCTGACAGATTAGTTCTGAACTCACTTTCGTGAAATTATTGCTAAAACAATGTAATGACCCCTCCTGAGGATATAAAGTTTTATTATTGTGTTTGAATAAATCAGATCTACCACAGCTGAACAACGTGTAACATCTGGGCCAGCACGGCCTCAGGGAAGAAGATCGGGTTCCCCGGACTACTGAGCTGCCGTCTCCCCCTAGAGTGTCTGTGTGTGTATGTCATGTCACAATCACTAATTAGTGTCACCTGTATCTTCCTGATGTGTGTGTCTATTTAAACCAGCCGACCCCGTAGCCCACTGTTCGTCCACAGTTATCATCCCTCAGTGTTTCGTATGTGTTTGTGCAACGTGCTTCGTTACTGACGCGATATCGTCATTTCTCTACCTGCCTTTTCGCAGAGGACCTTTATGTGTTATTTTCGCATGTGTTTTCCAGGACTAAACCAGCCCCAGTCACGCGATCGCTGTGGACTACGGTGTTCAGTACACCAGCTGCACTTTTGGGATTCAGGGTCACTTTCGTTTGGGGATTTTTGCGTGGGTGTCAGAACAAGGAGGATCTTCTGTGTGTTGGAGTGTGCAAATAAAGACACCTAATTTCTGTTTACCCTGCACTTGCGTCCTTACTTAGTGCCAACATGACAGATGGACGAACCCATCCAGACGCAGCAGGAGTTCCGCTACCAACCCGAGATCACACAATGAGGTGCATACAGAAGCAGCAGAAAGAGATCGAAGGTCTGGCGCGCGCCGTCAGCGACTTGGCGCACTGCGTGAAGCACTTAGCCGACCCCGAAGCTGCAGCAGCTGGAGCACCGAGACGTACCACGCCCTCGCCGCCGAGACCCGCCCCCCCAGAGAGGTATGCAGGGGATCCGGAAGGATGCAAGGGCTTCCTCCTGGCATGTGAGCTTTATCTGTCGGAATACCCGGACATGACAGACACGCAACGCATCCGCTTTGTGATTCAACAGCTCACCGGGCCGGCCATGGATTGGGCCGCGGCCATCTGGAGCGAAGGCGGGGAGCTCACGAGTCGATATCCGAGATTTATAGCCGCGATGAGGGCGGTGTTTGAACATCCAGACCAAGGGCGTTCTGGAGAACAACGCCTGATGAGACTGAGACAGGGGAGCCTCCCAGTGGCGGATTATGCCATCCAGTTTCGCGTGATGGCTGCGGAGAGTGGCTGGTGCGAGAGGAGTCTGCTCGCACGGTTCCGGGATGGGTTGCAGCCGGATATCCAGCTGGAGCTTTCGTGCCGAGACACCGGTCTCTCCCTGGATGAGACCATTAATCTCGCCATCAAACTCGACCAGCACCTCCGCAGTCAGCGCCCATGCTCATCTGCCAGGGTGGCACCATCGCGCTCCTCTGACTCACGACGACCACCCCCTCGTGAGGTCGGAGATCCTGCCCGGCCAGAGCCCATGGACGTAGGCACTTCCCGCCTCACGGTGGCAGAGCGGAGAAGACGCCTCACCTCGGGGCTGTGCCTGTACTGTGGGGGGGAAAAGCACCAGATCAGAGACTGCCCATTGCTGAAAGTAACGTCGCACACACCGCCCCGTACACATCACCCATTTGTACTAAAAGCACAGTTGCAATATGATAATTATGTTTTGTCTTTCTTCCCCTTAGTAGATTCCGGGGCGGCTGGGAACTTCATCTCTTCCTCCTTAGCTTCCTCGTTACGAGCTCCCGTGTCGAAGCTACCACAGCCGATAACGATTAAAGCTCTAGATGGCCGAGAATTAGACCAATCGCCTATTTCTTCCATAACCACGCCACTGCGATTAACTTTCCCCGATCACACTGAGGAGTTAAAATTCTTTGTGCTCCCTCAGTCTGGTCATTCCGTCGTGCTAGGGCTTCCATGGCTCTGTGCTCATAACCCTAATTTCAATTGGGCTCAATCTCGTGTCTCGTCCTGGTCCCCGAGATGCGCAAAACAATGCAAACCGCCCACGTTGGCGGTCCAAACCACCACTATAGAAAGTCCGAATGCCCACTGTGAAATTAATGTGCCATCTGAGTATCAGCGGTTTAAGGATGTATTTAGTGTTAGGGCAGCAGTACGACTCCCCCCTCATCGCCCGTGGGACTGTGCGATAGAACTGTTGCCGGGGAAAGCACCTCCTTGCGCACGCATTTACCCACTGTCCCTGGCAGAAACCGGGGCCATGGAGGAATACGTGAGCGAGGCACTCCAGCAGGGGCTCATCAGCCGGTCCACGTCACCAGCATCGGCAGGTTTTTTTTTCATAGAGAAAAAAGGGGGGGGCTTACGGCCCTGTATTGATTACAGGGGGCTCAATGCCATCACAGTGAAGTACAAGCACCCGCTGCCCCTGGTTCCGGCCGCAATCGACCAACTCCGAGGCGCTTTTCTTTTCACCAAACTCGACCTCCGCAGCGCATATAACCTCGTTCGTGTGCGCAAGGGTGATGAGTGGAAGACTGCGTTTAGCACTGCATCTGGGCATTATCAGTATAACGTTATGGCATATGGACTGGTAAACGCACCTGCGGTGTTTCAGGGGTTCATGAATTACGTGTTCCGGGATATGTACAACCGCTTTGTCATAATTTATCTGGATGATATCCTGGTTTATTCGCGGTCATATTCGGAGCACGTCCTTCATGTGACAGCCATCCTTCAGCGCCTGCGCAAACACGGGCTCTATGTGAAGGCGGAGAAATGTACATTTCATCAGCGGGAGGTGTCATTTCTCGGCTACCACATAGGGCCACTGGGGGTCGAGATGGAGCAAGCTAAGGTCGCGGCGGTGCAACAATGGCCCGAACCCAAGACAGTGAAGGAGCTACAGAGATTCTTGGGGTTTGCTAATTTTTATAGGCGTTTCATTCGGGGCTTCAGCATGGTGGCAGCACCGCTCACTTCACTACTGAAAGGTAAGCCGAAACACCTGCGCGTCTTCCCAGTGGAAGCTCGTGAGGCGTTTATACGTCTAAAAACTGCATTTACTACGGCGCCTATCCTAAAATTACCGAACCCTGACAAGCCCTTTTTAGTGGAGGTCGATGCGTCCGAGGTAGGGTTAGGAGCTGTGCTGTCACAACGCCATGGCCACCCCGAGAAACTATACCCTTGCGCTTTCTTCTCTAGGAAATTAACACCTGCCGAATGCAATTATGATATCGGTAACAGAGAGCTGCTAGCAGTCAAAACGGCATTAGAGGAGTGGCGACACTGGCTGGAGGGGGCGAAACACTCATTTACGGTACTCACTGACCATCGCAATCTCGAGTACCTCCAACAGGCAAAAAGACTGAACTCACGTCAAGCCCGATGGGCGCTCTTTTTCACGCGTTTCCAATTTGTTATCACCTATCGCCCCGGCTCTAAAAATATCAAAGCGGACGCGCTTTCCCGCTGTTATCCGTCGCCGGAACCCATTACGGAACCGGAACCAATATTACCATCGTCACTCGTCATGGCACCGGTCATGTGGGATCTCGAGTCGGAGTTAACTCAGTGGGCGCGGTCCAATCCCGCGCCTAGGGGTTGCCCCCCGAATCGAACCTACGTGCCGAAGTCATTTCGGGAACGAGTGACGATCGAGGCTCATACGAGTCTAGCTTCTGGACACCCGGGCGTTACACGTACATATCACCCCCTGGAACCAAAGTTCTGATGGCCGAAAATGCGGGAAACCGTGAAAAGGGTTGTTCTGTCTTGTGCCACCTGTGCGACTACGAAAAGTCCCCATAACCTACCCGTTGGAAAATTAATGCCCCTCCCGGTACCGAATAGGTCGTGGTCCCATGTCGCAGTGGACTTTGTCACGGACCTGCCGGTCTCGAACGGGTACACCACGATTCTCGTGGTAATAGATCGTTTTTCTAAGGGATGCAAGTTCATCCCGTTTCGTTCCCTTCCGTCAGCCCTCCAGGTGGCGCACACGCTATTCACTTCTGTATTTCGGAACTACGGCATACCCAAAGATATTATTTCCGATCGTGGTCCTCAATTTATCGCAAGGGTCTGGAAAGCTTTCTTTCAGAAGTTGGGGACCACAGTTAGCATAACGTCGGGCTACCACCCCGAATCTAATGGACAGGCAGAGCGGACTGTTCAGGAACTCGGGAGATATCTTCGAGCATATTGTAGCAGCCGACAATATGAATGGGCTGACTGTCTCCCCTGGGCGGAATATGCGCAGAATTCGCTTCGCCACTCCTCTACCGGCCTCACGCCGTTTCAGTGCATATTGGGCTATCAGCCTCCGCTTTGTCCCTGGGATGCCACTCCCACCGATGTGCCGGTGGTGGATGAGTGGTTCAGGAAAGCGGAGAGTGTGTGGGAAGACGCACACACAAAAATTTTCGGAGCAGTGCAGCGATTTAAAAAACATGCCGATAGACGACGACGGGAGAGTCCTCCGCTCCAGGTAGGCGATCGGGTGTGGCTCTCGACACGGGACCTTCACCTTCACCTCCCCTGCAAAAAACTCTCTCCCAAGTTCATCGGTCCTTTCTCCATTGCAGCACAAATAAACCCTGTCTCATACCGCCTCACTCTCCCCACACATTTACGTATTAACCCTGTCTTTCATGTCTCCCTTCTCAGGCCAGTGGTCCGGGGCCCGCTGGACGAAGGAGCAGCGGAACCTTCCCTCCCTGGGGCCGTAGACATAGGGGGCACCCCAGCGTTCCGAGTCAAGCAGCTATTGGACTCACGGAGGAGAGCAGGGGCTTTGCAGTATTTAGTCGACTGGGAGGGATACGGTCCGGAGGAGCGGAGCTGGGTTCCGGCACGAGATGTACTGAGTCGTGAACTCGTGACAGACTTTCATAGGGCCAGGCCGGATCGCCCCGCTCCGCGGCCGCCGGGTCGCCCCGCCCACCGGCGAGGCTGGCACACAGGTACAGCCTCGCTCCCTCCTACAGCGCTGGGTGGTCGCTCCCGCCTCCCTCAGGAAGCCGGTCCTGGGGGAGGGGATACTGTAACATCTGGGCCAGCACGGCCTCAGGGAAGAAGATCGGGTTCCCCGGACTACTGAGCTGCCTCCCCTAGTGTGTCTGTGTGTGTATGTCATGTCACAATCACTAATTAGTGTCACCTGTATCTTCCTGATGTGTGTGTCTATTTAAACCAGCCGACCCCGTAGCCCACTGTTCGTCCACAGTTATCATCCCTCAGTGTTTCGTATGTGTTTGTGCAACGTGCTTTGTTACCGACGCGATATCGTCATTTCTCTACCTGCCTTTTCGCAGAGGACCTTTATGTGTTATTTTCGCATGTGTTTTCCAGGACTAAACCAGCCCCAGTCACGCGATCGCTGTGGACTACGGTGTTCAGTACACCAGCTGCACTTTTGGGATTCAGGGTCACTTTTGTTTGGGGATTTTTGCGTGGGTGTCAGAACAAGGAGGATCTTCTGTGTGTTGGAGTGTGCAAATAAAGACACCTAATTTCTGTTTACCCTGCACTTGCGTCCTTACTTAGTGCCAACATGACACAACGTCACTTTTCCGTTATGGTAACATAAGCACCTCGGATACCTGTCGCTGCTGCTGTGGAAATATTACACAAATATTACCCTGGATAACAACCAAATCACTCCTTCAGCCAATGCCCGCAATCTTGGGGTAACCGTGGACAATCATCTGTCATTTTCCCCACACATCGCTAACCTTACTAGCTCTTGTAGATTTCTTCTTTACAATATCAAAAGAATTCACCCATTTCTTTCTTCACAGGCTACTCAGGTGCTTGTTCAGTCCCTTGTTATTTCAAGACTGGACTACTGCAACTCACTCCTGGCAGGTCTGCCTCTGTCCACGATTCATCCTCTGCAACTGATCCAGAATGCAGCAGCACGTCTCGTTTTTAACCTCCCCAAGTTCTCCCACACCACCCCACTCCTCCGCTCCCTGCACTGGCTTCCTGTAGCTGCCCGCATCAAATTCAAAACGCTGATGCTTGCCTACAAAGCTAAAAATGGCCCAGCACCCACTTACCTCTCTGCTCTAATCACACCACACACTGCACCACGTTCCCTCCGATCCTCCAGCACTGCTCGCCTCATCCCACCATCTCTCAGGGATCGAGGGCGGCATTCATCCAGGCTCTTTTCTGTTCTGGTACCTAGGTGGTGGAACGAACTTCCTCTAGATGTCCGTACAGCAGAGACTTTGACTATCTTCAAACGACGACTCAAGACGCATCTGTTTCTCCAGTACTTGGACTAACCCCTCCCCCCCCCCCACCAAAAAAAAAACAAAAAAACTAATGGCACTTAGTTATTAACCTAGTTAACCCAGTGTATGTATCCAGTGATGTAAACTTTAAAGCACTTTTTGTAAGTCGCTCTGGATAAGAGCGTCTGCCAAATGCCTAAATGTAAATGTATGTATGTATGTGTGTGCTCTGCGATGGACTGGCACCCTGTCCAGGGTGTACTCTGCCTTGTGCCCGAAGTCTCCTGGGATAGCCTCCAGGTCCCCGCGACCCGAGTACAGGATAAAGCGGTATCGAGAATGAATGAATGAATGAATGAATGAATGAATAACGTATTGAAACGTTTATAACTTATAGAAAATGATTAGATTAATTTACAAGATGTATGCTATATAATACTAAGAGTTTCTTGGGCACTGGTGGCTCAGTGGTAAGTGTTTCGCCTGCCATGTGGAAGACCCGGGTTCGATACCCATTTTGGACTTACTGTAAGTGACCCATATTTATTTTTTTCTTAGTTTAAAAAATGCTTTGTTTTTTAAGGCCTTCATTAAAATACACATTTAGGAGGAGTGGAATGTGAGAAAGGTTCACCACTTCCTGTTGGTGACGTAGCTTCCTGTTTTTGTATCGTTGCCGCGAAAGTTTCGCGTTTGTATTAGCGTTTAAATTACATAGCTTTTTCATTTATACAATAACAATATTAATAGCAACTAGCTTTTACATCTTCATACTATTCGGCTTTGCCTTTTTTTTTAAGAATGCGCGAGTTCCTTCGTCTAAGAACAACAAACAGAATTCAGCTCCAAACAACTAAAACTGTCACAGAGGTACGTTATAATGTCTACCATTCAGCTCGTTCAGTGTGTGGTGTGCAGGATGTTTAGACATTCTTCCTCCGTCATTAGTGATAATTTTATTTGTGGTAGGTGTGTGTTAGTGAGCACTCTGACGGAGAAGATATCAGCGTTAGAGGAGCGCATCCAGACTGTAGAGAGGGTTAGAGAGTGTGAGAGCAGCGCTATTCCCGTAGCGGACAGTCTGGGTGCCACAGGCGGAGATAAACAGCCCCCGACTCCGGCATTAGAACCCTCACAGCGGGGCGAGTGGGTGACGACTCGGCGGCATACTCGTTTAGCCAAAGCTAACGCTAAGGCTAGCCCACCGGAGCACACCTCCTCTGCGCTTCACGTGTCCAACAGGTTTGCTCTCTTCAGTGCTGCACCCACTGAGAAACCTGAAAGAGCTCTGGTTATAGGAGACTCTATACTGAGGCACGTGACATTATCTAGACCTTTAGGGGCGCCAGCAGCAGTGGTTAGGTGTATCCCGGGAGCCAGAGCACCGGACATAGCAGGTAATCTTAGGGCTCTAGGACAGCACAGCTTCTCTAAGATAGTGGTACATGCTGGAGCTAACGATATACGCCTTCGTCAGTCAGAGGTTAGTAAGAGTAACTTTACAGAGGTGTTTAAATTAGCGAAGGCGATGTCCGATGAAGTAGTATGCTCTGGTCCCATCCCAATGAGACGTGGCAACATAGCTTACAGCAGGTTATGGTCGCTGAACCGCTGGATGTCCAGGTGGTGCTCCGAAAATAATGTGGGCTTCATAGACAACTGGAAGACCTTTGAGGGCAAAGCTGGCCTGTTAGGGCGGGACGGTGTCCATCCCACTCGGGAAGGTGCTGCTCTCATTTCTTGTAGTATAGCTCATAGTCTCAGTAGAGGTCTAGTTAATCGGTGACAATCCAGAGCCCAGGCCAGGGAGCAGATAGACAGGCTAAACCAACCGTCTGCTAGCTGTCGTCACTCAGGGTTCACATTATTGAGACTGTGTCTTTTCCCCGAGCTAAGCAAAAATGTAGAAAGACTCAGAAATTCTGTTTTAATAATTTAATTAACATAAAGACCACAAACTCGGATCACACAGAATGCACAGCCGGCACCTCTGATCTGAAGCTAGGACTGTTAAATATTAGATCTCTCGCATCAAAAGTGGGTATTGTTAATGAAACAGGGGTTAAACAGGACGAGTATGTAGCTCTAAATGAAGCTACAGTAGTCCTCCTGGATACAGCTACATACACCAGCCTCGGTTAACTGGTAGAGGAGGAGGCGTCGCAGTTATTTACAATGATAATCTGTCTATCGTACAAAAAAAGAGACACAAATTTAACTCATTTGAAATTCTTTATAGTAACATAAGTGTATTTAAGTATATTAAGTCAGCTCAGTCGATTCCACTAATTATAATTTACAGACCTCCAGGGCCGTATTCTGAATTTCTTTGTGAATTTGCACATTTCATCTCAAACCTAGTCATTTCTGTAGACAAAGTGTTAATTGCTGGAGATTTTAACATTCATTTTGAGAATCCAGAAGACCCTCTGAGAACAGCATTTATGTCCATACTGGACTCCGTAGGCATAAATCAGTGTGTAGTAGGACCCACTCATAAAGCAGGTCACACTTTAGATTTAATAATATTCTTCGGATTAAGTATAAGAAATGTATTCACAATTCCACTGTCTGAAATTATCTCAGATCACTATCTTGTCTCCATTCAAGTCTGTCACAGTGATAATGTACGCACAGCACCGCGCTACCGTATTAAACGTACATTCACATCAACTACCACACAGAGTTTTATCAGTAATCTCCCAGAGTTACCAACTTCGATTAGGTCACCGTCTGACCCCACAGAACTCGATCAGGAGACTGAATATTTAGAGTCGACACTTCGTTGTACCTTAGATAATGTAGCTCCAGCTAAAAGAAAAATTATTAGAGATAAGAAACTCGCTCCCTGGTATAACGATCACACGCGCACTTTAAAACAGACCGCTCGGAAATTAGAGCATAAATGGCGTCAAACTAAATTGTTAGTATTTCAAATAGCATGGAAAGAGAGCATCCTGAACTATAGGAAAGCTCTTAGTGTAGCTAGATCAACGTATCTCTCCACTCTTATAGAAGAAAATGAAAATAATCCTAGATTTTTATTTAATACCGTAGCCAAATTAACCAGAAATAAGACCACTACAGAAATCTCCACAACAACATCATGCAATAGTGAGGACTTCATGAACTTTTTTAATAATAAAATTGTAAATATCAGACATAAAATTGAGGCTTTGTAACCGAACAATATAATTGATACAGATGTTAACCTAGCCATGTCAGATTCAAACCTAGAATACTTTACTCCTCTTGAAGAGAATGAACTAATTTCACTCATCTCTTCTGCAAATTCATCAACCTGTATATTAGATCCTATACCGACACATTTTCTTAAACAGATTTTCTTAAACAGATTTTCTTAACCAGTGATAACAGAACCGCTGTTGAGAATAACTAATTCCTCACTCAGCATTGGTTATGTTCCAAAGAAATATATTGTCACTAAACGATGCAGAAAAACTAGTTCATGCTTTTATCACACAGGTTGGACTATTGTAATGCCTTACTGTCTGGTTGTTCAGCTAGGTGCATAAACAAGCTTCAGCTAGTCCAGCGAGAGTCCTCACAAGAACCAGAAGATATGAGCACATCACCCCTATCCTATCTTCAGTACATTGGCTCCCTGTGAAATTTCGCATTGATTTTAAAATACTACTCTTGACATATAAAGCATTAAATTGTTTCGCGCCGCAGTATCTGAGCGAACTGCTAGTGTCTTACGATCCGCCACGCCTACATCAATCAAAGGATGCAGGCTGGTCTGGGGATGATTCTCTCTACTTAGAAGATGGTTCTGGCCTCGACTGGTGTTAGCAGCTGTTTCTCTGAGGACTTGACAATTCGATAGTTCAGGACTGGAACTTTCTATAAGTCTATCTGAGTCTCCAATAACTACTGGACTCCATTTTAACATCAATTAACATCAACTATTATACCTGAACTGCCTGCCACCTAACACACTGTATAAATGCAGATCATTTCCTGCTATCTGTTTCACCCAGATGAGGATGGGTTCTCTGTTGAGTCTGGTTCCTCTGAAGGTTTCTTCCTATTACCATCTCAGGGAGTTTTTCCTTGCCACTGTCGCCCGCGGCTTGCTCACCAGGGACTATCTGAACATTTTGATTCATACACATTCACATTCCATACAAACTTAAATAATCCTTTTGATTGTGTAAAGCTGCTTTGAGACAATGTCAATTGTTAAAAGCGCTATACAAATAAAATTGAATTGAAAGGTAAGGTCAGAAATCTCAATGGAGAATGTACTGACTCCGCCCACTACTAACTGTTAGATGGTGCTAAGATGGGTTCTTTCGACCTGCCGGCATGCAAATGTGTTTGTGTTAAAGCCAGCTCAGACAAACCTGACGAATGCAGGAGCACACACACACACCACACACACACACACACACACACGTGGTACTTTAACTGTTAGTGCATCAACATTGTCTTGTAAATAGCTGATTAAACCTCCAGTATGAACACAGCTGTTCAAAAGAAATACTAAACAGTCACATGGTCTATTTTGTTCTCAAGTGAAATACATCAATACGTTAAAACTTTACACCATGAAAACATCAGTGGAGAAGGATCTGAAGAGACTTTTCTGTATAACCTCATGACTTTGTGACATTGACAGTAAATTTGAACCGTAGACAGTGTTTATTTTGCTGATCATTACAAAACAGCCATGTCCAATAAAAAAGTGCATCTTTAATAAATCATATTGGTTTCGAGTCACAAGTAAAATTAATGAAAGACTGAGAAGGCCTCGTAAACTTGACCCTGAACAGCCACGGTCTGGCTTTAACAATAATAGTTTTTATATTTATGTTTTTTTGTATATATTTTTAAATGTTCAAATAAATGTTTCAGAGTGTATAATTTGTTGTAACCCTCTGGAACTTTTTAGTCCTTTTCCATTCTGAACATCAATTGAACCAGTCATTAACATGTTAGTCAAATAGAGACCAGATACAGACAGATTATAGTAAATACATTAAACAAAAGGGTTAGACAGGTTTTAGCAGACACAAGCTGTTTAGATGTAGATTCATCTCAACATGTGTTATAGAAAGTGTTGCTGTATAAGGAATCAGAAAGTACAACGAGGGTGTTGTTTTATGGAAACATGGGAATGTTCACATTATATTATAACAAAAAGTTTAAATATCTATTCTGGAAAATTCACACAGGGATATAAATGCCTGATAGTTCTGATTACTGGGAATGTTTCACTAGACCTTGAGTTGATTGTAAATAACCTGTCATTTTAAGTTACACAAATTATTTTCTTAAAAATCGTAAAATTATCTTAAAAGCAATTTTAGATGTTTTTCTTTAAGAAAACGTCTCGGGTTACTTTGCAGTAACCCTGTTCCCTGAGAGGCGGGAACGAGATGCTGCGTTAGAACGCTTATGGGAACTATCTTGTCGCATTGCCGGCCATGAAGCATGTGTGGAAAAACGCCATTATCTGGCTACATATAACCTCGGTCAGGTGACGTCATCTGATTAGATCAGGTGGAGGTTATAAATACCGGAAAGCCGGCAACAAAACCTCAGATTATTTGTCTGAATGGACGTCCGGTCACATGGTAGTGCGGCGTTCGGACGCAGCATCTCGTTCCCGCCTCTCAGGGAACAGGGTTACTGCAAAGTAACCCGAGACGTTTCCTTTTCGAGGCTTCACTCAATGCTGCGTTAGAACGCTTATGGGAACGAGAATACCAACGCCGCCGCACTACAGGTGTCTGGACCCCAAGGTTGTGTAGCGTGTGCGCACAAGGCCGAGAAGGTCTCAGATTCATGTCCGGGAAGCTGAACCGAGGACTCGTGAGCCTGGGGTGGCATGGACATCCAGGCTATAAAATCTTATAAATGTGTGCGGAGAGGACCAACCCGCTGCATCACACACTTGTTGCAGGGGAGTACCTCTTGCAAGAGCAATAGATGAGGCGACCCCTCTGGTTGAATGAGCCCTGACTCCTAGGGGCGAAGTGTGTCCACGCGCCTCATAGGAGAGGGCAATAGCATCTCTCACCCAGTGTGACAGAGTATGTGTGGTGGCGGCCGCCCCCCGGTTGCGGCCTCCATAACATATAAAGAGTTGCTCTGACTTACGCCACTGGCTGGTGCGGTGGACATAAGCCTGAAGAGCACGTACTGGGCACAGTAGGTGAAGTTTCTCCTGCTCCGAACCCGCAAAGGGCGGAGGACAGAAGGCTTCCAGGATGACAGGGTGCATGGTAGAGAAAGGAACTTTCGGTAGATAGTTTGGGTGAGGATGCAGAATGGCCTTGACTAGCCCAGGGGCAAAGTCCAGGCAGGATGGGGAGACTGACAATGCACGCAGGTCTCCGATCCTCTTTAGAGAGGTGATGGCCATAAGAAGAACCATCTTGAGAGTCAGAAGCCTGTCGGGCGCTGACTCTAGCGGTTCAAAAGGAGTCTCGATCAAACCTTCGAGCACGATAGATAAATCCCAAGAGGGAGCCGTGACTCTAGTGGGTGGCCTCAACCGTTTAGCTCCACGAATGAAACGGGCAACTAAAGGGTGATTTCCTACAGTAGCCCCTTCAGACAGGACGTGGCAGGCTGAAATAGCGGCCACGTACGTTCTGAGGGTACTAGGGCACAAGCCCGAGGACAATTTCTCTTGCAGGAATTCCAGCACTGAAACAATTCGGCAGTCGACTGGGTCCACCTGCTTAGCCATGCACCAGCTCTCGAATACCTTCCATTTGAAGGCATAAATCCTTCTAGTGGAGGGAGCCCTAGCACTTAGGATGGTGTCAATTACGCCGGCTGAAAGGCCGGCTTGACTCAATTGGTCCCGTTCAGGGGCCAAGCGTGAAGGTTCCAAAGCTTGGGCCGGGGATGAAATATTGTCCCCTGCGCCTGAGATAGAAGATCCCTCCTCACTGGAATCATCCAAGGTGAGCCGTCGAGGAGTGATATTATTTCTGAGAACCATACTCGGGCCGGCCAACGGGGCGCTATCAATAAGAGGCGCAAACCGTGTTGACGGACCCTCGCCAGGACTCCCGGGAGCAGAGCTATCGGAGGGTATGCATAGAGGCGTAAATTGGGCCACGTATGGGCCATCGCGTCCAGACCCAGGGGAGCTGGATGAGTCAGAGAGTAGTAGAGGGGACATTGTGCAGTCTCCTGTGAGGCAAAGAGGTCCACCTCCGCTGTAGAGAATCTCTCCCAGATTTGAGTGACTACTTCGGGGTGGAGTTTCCATTCCCCGTGATTCACAGCTCGTCTGGACAGAAAGTCTGCTCCCACATTCCTGTACCCTGGAATGTGAATCGCCCTGAGGGACAGGAACTTGTCCTGAGCCCAGAGCAGAACCTGATGTGCTAGCTGGTTCAAGCGTCGTGAGCGCAGGCCGCCCTGGCGATTTATGTAGGAGACTACTGATGTGCTGTCCACCCGCACTAGGACATGGTAGCCTCTCAGCTGCTGGAGGAAATGCTGTAGAGCTAAAAATAGAGCTATCATTTCGAGGCAATTGATGTGCCATGCGAAAAGGTGGCCTCTCCAGACCCCTTGGGCTGGACGGCCATCCAAGACCGCGCCCCAGCCGGTAAGGGAAGCGTCTGTCGTTAGCATTTTGCGACGACAAGACGGACCTAGAGTGGGACCCAAGGCGAGAAACCGGGGTCTGAACCACATAGAAAGGGTACGAAGTCCTTTGCGCGTAACCCTTATCCGCCTTCGGGGATTTGTTCTCGTGTGAACTCCCCTGGCTCTTAACCACAGCTGAAACGCTCTCATGTGCAGGAGACCCAAGGGTATCACCATGGACGCAGCTGCTATGAGGCCTAAACATTTTTGTAAGTGATGTACAGTCACTTCTTGGTCTAGTCTGATTCCCTTCAGAGCGTTGTTTATGGATTCGACGCGAGCAGGAGACAGATGTGCCTGCATAGCGATCGAATTCCACCTGACGCCCAAGTAGGTTGTCACTTGTGCTGGAAAGAGAACGCTTTTCGTGGCGTTGAGTCTCAATCCCAGCAAGTGAAGGTGAGCTAGGACGACATCTCGGTGTCGAAGTGCTAGCTGCTGAGACTGGGCCAGTATTAGCCAGTCGTCTATGTAATTCAGAATGCGGATGCCCTGGAGTCTCAAAGGAGCCAGAACTGCATCCATGCATTTTGTATATGTGCGGGGTGATAAGGCTAGACCGAATGGAAGAACCCGAAATTGGTAGGCTTTTCCCCCAAAAGCGAACCTCAGGAACTTCCTGTGCTGTGGCAAAATTTCTATGTGGAAATATGCGTCCTTTAAATCTACTGTCACAAACCAATCCTGTGGTTGGATTTGTGAAACAATAGTCTTTATGGTCAACATTTTGAAGTTGCATTTTTTGAGATAGCGGTTCAAACCGCGAAGATCCAGAATTGGACGCAGACCCCCGTCCTTTTTGGGGACCAGGAAGTACCGACTGTAGTAACCTGACTCCATGTCTGGAGGAGGAACCTGTTCTATGGCTCCCTTCTGCAGTAATTTCTGGAGTTCGGAACTCAGAAAACGCGCCCTTTCCGGTATCACGGAAGTGGAGACCACGCCGTTGAAACGCGGAGGGCGATATGCAAACTGGATCCTGTATCCTTTCTCTACAGTCTTTAAAACCCAGGGGGATATGCCTGGCAGTAGCTTCCACGCTGCCAGCTTCTCCGAAAGGGGTGCAAGTACTTCTACTGGGCTGGGGGGTGTTAGTGGTTCGGTGTCCTGGAATATAGCAGGATGCGACCGAAGGACTAACGTGTCGGAGACCGGTGTTGTCCGAAACACCAAAGGCAGCGGAAACTGAACATCGATCTCCTGGGGGTGCCCAGGGGGGCATGCTCCTATGTGCCCGTCCCCAGGGGGGGTCACCCCCACGGTCCTGAGCTCTGCTATCAGGGACGCTTCTTCGCGAAGAAGACAGAGCGGTCTATTTTTTTGGGGGCGGCCTGAGGGGGGCGCCGAGCCGTACCCCAGTCCTTACGGGGGGGTGCGCGGCTACTGACGCTTTCCTTCTGCGCCTCTCGTCTAGCGAGACTGAGATCGGGTCGAGGTTGGGTGGCCGATGGCCTCGACACCTGGGCACGGCGTGGGATAAATTTCCCAAAAGCTTGTTCATAGAGACTGGCCTCTCTAAATCTGGTAGCGACAGTATTTACAGCTTCGCCAAATAGGCCTGAGGGTGAGATGGGAGCATCGAAAAGGAATGCCCGATCTTTGTCCTTAATGCCAGTTAGATTTAGCCAGAGGTGTCTCTCTGCAGACACCAGGGATGCCATAGAACGGCCAATAGCACGGGCTGTCTGTTTCGTCGCACGCAGGGACAGATCAGTAGCCCGGCGTAATTCTATGAACGCTTCCTGATTCATATTCCCGCTCATGCTCAGATCATTCAGCAGGTCGGCCTGATACGCCTGCAAAACCGCCATGGTGTGCAAGGAAGCGCCGGCCTGACCAGCTGCTTGGAACGCCTTCCCTAACAGGGTAGAAGAAGTTCTACATGCCTTGGAGGGAAGGGTTGGCTTTTTTAATGAAGATGATGTTCCAGGAGCGAGATAGCCCGCGAGCGTCTCCTCAATCTGGGGCATCATCACATAACCCTGTGCTTTTGCATCAACAATATTCGAATAAAATGAAGTTGAAGGTACAAAAATACGGGAAGAAAAGGAACGTCTCCATGAACGAGATAACTCGTTGTGGAGATCATCAAAAAAGGGGAGAGAACGGCGTTGTGACGCCATCTCCTGGCCACCCGATAGAAATCTGTCATCCAGTTTGGAACGTTTTGTATGAGCTTGCTCTTGTGGCCAGTCAATATGTAAACGTTCAACTGCGCGTGTTATAACCTCAATTAATTCCTCATACTCTCTATCATCCCTAGAGGATCGTTCTGAGGTAGCTACATCCATTTCAACTGAAGCAAGAGAGTGAGTCTCCCTCAAACACTCCCGAGAAGCACCGAAGTGCGCTCGCGAAGTGGGGGGGGAGAGAGAGAGATCGGGGGAGGAGACGAGAGAGAGAAGGGGCTCCGTCTCTCGTGCCTCGGCCAAATCAACCTGTGAGCCCCAGGAGTGCAGAGCGGCTTGTGGCTCCCTAAAGAACGCGAGACGCGCTCGTAGCACTTTCATCTGGAGATTATCACAGTGCTCACACTCTCCTTCAAGTCCAAGGAGAGCGTGGCTTTCACCCAAACACTCAAAACAGAGATTATGGCTATCGTCTTGAGAAAGACGGTTACCGCACGGGCATGATACACTGAACTCGGCCATTATATCTGGTGAGTTTTTTCTCTGTTAAGAATGGTTTCTTATATATCCTTTTTTTTTTTTTAAATGCTTGCTGCACACACGCGATCACAAGTCGGCATGAAGACAAATGATCTGAGGTTTTGTTGCCGGCTTTCCGGTATTTATAACCTCCACCTGATCTAATCAGATGACGTCACCTGACCGAGGTTATATGTAGCCAGATAATGGCGTTTTTCCACACATGCTTCATGGCCGGCAATGCGACAAGATAGTTCCCATAAGCGTTCTAACGCAGCATTGAGTGAAGCCTCGAAAAGGGAACAAACCGCACATCTGAGGTTAATGCAGTTATTTTTGGTTATTTTCTCACATTTCCACTGAAATATTTTTTCACCTATGAATTTATCTAAACAAATACAGTATAGAAACTTTTCTTTGAAAACTAACACCACATCTGAGGTAAAAGTTAATGTTTTTGACTATTTTCTCTCATTCCCACTGCAATATTTTTCTCCTTTAAAAGTTCTCTCTTTTTCTGTCACTAGAAAAACAGGTATAAACATTATTTTAGGTGTAATTGCTAAGTGTATTTACTTGTATGTAATTCTGGTTACACAAGTTCTTTTCATAAAAACCTATGAAACAACCTATTGTTGTGTCACAGGTTTGCTCTGTCACTCATGTATCAAATCTTAATTACACAAATTACTTACTACTTTTAAAAAATGCATTTTACAGGAACTCAGAATGTCCATAGCCATTTTGTGAGACATTGCTGAGCCACTGTTTCTATTTTAGTCTCTCTCTGGTTTTCACTCAAACTTTAGCCTGTTTGGACTGACAAATTTTGGCAAATTTTAGGTTTAATTTGAGGTATGTTTTATCTCCTATGCGCAAGTCGTGACAATTTTTTATCATTTTATATTCAGTGTCAGTAATATGTAGACATTATTATTATTATTATTATTATTATTATTATTATTATTATTGTTATTGAACATTCTTATTAAAATTATTTTATTAGTTAAAATTATTATATAAAATTATTATTATTAAAAAAGATATGAAGAACATACTAACTCTTGATCTTGATTTAACCTTCTAAGTCCTGTATGGACATTTGCCTTCACCATTTACCATCTCTTTATTAGCACCTTATAAATATGAACTTATTTTGTTTAAGCAGTAAGTTTTCTCATATGTGCAACAATACACATACTGTATACAAAAACAGATAGATTTTTGATAGATTTATAGATAATGTAGGCTGAAAAGAACAATTCTGTCCTAAGAATACATTCAAGTCCAAAGAAGTTAAAATAATATACAGCACTGTGCGCATACTGTTTGTCTTCAGCCACACACCCCTACTTTGCTTTATATTTTGCTTCCAAAAATCCGGACTTCCTTGTATTTTTGATCTCGTTTAGAGGAAGTTCTCCATGCTTCCTGAAGAAGTTTTCTGTCTCTCATTTTCAGTGCAGTCCTTGTACCTAAACAGTTTCAAGGGATTTTTTTTTGGCATGCAGTAACCTATAATTCATTGGCACTTAAAAAACAATCCTCTAAAACTGTCTAAATTATAAACAGAGTCAACTTTCACTTTTGTATTAAAAAAGTATTGTATTTTGTTTGTTTCTGACAAATAGCATAAACATCCTGTGTTAAGGATGCATAGCATGCTGATTAATTAAATTTTACACACAACGGAGAGTGTGGGAAGGAGGTGAAGAGTCGGGTACAGGCAGGTTGGAATGGGTGGAGAAAAATGTCGGGTGTGTTGTGCGATAAAAGAGGATCAGCGAGAATGAAAGGAAAGGTGTACAGCACAGTGGTGAGACCAGCGATGCTCAACGGCTTAGAGACAGTGGCACTGAAGAAAAGACAGGAAGCAGAGCTAGAGGTAGCAGAGATGAAGATGTTGAGGTTCTCTTTGGTAGTGACAAGGATGGATAGGATCAAGAATGAGTTCATTAGAAGAACCCATGTCAGAGAGGCCAGATTGAGGTGGTTTGGACATGTTCAGAGGAGAGATTGTGAATATATCTGTAGAAGGATGCTGAGGTTGGAACTGCCAGGCAGGAGGCCTAGAGAAAGACCAAAGAGGAGATTTATGGATGCAGTGAGAGAGGACATGAAGTTAGATGGTGTGAGAGAAGAGGATGCAGAGGATAGGGTTAGATGGAGGCAGATGATTCGCTGTGGCGACCCCTGAAAGGGAGCAGCCAAAAGACAAAGAAGAAGAAGACAGTCATACACGAAATATAAAAAATAAAAATTATCTATACAATGTAGAAAAAATATATAGATAAATTTGAATGGAAATAAATGGAAATGTCCAGGAAGTGTCCAAATGTGCATGTGTGTGTAGATGTCCATGGTCCATAAATGTCCATAATCTGCAATGTGCCAAAGTGAGATGGAAAGTTAAGGGTTAGTGCAAATGTGCATGAATGTGCAAATGTACAATGTCCATGAATGTCCTGGTTATGTGCAACTGTTCATGAGTGTACAGATGAGTAATGTCCATAAGTGTCCATTACTGTGTAGTATGCAAAAAAATACAGAGATGAGTAGTCCTGTTCAGTGTCTATAACTGTGCATTGTGCAATGTGCAAAAATGCACAAATGATTTAGGCATGTGTAGAGATCTGGTTGAGAGACCATATCGCCTGCAGAAAAAAGGTCCTCAGTCTCTCTGTATTGGCCTTCATGGAGCGTAAGTGCTTTCCTGACCGCAACAGAGAGAACAGTCCATTGTTGGGGTGGCTGAGGTCCTTCACGATCTTCCTGGCCTTGGTCCAGCACTGCTTGCTGTAGATCAAGTGCAGGTCAGGGAGCTCGGTGCGGATGATGCGCTCAGCTTCTCACACAACCCTCTGTAGAGCTCGTCTGTCCTGCATGGTGCTGTTCCCGAACCAGGTTGAGATGTGTCCTGTCAGGGTGCTCTCTATATGATGCAAGGAGTAAAAGTTCCTGAGCACATTGGAGGGCAGTTTGAAGTCTCTCAAGGCCCTCAGATGGGAGAGACGTTGTCGGGCCTTTTTCACCATGGTGTTGATGTCACAGGACCATGACAGGTCCTGCGTGATGTGAACATTGAGGTATTTGAAGCTGTTTCCTCTCTCCACTGGGCTTTCATTGATGACAAGGGGTCTGGTAGTTCCTTTCCTGCTTAGTGCTGAAGTCCACTATCAACTCCTTTGTCTTACTGGCATTTAGAAGGAGGTTGTTCCTCTGGTACCAGTTCCTAGATTCCTAAAGTCCTTCAGGTAGGTCGGCTTGTTGTTGTCAGAGATCAGGCCCACCAAGACGGTATCATCAGCAACCTTAATGATGGTGGTGGAGCTGGTAGTGGCAACACAGACATATGTGTAGAGTACAGCAGGGGGCTCTGAACAGCCCTGGGGAGCTCCAGAGAGTGAGGGAGACTAAAACATGTCCACCCATCTTTACTGCCTGTTGTCTGCCAGTTAGGAAATTAGAGATCCACTGGCACAGAGATGGGCTGAGTCCCAAGTACTCCAGCTTGGTGGTCAGTGTGGAGGGAATTATTGTATTAAATGCTTAGCTGTAGTCGATGAAGAGCATTTTAACATAATTCTCCCTCCTAGTGTTCCCTCAGGTTTGTTGACGGTGAGGTGATTGTTTGCTTTACATCTCAGTTCCCCCTCATGTTTGTGTTTCCTTCTGGCTCTCCCTTTTAGTTATGCTGTCATAGTTAGTCCTGCCGGAGTCCCTGCTTGCACTCTACAGTAAATATACATTCACATTAGACATTGTGACTGTGACCATACCTAATTGCAATCTCTCCTCCTCTTCTCTTCCTCCCCCTCTTTCTCTTTCCTCTCTCCCCCTGTCTCCCCCTTTCACTCTTTCTCTCTCTCTCTCTGTCGAGCTACACGTCATTACTGAGCTGCCAGTGATCCAGACTCCCTCTGCCCTCCGGACCTGTCTGATCCATCCTGGTGCCCCGTTTCTGGTTGGAGGTCTCGTCGCATGGATGCCCCGTGTGTCTCTTTGGGATGCGTCTGGTGTCTGGGGATGATTCTCTCTACTTAGAAGACGGTTCTGGCCTCGACTGGTGTTGTCAGCTGTTTCTCTGAGGACTTGACAATTCGATAGTTCAGGACTGGAACTTTCTACAAGTCTATCTGAGTCTCCAATAACTACTGGACTCCATTTTAACATCAATTAAAATAAACTATTATAGCTGAACCTAACACTTAACACTGTATAAATGCAGATCATTTCCTGCTATCTGTTTCACCCAGATGAGGATGGGTTCCCTGTTGAGTCTGGTTCCTCTCAAGGTTTCTTCCTATTACCATCTCAGGGAGTTTTTCCTTGCCACTGTCGCCCCTCGGGCTTGCTCACCAGGGACTATCTGAAAATTTTTGATTCATACACATTCACATTCCATACAAACTTAAATAATTCTTTTGATTGTGTAAAGCTGTTTTGAGACAATGTCAATTGTTAAAAGCGCTATACAAATAAAACTGAATTGAATAGTGTCCAGGGGCCTCATGTGTCAATGCTGCGTACGCACAAAATCTTTGCTTACGCCAGTTTTCATGCTCACGGTCGGATTTACTAACAGTGAAATTAACGTGAGAATGTGCGTTCTTCCACGCCAGCGTACGTGTATTTCTTGTGTGTGTTTGTTTTATTTCCGTTGGCGACTGCTAGAGGCAATTATGTTAAATTGCACACTACAAAGTATCGCACCAACACATGTGAAAAACATTGCTATTCATTTTTAATTGATGAAATGGGTTCATTGACAATATTTTTCTAACAATTATGTTATTTAGAACATATAAAAGCATTTGCAAATGTATACAACCCTTAGTCTATGGCAATGGCAGTGTTGGCCTTATTAGAGGACATTGTTAATGGCCGAATCCGAAGGGACCACGTTTTTAGGGATCACAGTGATTTTCTGGCCCACGATGATGACTGGCTTATTAGCCATTTCAGATTTCCAAGAGCTATCCTCTTGGAGCTCTGTGCTGAGTTGGGTCCAAATTTGGAAAGAGAGACAGCGAGGAGCCACGCATTACCCGTTCCCTTACAGGTGCTGACAACGCTTGGTTTCCTGGCAACTGGTTCTTCCCAAAGGGAACTGGCAGACCGCTCGGGGTTAAGCCAGTCGTCTTTGAGCCGTGCAATGCCAGCTGTATGGGACGGGATCTAACAGGTACAGTATATAAGGTTTCCATACCATGCAGTTGACCAGCCAAACAGTAAAGCGCAATTTGCAGCGATTGCTGGTTTTCCTAATATAATCGGAGCGATTGACTGCACGCACATTGCTATAAAGGCGCCATCTGAAGACGAATTTGCATACGTGAACTGGAAACATTTCCATTCAATAAATGTGCAAATAATATGTGATGCTCAAATGCACCTAACAAATATTGTGGCAAGGTGGCCTGGGTCAACCCATGATTCATTCATCCTCACAAACAGCATGGCTGGGATGAGGCTCCAAGGTGGCAGGGTGCGCGATGGGTGGCTTCTTGGTGAGTGATGTATTTAAAGATATTATTCCAGCTATGTTTTTTTTTTATTTTGTTATTAATTCCGGAGGACAAACATGCAAATAACACATTTTTTTTCTCTGGTCTACCTCCGATAGGAGCACCTCCAATTCACATTTTGTGAAGTTTCTCTTCTTGCTGGCTTTTTGCCATTGCTTTTTCGCTTGGTTTTGCCAAAGTGGAGTCATTACCATATTTATACGGGGAAGAGGCAGGGAGGGGTTTTGCACTCGTACACGTGCGCTCAATTTCACGTTAATTCGGATGTACAAAGAGAATATGCGTGGGATTCCGCGTACGCAGTGTTTCATACATAAGATTTTTTTTATTGCATATGCACATTTACAGCTTTGTCCATACGCAATGTTTTAGTATGAATTCAACGCAAGTCTTTGTACATGAGGCCCCAGGTGATTGAGTGATGTGTGGAGGTGGTGAGAGATGGCATCGTCAGTTGAACGATTTGGATGGTAAGTGAACTGTAGTGGGTTGAGTGTGTCCGCTAGTGAAGAAATGATGAATTCCTTGACCAGCTGCTCAAAGGACTTCATCACTACTGAGGTGAGGGCTACAGGGCGATATTCATTGAGGGAAGCAGGATGGGGTTTCTTCGGAACAGGAACAATGATGGACTCTTTGAAGCAGGTGGGGATTACCGACTGAGATAGGGAGAGGTTGAATATCTCGGCAAACAAAGATGCTAGTTGGTCTGCGCAGGCACTGAGGATTCGACCTGAGATGCCGTCTGGTCATGCTGCTTTTCTGGTGTTCTCTCTCTGGACGGCTGTCCTCACGTCACGCTCGGTGATGATGAATGCATTTCTGATGTTGACATTCTCTTCTTGGCTGCAGCCATAAGTGCCATTAGCATAAGCATGAGCATTGCTAGCACAATTAGCGTAGAAAGTGTTCAGCTTGTCTGCCAGAGACACGTCCGTATTTGCCATATCAGATGTTGTTGCTTTATAGTCCGTTATTGTTCTTAGTCCCTGCCACAGGCTCCTAGAGGCACTCTGTTAGAATTGTGACTCTAGTTTGCTTCCATAGCGCTGCTTCGCCTCCTTCACCGCTTTCTGCATGTTGTTTGATGCAGTCTTGTACAAGTCCATGTCACCCAACGCAAGTCCCGCGGTGTAGGTGGCGGTGCAAGATCTCAGAGCGGCGCGGATGGTTTTGTCCACCCAGGGCTTCTGATTGGGAAATGTACTGATAGTTGTTTTTTGTACTAGTTTCTCGATGAATCTCACAACCGCTTTCGTAAACACGCTGATGTCATCAGAGCTGCGCCGAAAAATGTCCCAGTCTGACTATGACCAATGTGTACTCCAGAGGAAGTTAAAAAGGACGACACATGATGCACAGTAGTTCCAGGTTGGGTGTGCAGAATCGTGTAAGAGGAACAACACTCACGCAGTTGCACCAGCTGCTGTTAAACACACACCGCCTCCCCTTGACTTCCCCGATTCCAATATGCTGTCCATGCGGTGAACCGAGAGGAACTCGGCTGACTGATTAGTGTAGTCCGGCACAGCTGGGTTCAGCCATGTCTCGGTGAAGCACAGGAGATTGCAGTCCCTAATGTCTCTCTCGCTCTGGGCCACCACTTCGTGTCGCATCCTTTGTGCTATCTCAGGATCTCACTCAGCCAGCTCAGAACCGGAGATAAAAACATCGAATTGTGAGTACATTTGTAGTGAGACCGTTCTTGATTTTGAAGGCTTAGGCGACAACTCAAGCACAAAAGTCAGAAATCTCTCATTATGTTCTTTTATTTTGACATCAGCAGGTACTAAAGAAGATTTCAGTAGATTTACTTTCCAGTTGAAATAGAGCAGGGTCATTTAACAGGGGTAGCTCAGTGGTTAAGGCATTGGACTATGATTCGGAAGATCCCAGGTTCAAACCCCACAACCACCAAGTTGCCACTGTTGGGCCCTTGAGCAAGGCCCTTAACCCTCAACTGCTCAGATGTATAATGAGATAAAAATGTAAGTCGCTCTGGATAAGAGCGTCTGCCAAATGCCTAAATGTAAATGTAAATGTACAACATGAGGACAAAGGTAACAGACAATTGGCTTCTAACCCAACAAAAACACTGTTTGCCTTCACACAAAAAAATAAAAAACAACCACCCGTTTGACTCAACAACGTCAACTATATAGTTGGGGCTCCTCCCCTCCAATTCAAATAGGCCATTAACAGCAAATCTTACTTTTGATTGACAACTCAATTATACATAAATTTTCACTCAATAATTTACATGATCTTCATCATCATCATTATACAAACATTACATTATGCATTTTCTTTATCAAACTCTCTTTTCAAAAAGATACAGAGAAATTCAAAAGACAAACATTTTAAATACATTTTCAAATTCTCAGAGACCCCCCCCCCCCCCCCACATGGATGACATATATAGGGCTTCCTGTTTGCCGGCCGGCCCCTCCTATTTCACAGGAAAAGGTAACACAAAGAAAACCATGAATGTCAAACAAAATACAATTTTAACTGACAATGTCATTTACAAATACCAACACTTTACAGGAACAAAAGAAAACAGTCACACTGGAATGTGCACCTTCCATGGGACTGAAAAAACAATATAATTAATAAAAATTGTTTCAAACACAACTTGGTGAGGTCATTATTTCATGTTCAACATACTCCATGTACTGTATCCAGAAGTGTCAAGTAACGAAGTACAAATACTTCGTTACCTTACTTAAGTAGAAATTTTGCGTATCTATACTTTACTGGAGTAATTATTTTTCAGCCGACTTTTTACTTCTACTCCTTACATTTTTAAGCAATTATCTATACTTTCTACTCCTTACATTTTAAAAATAGCCTCATACTCTGTTTTTATGCTAAGAACGCGCACAACGCACCCCGCCCCCCCGGTCGCATGATAAGAACGCGCACAACGCACATCCCCCCCCCCCCCGGGTTGTGTAGGGGTTGTGTGGGCCCCTAAGCAAAACGTTCGCGAGCCCCCCCCCCCCCCCCCCACCTAAAAAAAAAAAACGCCATCATTGTCTGGGATGGCTAGTTGTTATGTCATCATGCCCCTTGTGGGTCCAAACTAGTGCGGCGTACGTGTACTGTGTTGTAAAAGCAGAATGATGTTGACAAAACTACTGTATCTTTTGCCGCTTTATACCTGTACCTGTTATAATCTGCAATTGTTGCTTTGCAGCTTTCCCAAAGACAATTACTGTACATCCTCGTAGCTAGGGGGCAGTCATATCATGCGCAGGACCAGGAACAAATAAATTCAATGACACCAACAGAATGAAATGGTAAAGTAAGCGAAATCACAAATACTACCCACCCGTGTCATATTTAATAAACCAATAACTTAGATAAACAGCAGGTTTACACGTGGGTTGTCAGAATGTTGTGGAGAAGTGCGCTCATGTAGTTGAGAGGTGGCTGGGCGTTAGCTTGTCAGATGCAAGTTGACATGTACAAATCTGACGATGGTATAAGGTGCAACAAATAGACCCAACAAGAAATATGATGCGGTCAAAATATGTGCTGTGAATTTCTTGCCAACTAGAGCCACGGCGGGCAAATGATAAATGAAACCTATTGTCTTACCTTAAAAATTATAGCTACAGTTAATGTTGTCGTTAGCTGTGTGATCCTTTTGTCTTCTTGTCGGCTCATGGAAGTCTTTATCAGTTTAAATTTGTGATTGTAGATCTACTTTTATTACATTACTTTTCGTTCTTTTACTTTATGCCATATAGACTTTTGGTTGTTAATATTGTGATAACAAAGAAGTATAGAAGACTGTATAGAGAGTGCAAAGCAAGTTCTCAAGCTGACCTGTCTGAATGAGGAGTTTTGATACTGGCAGGGGGTTTAATATCTGCAGTGAATTTTCCGGATTGACTGACTGGAGGAAATGTAACAATTTTGTTAGTGATCACACTACATGTGTACCGTGTCGAGCTGAACCATGCCAGACTCCACCTGTGTACCATATCCCCATACAGAACGGAGTGATCAGGGGTGTAGTGGTAAAATAAGAGGTGGGTGAACTACGAATTCTGTGATCACATTTTGTGCATAAACTATACTATGATGTGATCAATTGAGAAGTGGGTAAACTCTAATTCTGAAATTTCAGAGGTGGGTAAACCATGTTTGCTTGCATTTAGCCTCCACTACAGCCCTGGGCGTGATTAAACTGGTCAAAACTCTAAACACTGCTACACTGGTCTGGGTACACTCAGCGGGCAGGTTAACCTCCTCCATCCCACCATGCTACCGCTCCCTAGTCAAAGGGCCTTCTGTAAGGCTGTTAACACGCCCCCCTTCCCTCCTCCCAGAAGCCAGGGGCCCCATGGTAGGGGCCCTTGTAGTCAGATGGCCCTCTAAAGGTACACTACACCCTCCTCCCTAGGGCTCCTAGTAGGGCCCTCATAATCAGAGGTCCCTTTAAAAGCCCCCAAAGCCCCCATCCTCCCTAGGACCCCCTGGTAGCCAGAAGCCAGAACCATAATAGGCGGGCCTAAGAGAGCCTTCTAAAAGTAGGCTCCCATGCACCCATTTCCCTTTAAAGTTCAAGCCAAACGCCCTCCCTATAGGGTCAGGGGCCCTTGTAGGCAGAGGATCAAAGAATGTAGGCCCTCTAAAATAGACAAATGAAAATACATTGTTGATAAGTGTCGCAAATTGTTTTGGGCTAGGGGCCCCATGGGCCCCCCACACCCCAAGGGCCCCTGGGCAGCGGCTCCGCTGGCCCGGTCCGTAATCCTCCCTGATATCAGGGGTCATCCCATAGAAATTTGTTCTTTAAAGACAATGTTTCCTGCATTCTGGTAACGTTAAAATTGACAATAATGAAAATAATAAATCACACAAAAGATTATATGTAATATAAAAACATATATGTCTGTTAATACAGAGAACGCAAAATAATTTGCCTAATTTAGCCAAAACACTTACACATTACTGTGGTTTGGCATCTCAGTTTGGCAATTTCTTTGTGTGTGTGTGTGTGTGTGTGTGTGTGTGTGTGTGTGTGTGTGTGTGTGTGTGTGTGTGTGCATGCTCCATAGCAGTTAAGAGGCTGGATTTGCATGAGAAACTTAGAGGCGATTCTTTTTATCTCACCTTACAAGTGTGTGAAATATGTGTATGTTGTGACAGGTCTGATAATTATGCTGCACGGTGGAGCATGTTGATATGCAAGCACACACGCACATACACTCACGTATACACTCTCACATGCATGCATTCACGGTACCAGTAACTGGTTGTATAATGAAAGTGGTAGAAGGTTGAGATTTTTTCATAAATCAGGAGAAATGCAGTGGAATTTTGAAATGAAGAGAGGATTGTGTAAAACATGATTGTCCTGGGGAAATCAGGACATGCACTGCTATTTGCTTTTTTTTTATATACTGTATATAAGTATAAAATACACATCTGGAATTGTTTTGTGACAGGGTCTGTTGTTAAAAAGTATATCGGAAAGTCAGATTATCGTACAAAAAATATTATAAGACACAGGAACCGTATAACTATAAGCTAAATAATAAAATGAAATATAAAAAAAAAAAGATATAAGAAATATAAAACATACATGTATCTGTACAAGACAAAATAAATTTAAATGCAAGTAAAAAGTGGAATGAATGAAAAATGTCCAGAAGTGTGCAAAATATTTTTTTTTTTGTTTTTTTACAGTTTATTACTGCCTAATTAACATGTTTATGTTGTTATAAAAACAGTTTATACCCGTAAAATTCCAGGGTTTACATTGTAACAATTACGGATCATAACCATGTTTTTTTTTACAGCTCAGAACTGTCTAATTTAAAGATTTATGTTTTAATAATAGTGGTTTATTTCCATCTTTGTTACGGCTCAGAACTCATTCACTCTCACTCACTCATCGCCTACACTGCTTTATCATGTATTGAGGGTTGTGGAGGGCCTGGAGCCTATCCCAGAAGACTAAGGGCACAAGGCGTGGACAGAGTGCCAATCCATCGCAGGGCACACACACATAAACTACGGACAATTTGGGAACACCAATTAGCCTAATCTGCAGGTCTTTGGGTTGTGGGGAAGAAACCTGGAGGAAATCCACCAAGTACAGGGAGAACCTGAAAACTCCATACAGCCTGGCCGGGAATCGAACCCAGACCCTGGAGGCGACAGTGCTAACCACTACACTACCCTGCCTGCTACAAAATTGCTGTCATTGTTGGGCTATTTTTTTTTTTTTATTATGAATAACCACAGAGGATTTATTCAGAATCTCTAAAAGAGATTTTACTGTTAAGAGTACTTTTATACTAATTGATTAATACAAACCTAAATCAAATCATTAAAACTGATCAAAAGTTATTCAAGACTTGGACATAAGCATGGCCCCATGTATTTTTTAATAGACAGCAAAACTATATTTGAATTCTCAAAATCAAATATACAAATGTCAGGGTGGACATTGTAATGGAAAAATCACATTTTAATTATGTATTAATTCTATTTGATCCTTGTAGTAAGTGTGTCAAGTAGACGTTAGAAGTTTGAACTTGTTTGTCGAAGCTTAGAGTCACAAGGCCGAGAACAGAATAGAAACAACCGGATTGTAGTTGTCCCTGAATAAATGATAAGGTATGGACATCTGGTCTGGGGCAGATAAAGAGTCATGAGTTTGAATGTAGGAACTTCATGTAGAGGCGTTGATTATGTTAACAGAGATGTTTGTGTATAAAATAGGTCAGCTAGAAAAAGAGATCACCTTTCTCTATGCTGTCACTGTATGAAACTGGTCCTTCTGCAGAAGTTTGAAATAAAACCTTTGTTACTTTGTTCTTACCCAGTGTATGGATTACTTGTCTTTATACTGTATTGCTTCCAGAATTTCCACCACAACATTTTTAAGCGTTTTGGGCAGACAATCTAAGCATATAATTTTATAGAAGGGCTTTTATTACGACTTTACACAAAAATATGATTTTATCACTCACATGTTAAAATTGTTTATGTCCTCTGTCCTGCATTGTGGTTTTTAAGTGCACACTGCACTGGGGTGTTAAATATGTTTATGGTTTTTTTAACGGGTTTGGCACAAAGGGGGCAACATTGTGGCGCGTGCTCGCGGCTGTCCGTGCCGCAGTGATCAAAGGGCGGAATACCATTCAAGGCTTTGAAGTCCTTGGGGCATGTTCCATTGCCCCGCTCATGTGTCACTCTTCCTTGGTTTCCCCGCGTCCCCCGCACGACTTGGACAATGTGTTCTATAGTGCGGGGAGTGTAGTAGTGTTGTAGTGCATATGCACTAGTTTTCCTTTTTATAAATACAATTTACTGCAATAAACCATATTTTCATATATTTTTAACTGGTAAATTTAAGGTCTTACTCTGTAAAACTAGTTTTTCACTGTAAATTCTATGGTTATCACAAGTTTTGTGAAATACAGGTACACCCTGGATGAGATGCCAATCTCATGCGCACTCACACACCCAATCATACATTTAGGCAATGTCAGTCATCATGCATCACATGCCTGTGGATTGTGGTAGGAAACCGAAGTACAAAGAGGAATCCCGTCGATTGTCTAGATCTCTTGAATGTGTTTGAAACGCACATTTCTTTTCACATTTTATTGCCCAAGCCTAAGCCTTTATTTGTCACATATACAACACAGCACAGTGAAATTCCTTCTTCACATATCCCAGCGTCACTGGGGTCAGAGCGCAGGGTCAGCCATGATACAGCGCCCCTGGAGCAGCTAGGGTTAAGGGCCTCACTCAAGGGCCCAACAGTGGCAACCTGGTGGAGCTGGGGATCGAACTGCTGATCTTCCGGTCGGTAACTCAGTGTTTTATCCCTTTGAGCCACCACTGCCCCATGGCTTTGGGGTCTGTGTGCATGTTCTCCCTGTGCTGGGTGAGTTCCCTCTGTGTATTCCGGTTTCCTACTAAAGTCCAAAGACTTGCAGAAATGGATGAGCAGATTAGGCTGATTGGTTTTCCCAAATTGCCCATATTGTGTGAGTGTGTGTATATGTGTGTGCCCTGCAATGGATTGGCACCATGTGCTTTAAGTCTCCTGGGATAGGCTGCAGGACCAGGAGTGAGAGCATTATTTTAGAATAAACTTTAAAATCCACACTGCTTACAGATGGAAACTAAATGGAGCACAGCTTCCACAATTTGCAATGTTGAGCTTGACATTGTATAATGATTGTAATAACCATTGGAAACACGTGTAAACATGGCAGCTAATCTAAAACATGGCTTATTGCTTTTCCATGGTTTGGTGGTACAAGCGTTGTGCTGCTGTTTTTCATTAAAGGACACGTATCATTTGCATTACACTGAATTTCCATCAGACAGACCATTTCCTTTTCTCCATAACGGCTTTGTCTGCACATTGTAGGCAGTAAATGCATGAAAATTCAATTAACACTGTTACACTTTCTGAAAGGGTGTACGTCAGTCACTTAGATTTCATGAACCCTTTAATGATCAAACTCCTCTGAGTCATATCGAAATCAGACTGTCCATTGTTGCCACTAGCATACTTAGATTTGGCAGCCAATGAATAGCCGGGGCCCATCTGAGGAACCTTGCAGCATAGACAGTCTATTTGTGATGCCTTTCTAAATAAATTATTAAAATAACTTATTACAGGTAATTATCTCTTTTTCCCAATGATCCTGATAATGGTGCTAAGCTGTTCATTGCCAAGCAGAGGAGAATGTTTGCAAGGAGTAACTACCTTCCAATAATGCCTGTGCAATATGTCTGTAGATTCCACTTCAAACATGGTGTATTACAATATATTCCAATACTGTGGATGCTTTAGGCGATATTCAACAATACTTGTTTTCTTGACAAGTTTGAACAAGCAGAACCAACGTCACCTGGAAAGTATATTTCTCACGAAGATGGAAAAGAGGAAATCAGTCAATGCGGGAGCTGAAATATTCACTTTTATAATTTTTTGTCTTATATGTATGTAAAATAAAACCGGCTAATTATTGCTAGAATGATACTCAGTCTTTGCACTGTGTACGGGTAGGCTGTCCGTCAGAACAGACCCAGGGTATCCCAACATCGGATGAGCGGTGGAAAATAGTTGTTACAATATTGCATGATTATATGAAATAATATGAAAATATTGTTGATTTAAAAACCCAAACATGACATTGCAACACAACTTCAAAGCAACTTCAAAAACATTTATTCTGATTAACATCCATTCACACAACATCCGACCACATCCTTGCTCTCTTAAGTTTCTAACAGGGTTTATAATTCCAATTAGACACTGGGACAGACACAACAGGGTTAGGGAGAGGGTTAGTTTTCCAGCAAAGTAAAAGTTCCCAAACACCTCAGAGGGCATTCTGGAATAATTGGAAAGACTTAACTCAGATTTTCAAAGAGAAATGCACTATATCATGTACATGGACACGCCCCTTTTTAAATGATTTATCAGCAACAAGCATGTCATGAGTGTTGTGTCTGTTGGTTTTCTATTACTCCACCTCACATAATAGTAAATTATTTGCAATGTAGAAATATAATTTCTACCAAAAACTGTGATTGAGCTGGTTAGTGATATTATTTATACTATTAATAGTACTATTATTTGAAACACAACCTTTGTATAAATCTTTGGCATCACTTGCAATTTTCTTTGCAATTTCATCCATTTCACAAACAATTCTGACTGTAAAGGAGCAGCCTGCGGTCTCAAGATCTGAACTCTATTGAGCTGTTTTGGGAGCAGCTTGACCGCATGGTATGGAGGAAGACTTCAACATGCCACTCCATCTTGTGGGAGATGCTACAGGAAGTGTGGAGTGAAATCCCATCAGATTATCTTGAACAATTAGAATGCCATTAGTAATTGCTGCAATTTTATTTTTATAAAGGGAAAGTATAAATAACACATTTATCATTTCCATCAAAATCAATATTTTTTTACTCTGACAATGGCAGAATGTCTTGTTATTTTTTAAATTATTCTTTTTGGCTTCCTTTGTAATTTTCTGGGAAAGTCATCAATGTACTCTTGGAGGAATGCTGGTAGGCGGCCTCTTCTGAGAAAGTTTGTAATTCTTTGATCCATTTGGAGATAATATCTCTGATTGTGGCTCCCTGGAGGCCTAGAGGATTATAAGTAATTTGTTAACATACTATAGACTGCCTAACCAAAAAAGTTTGGTTAAGTGACTGGCCTGCATCAAGCAAAAATATTCAAATGACTTTGATTGGGCTAAAAACTGTCCAGCACATCGTAAACGATTGGAAGGATGGTGCTGAATCACAACATTTGTGAAAAAAATGTATGAAAAGAAAAATTATATGACAAACATTTGGTGAAGTTGTGGGGTATAAAAAAAGCAATATGGTAAAGCAATATGCAAGTGGGGCTCATCAACCTTGGATGGTAGCTCACCTAGGAGAAGGCAACTCTGATTCCAAACCTCCACTGCCTTGCGGTGTACCCTCTTATGGGAAAGGCTAAGGGAGTAAACCCTGACAGAAAATCCAGAACTGGAGTCCCTAAGGCGGCTCGACATTGTATTGTCAATGCCGGCAACTCCTGAAGCGCAGCTGAAGCCAAGCTGTATTGACTCTGTCTTTCCATTGGGTCCTTCAGCTGTGAAGAGAGGGGGGGACTGCTGCGTGGGCAACAGCTGTTCCTCCATATTACCCTTCCTAGGCTCTGTAGCTCTCAAAAAGTGGGCCACAAAACACTCGCACCAGGCAATTCCAAGAAAATAATAAGAAAGAAACATCCAGCTCTTCGTTTCGCTAGCTGGAACATCCGGACCATGAGTCCCGGACTTACTGCAGACCTTCAGCAGATCGACAATGCAAGGAAGACTGCCATCATCGACAGGGAGCTCTTGAGACTAAACATCGACATTGCCACTCTTCAGGAAACCCAGTTGGCTGGTAACGGAACAATCGGAGAAGCTAACTACACCTTCTACTGGCAAGGGAAGTCTCCGGACCAACCAAGACAGCATGGTGTTGGCTTCGCGGTGAAGAACACTTTTGCCAACTCCACAGAGCCTCCCACAGCAGGCACAGTGAGATTACTCACCCTCCGGCTGTCAACATCTTTTGGCCCAGTCAGCATTCGTATGCCCCAACCGTCCGCTCCACCGCCGAGGAGAAAGATCAGTTCTACCAGGCCCTAGATGAAGCAATATTCAGGATCCCCAGCACTGAAGGCCTTTACCTTCTTGGAGAATTCAACGCAAGAGTAGGAGCTGACCAAGAGGCTTGGCCCACCTGCCTCGGACGTTTTGGGAGGGGAAAGATCAACGAAAATGGCCAGAGACTGCTTGAGCTTTCCTGCCACCATGGCCTGTGCATGACTAACACCTTCTTTAAGTGCAAAGAGATCCATCAGGTGTCATGGAGGCACCCGCGCTCCCGCCATTGGCACTAGAAGAATGAACAGTGGCAGCATCCTTCTCACCCGCAGTTACCATAGTGCAGACTGCGACACTGACCATGCCCTCGTGGCAAGTAAGGTGCGCATAATGCAGAAGAGATTGCACCACTCAAAGAAGAAGGGTCGTCCACGCATCAACAGCAACTGTGCCAGGTAAAAGTTGTGTTCCAGGAATGGTCCTGATATTTCTTGAGATGACACTGAGAATCTGTCACCATCATGCACGCACATGTTTAAAACAATCCAATTTTGCATACCTACCAAATATCTGTTCCTGCATGTTTTTGCTGAGAGCATGGAAACTCTGTATCACCCAAAAGAAAAACATGCAAAGAAGGTGATATCATGATTAAAACCAGGTGTCCAGAGTTGTAGGGTGTCAACACTACATCCAGCTGACTACCATGTAGTTCTCATAAAAATAAAAATAAATTAATAAATATATGAAAATCACATAAGTGAGAAACAAACTATAATACCTCTAGAGCTGCTGCCAGTGTGTAAGTGAAGGGTTTTGAACATGACTTCTGCTACTTCCTCATGACCTACTTAAACCTGCTCTACGCTTCCATGCTACATGCGATTGGCTCGGTATCTCAGCCTATGTCTGTTACAGGATCAGGTTAATGTTAGACTCCCCTGAGAGCTGATCCATATTTTCCTGATGGTGTTGCTCTAATAGCAATGGTTTGGTTAAACATGACCTCAGACATGAATACATATTTAAATACATATCACCTGACACAACAGACAAAGGTTTCCATTTTTACACCATCATCTCCATCTTCTTGCCTCTTGCATTAGTCAGGATCCTGTCATCCTCCACCTTCTCACGTATCTTCCACTTACAATATGCCAAGTCAATCCAGATGGACAAAAACACATTTATTCAAATTTGCCAGCTCAATATATATGAGGCAACAGAATATCAGTGTATAAGTGGGTTTATGTCTTTATGGAAATCAACGTGACAGAACTGAATAAAGATACACATCGGTGGTATGTACATGCATACAGATGTCGCCAATAAGACTCCGCGGGTTTTCCTGCGAGATGCGTGCCACGACTTACCGCAAGCAATATTCGGGAATTTAAATGTTTTATGCTTCACTGAATATCTGCCAAATGGCTCATGGAAGGACTTTTGTCTATTGTTTCCAATGCTGAAGCAAACATGAATTTTTTCATATATCATATTTTTAATATTTCATAATGAACGTGTGTATATGCACTTCATATTATTTTCATAATGATGAAATGAGATGCCAAAATTCATGCTTTAAAAGTTTCTTATATAGTTTTTATAATGTCTTAACAGGCACAAAACAATGAAAGACATGGCAATGCCTCAGTTTAAATGGTATTGAAATTAATTTAATTTCCTGATAGTAGGCTATCTGATAGTGTTAACTACATCTACTGAATATATTATGTTTTTACGCGTATACAGTATGTGTTTGTATTTGAATATATTATATAAGTATGTGTTTGTGCGGTTGTCTCATATGTAACATCCATATAAAATGCAATTCATGATAAGTATGTTGTTAAAGTATTTTGTGGATATGTAAGTAATGGCATAAACTGTTCAGACACTCCGTGTGATCATTTGGTCGCACCGGTAAAAGGTGTCAGGGACAAAGACAAAGCGCGCTGAAGAAGACACAGGCAAAGCCCAAGCCTCTGTCTGTCTAAGACACCGGCGAGAAAGTGAGGGAGAGCGACACGCATCAGTTTAGCGCGCGCTCTCGGGTTAAAGTGCATAAAGCACAAACTCTACTCTCTCTCTTCCTATTATAAATCATCAGTAAGGGCATAAGCACTGAGAACATCTTTAGTCTTATAGTTTAGTTTCCAGAAACCTGTCTGTTCTCGCGTAGACGGCGGAGCTCTGTTTATTTTGTGTTTTCAGTTTTCTTTTGGTTTCCTTTGAACTTTCTTAATTAATAATCCCACGCTATCTCCAAATGGAAATGTCTTCCCGTGTCTGTCATAAGCACTCACAACCAGGGCTGTTCTAGACAGGCACATATGGGGGGGGGGGCAGTGAGAAATGTGAAGGGGGCATCATGTGTACACATCATGTTCGAGCACTGTTTTATTTCCCTGTGCTTATAGTAACAGTATTGTCCTTGCTGCATTGTGTTGTTAGCTGCATCAGAAGCCTGGAGAAGTGGAATGCACTTTGTCAGGCCTCTACCTTCAGACCTTCCAACTTGGGTGTCCTCTTGAAGACTAAGCTCCTGCTGGTATAGCTCTTAAGGTCACTGAGGCACGCAAACCCCCTGACCACAATAAGGTGGCAATACCTCAGGGGGAAACTGAAAAATAAAAATTAAATAAATAAAATAAAATATCAATCAATGACACAACATTTATCTTAAACGTTTAACCTAAAGACTTAACACACTATAACTAGAATATTTACAAAACTGAAAGGTTGTCTTATGAATAATAAATAAAATTAGGTTAAAGCAGATGGGTTATAGAACAGATCATATTATGTTTTTATAATAATGTTTTATATTTTTTAGGTATTTTTTTTATATTAAATGAACAGCTCCCTTCTCTCATTTTAGGCAGAGACGTCTGCTCGGTCTTGTTAAATCATTTTAAACTCCTCAATTCTGTGAATTCCCCCATCAGCGAAACCGGTTTGATAACTTCACACCTATCATGAATGAAAGGTGAAAAGAGGGATTACAGCAACTGGGGGTTCTGGGTGTCACCTCGGAGTGCGCTGTCGCGTTGTATTCAGAGAATAGACTAAAACAAAATCATGTTTGCTTCAGCATTGGAAACAATATTGTATTAGGCTAACTTTATTAAAGATTATTCACTTTTGTATTATTTGTATTCGTCTTTTTGCGCACATGCGCTGGCATCTTTAAATTTTAACAGAAAATAACAGTGGGCTGGTAGGAACATTATTTTTTATATAACTTAAATGGCTGAATGAAGTTAAATATACACAATAAGTGTTTGCTTTACATTTGAGCACTCGTTGAGCATTTTCATTTTATATACTACCATATCATACATATGTCTAATGCTGTTTTATTTATATTTTACATTACATGCAGTTTGTAATTTACTTGCAATTGTACTTTTAAAATGTAACCTACATATCTACAGTATAAGCATATTTAACTACTTCAGCAATGAATTACAAATTTGGTCAGTCTGGCATTTAGATAAAGTTCTTATTTGATATAATTTTATTATTTAATTAATTATCTTATTATAAATATGATTCTTATCCTCTATAATCTTGTCGAGTATAGTCCTTCAGAGCAAGCATTGTGTCAGAAGATTCTGCGGAATCTCTTCTCACCTTTCATTCAGGTGTGAATTTATCAAACTGTGCGCTGTTAGCAAATACTGTAGGGGTTTTTTAGATGAATTAATAAGAGAGCAGACATCTCTGCTTAAAATAGATAAAAATAAATAAATAAAAATGGTTAATGATAGCAATTGAATCAGACTTAATAGTTGAATTTGATACTTTTTTTATATTTACTGTATGGACAGTCGTATTATACGTTCTCTATGTTATTTATCTCTCTATATATTCTCTAATTATGACTTGAATGTCAGGCTCAGATCGAGCGCGCTGGTGTGTTGGAAAAGCCAGCTTTTATCTATCGAGTAATCTGTATATTTGTGTTTGTTGTTTTTCTGGGGAGGTTTATGTCTGAATTTTTATCGATAAATCTCACACGTTTATCATCCTTTTGATCTAAACGCTGCCTTTTGTTAAGTGAAAGTGCGAGCCGCGGGTTTATACACACCGATAAATAAATTTTAGATGGATTTAAAAGCATCTTTTTTAGGCCTAAATATAAATGTTTATTAATATTTATGGCAGGATGAATGACAATGGAATATTACAGAACGTTCGAGTTGACGCCCATGCACCAATCACTAACCATTAAAATGTTGGATTTAAATTAAACTGCCACTTATATATATATATATATATATATATATATATATATATATATATATATATATATATACATATATTCATGTAAATCATCGTGTTCACGCATGGGTTTACTGCATATACCTCGGAACAAAAGAGTTTAACAAAAAGTTTAATCATGCAGCACTTTTAGTATTCATAGCAAAAGCAACCCAACAGTGTGATTAAAGTACCCGAAATAGCACTGTAGCGCGGCCACATAATGGGACATTTCTAAGAGGGTGCTAATATTTAAGGTGCTAATGTTGCTCAACGGCGCCAGGTATTGTGCCCGATAACGTTTTTAAATGTCCCAGGAAAAGTGTTCGAGTCCATAAGGGTTAAGCTCTCGCCAGCATGCGCGATCGCAGTGCGAGGGAACCCGGAAGCCGCGTCGGGTCACATGTGCCGGTATAAAGCCGAAACCGGCAAGCGGAGAGGTGAGGTGAATTGTAGTTGTCCTGTAAAGATTAGTTCCTCCTGGGAAAAGTAATCCTTCGTGATCAACAAACTAATTCTCTCTCTCTCAAAAAGCAGCGCGCTGGGGAAATCGAAGCGTTACATAGTGGTGGCCTGTACGTACGGGGAATCTGTATTTTCGGGTATTTTCCGGTTTTGTGTCTTTTGGCAGAACAAAATGGACACTAACATCGCTAACGCTAAGGCTAATGCTAGTGGTGCTGGGAAGGCCGACTTTGCTGTAGCTAATAATGTGCTTGAAGATATAGATGATGCATTTATAACACACCGTAACCCTACAGAAGAAATAACTTCATTGATTAATTCACTGTACATATTGGATAGACATGCTAATAATGATGATGATGATATTATTACTCATGTGACTGATATTGATGTGGTGCACACACTACAAAATGAACTAAATCAATGCAAGGTGGATATGGTGGCGCTTACCGATAAATTGAGCTCAGTGGAGCAGGATTTTAGACAATCCATAGACAGCAGTATCAACAGAGAAATCAGTCTTTGTGACGCAGTGGACGCGAGCTTGGAAGGACTGAACCGCCCTGCCAGGAGGCTCTCGAGAAAATGGAGAGAGCCGTCATTGACTGTTTTCGGCGACGTGACATAATCTGGGAAAACCAGATGAAGAAACTGCATCTCACTAGTATGCCCACCACCCACAGGTTACAGGCCTGCACTCCTGCATCTCCACAATCTCAGGATCAACATTCGCCCAGCACTTCAAACACTACAGCTACAGCCAAGGTACAGTAAAGCAACCAAGCAGCCATGATATCTACTGTACGACATTCCTCCTTGTGTTCCAGTACATTCCTCTGCTCAGCTCACCTCCTCAGTCTCACCCTCTTCTTCTTCTCTTTATGCTCGACCACCGATCTGCGTGAAGTTTCCAGGCTTTGGCGATGCGTCAGAGACAGCTAATGTGCTCAACTTCATTGACCAAGCCAAGAATTATCTGGAGATCAGACCACTGACCAGCCAAGAGCTGCTAGGAACCTTCGGCACAGTTCTACGAGGACCTGCTCTGAGTTGGCGGAGAAAGGCAAGGCGAAGGATTGGAAGTCTTTTAAACAGGTATTCACGGTGGCTTTCTTACTGGATGATGACCTCACAGAAGTTGAAGACAACTTAAGGTCTCTGGAACAGCAGCCAGGACAACGCCTGAGGGACTTCGCCTATGACTACCGGGCCCTCTGTCTAAAGAGGAAGAGCTAGTGGGGCGAATACTGAAGAGCATCAACCCGAAAGTGGCCGGATGTTTAAGAGGAACTGTGAACACCGTTGAACAGCTGGTGAAGAGAGGTTCCAGGGTAGAGAAAGACTGCAATGACTGATTAAATCTGGGTCCAGATACCATATCCCGAGCACCCTTGCCGCGAAAAGGCGGCGAGGGTATCATACATTTTTGTCTTATTATTTGTAATTCGTCTTTTTGCACACACGCGCGGGTGCGTTACAATAATAATAAGAATAATAGCAATAATAAATTCAGAGCACTACTACTAATAATAATAATAATAATACTGAATGATAGCATTCTTTCACCTCAGAAATATTGCCAAGATAAGAAATATATTGTCGCTAAACGATGCGGAAAAACTAGTTCATGCTTTTATCACTTCTAGGTTGGACTATTGTAATGCCTTACTGTCTGGTTGTTCAGCTAGGTGCATAAACAAGCTTCAGCTAGTCCAGAATGCAGCAGCGAGAGTCCTCACTAGAACCAGAAGATATGAGCACATCACCCCTATCCTATCTTCACTACATTGGCTCCCTGTGAAATTTCGCATTGATTTTAAAATACTACTCTTGACATATAAGGCATTAAATGGTCTCGCGCCGCAGTATCTGAGCGAACTGCTAGTGTCTTACGATCCGCCACGCCTACTTCGGTCAAAGGATGCAGGCTGCTTATCAGTACCGCGTATTATGAAAACTACAGCAGGGGGCAGAGCTTTTTCTTACGAAGCCCCAAAATTATGGAATAGTCTTCCAAATAGTGTTCGGGACTCAGACACAGTCTCAGTGTTTAAGTCTAGGCTAAAAACCTATTTATTTAGCAAAGCATTTTTATAAATAGATTTGCCTTAAGTAAAGGAGCAGATCTGGGGGACTCATGGACGTAGAGTATTATGGTGAACTGGTATGTTTAGATGCTGTCTTCCTCACTCTCATTTGATCATTCAAGTTTGCTGACGGTGAGGTGATTGTTTGCTTTACATCTCAGGGAGCCCTCATGTTTGTGTTTCCTTCTGGCTCTCCCTTTTAGTTATGCTGTCATAGTTAGTCCTGCTGGAGTCTCTGCTTGCACTCTACAGTAAATATACATTCACATTATACATTGTGACTGTGACCATACCTAACTGCCATCTCTCCTCTTCTTCCTTTCTCCCCCTCTTTCCTCTCTCCCCCTTTCACTCTTTCTCTCTCTATGTCGAGCTACACATGTCATTCCTGAGCTGCCAGTGATCCAGACTCCCTCTGCCCTCCGGACCAGTCTGATCCATCCTGGTGCCCCGTTTCTGGTTGGAGATCTCGTAACATGGGTGCCCCGTGTGTCTCTTTGGGATGCGTCTGGTGTCTGGGGATGATTCTCTCTACTTAGAAGACGGTTCTGGCCTCGACTGGTGTTGGCAACTGTTTCTCTGGGGACTTGACAATTCGATAGTTCAGGACTGGTACTTTCTACAAGTCTACCTGAGTCTCCAATAACTACCTGGACTCCATTTTAACATCAACTACAGTAACATCAACTATTATAGCTGAACTGTCTGCCACCTAACACACTGTATAAATGCAGATAATTTCCTGCTACCTGTTTCACCCAGATGAGGATGGGTTCCCTGTTGAGTCTGGTTCCTCTCAAGGTTTCTTCCTATTACCGTCTCAGGGAGTTTTTCCTTGCCACTGTCGCCCGCGGCTTGCTCACCAGGGACTATCTGACCATTTTGATTCATACACATTCACATTCCATACAAACTTAAATAATTCTTTTGATTGTGTAAAGCTGTTTTGAGACAATGTCAATTGTTAAAAACGCTATACAAATAAAATTTTATTGAAAATTTAATTGAATGGA
This sequence comes from Channallabes apus, assembly GCA_030522415.1. Lineage (NCBI taxonomy): Eukaryota > Metazoa > Chordata > Actinopteri > Siluriformes > Clariidae > Channallabes > Channallabes apus. Next base: position 43,081,215 of record CM060111.1, read on the forward strand.
GAAAGCGCAGTTAAAGAATTATCATCATTGAAGGAGAAGAAAATGAAGAATATATACGATATATATGAAGAATCAGTATTTACAGTTTGAGCTCGACACGTTTATGAGCTCTGTCGCTTGATGTCAATGGGTGCCTTAGAGAGATAACACATTTTCGGCTTCAGTAGACACACAATACTTCAGAATGAAACACGACTGCCCCCTACAGGTAATGAAGGGCATTTTCACAGCTTACCGCGCGCAGCCTAACCCGGGATCCCTTTTCTCGAAATGTGCGTTTTTAATGGTGACATCTGTAACACTTACCAAACATACACCACTCACACACCAAACACTTTCCAAACACACCACTCACACACCAAACACACACCACTCACACACCAAACACACACACACACCACTCACACACCAAACACACTACTCACATATCAATTACTTACCAAACACACACCACTCACACACCAAACACTTACCAAACACACATCACTCACACACCACTAACACACCAAACACTTACCAAACACACACCACCTACAGACCAAACACACACCACTCACACACCAAACACACACACACCACTGACACACCAAACACTTACCAAACACACACCACTCACAAACCAAACACACATCACTCACACACCAAACACACACCACTGACACACCAAACACTTACCAAACCCACACCACTCACACACCAAACACACAACACCCACACACCAAACACTTACCAAACACACAACACTCACACACCAAACACTTACCAAACACACACCATTCACACACCTAACAATTACCAAACACACATCACTCACACACCACTAATACACCAAACACTTACCAAACACACACCACCTACACACCAAACACACAGACACCACTGACACACCAAATACTTACCAAACACACACCACTCACAAACCAAACACTTACCAAACACACACCACTGGCACACCAAACACTTACCAAACACACACCACTCACACACCAAACACACACCACTCACACACCAAACACTTACCAAACACACACCACTCACACACCAAACACACACCACTCACACACCAAACACACACCAAACACTTACCAAACACACAACACCCACACACCAAACACTTACCAAACACACAACACTCACACACCAAACACTTACCAAACACACACCATTCACACACCAAACACTTACCAAACACACACCATTCACACAACTAACAATTACCAAACACACACCAAACACTTACCAAACACACACCAAACACGCACCACTCACACACCTAACAATTACCAAACACACACCAAACACTTACCAAACACACACCACTCACACAACTAACAATTACCAAACACACACCAAACACTTACCAAACACACACCAAACACGCACCACTCACACACCTAACAATTACCAAACACACACCAAACACTTACCAAACACACACCACTCACACACCAAACACGTACCAAACACACTCCACTCACACACCAAACACTTACCAAACACACACCACTGACACACTAAACACACACCCCTCACACACCAAACACTTACCAAACACACACCATTCACACACCTAACAATTACCAAACACACACCAAACACTTACCAAACACACACCATTCACACACCTAACAATTACCAAACACACACCACTCACACACCAAACACTTACCAAACACACACCACTCACACACCAAACACTTACCAAACACACATCACTCACACACCAAACACTTACCAAACACACACCACTCACACACCAAACATTTACTAAACACACATCACTCACACACCAAACACACACCATTCACACACCTAACAATTACCAAACACACACCACTCACACACCAAACACTTAACAAACACAAACCACTCACACACCAAACACTTACCAAACACACACCACTCACACACCAAACACTTACCAAACACACACCATTCACACACCAAACACTTACCAAACACACACCACTCACACACCAAACACTTACCAAACACACACCACTGGCACACCAAACACTTACCAAACACACACCACACACACCAAACACACACCACTCACACACCAAACACTTACCAAACACACAACACTCACACACCAAACACTTACCAAACACACACCATTCACACACCTAACAATTACCAAACACACACCAAACACTTACTAAACACACATCACTCACACACCACTAACACACCAAACACTTACCAAACACACACCACCTACACACCAAACACACACCAAACACACACATCACTCACACACCAAACACACACCACTGGCACACCAAACACACACCAAACACACACCACTCACACACCAAACACTTACCAAACACACAAAACTCACACACCAAACACTTACCAAACACACACCACTCACACACCAAACACTTACCAAACACACACCAAACACTTACCAAACACACACCATTCACACACCTAACAATTACCAAACACACACCACTCACACACCAAACACTTACCAAACACACACCATTCACACACCAAACACTTACCAAACACGCACCACTCACACACCACTCACACACCAAACACTTAGTAAACACACAGCACTCACACACCAAACACACACCAAACACTTACCAAACACACACCATTCACACACCTAACACTTACCAAACACACACCACTCACACACCAAACACTTACCAAACACACACCACTCACACACCAAACACTTACCAAACACACACCATTCACACACCAAACAATTACCAAACACACACCACTCACACACCAAACACTTACCAAACACACCACTCACACACCAAACACTTACCAAACACACACCACTGGCACACCAAACACACACCACTCACACACCTAACAATTACCAAACACACACCACTCACACACCAAACACACACCACTCACACACCTAACAATTACCAAACACACACCACTCACACACCAAACACTTACCAATCACACACCAAACACTTACCAAACACACACCACTCACACACCAAACACTTACCAAACACACATCACTCACACACCAAACACACACCACTCACACACCTAACACTTACCAAAAACATCCTATTAAACTATTAAATCTTAACTACAGAATATCATACGGGAAATTAAACTCACAGTATACACACCAAGTACTACACATCAAATATTATTATACAAAGTGTTATTTTAATGTGTATACAAAATACAAATCCATCACTTAATCAACAAAACTAACAGAAAAGTGAGATATACTGGTACACGTCCTTAAAAAACTATCTGTGGTATAAAATCTTTGTTGTCTCATTTTTCTGTGATAAAATTACTAAAGAAAAACATTTATGAAAAATTATGACACAATGTCAGTCTTAGCCTGATTTCTTCATTCTCCTTATTAAATTCCTTCCTTTTTTTTAAAATTAAATATGACACTTGGACACTCCAGATGTCAGCTGTGTGACTGTGTGTTGTTTGTGATTTACAAGTAATGGAAGAACTATAGACTGATTCTGGGTGGGAATGTGTTTGAGATTCAGTGTGTGAAAATAGAAAAAAAAATCCTTCCATGTTCATGTCATCCTTTTAATTATTTATTTTATTTTCCAAATTTCCCACAGTCATTAAAGACTGGATATCAAACACAGACAAACTAAATTTTGATAAAAAATAAATTATGTTTTAAATGATGATTTTGCTTATTGGTGGAGAAGGTTATTAACTTTTGAACATCTTTATTTTTTGCGGGTCGTGCCCCCTTTTTCCCTTAATGGTTACTGAACTGCTGCACTACGATCGCACTTTATTGCACTAGACAATTCTGCCTACTGTTAGATTTGGTGGAACGCCTATTACACATTCACAGTATGACATAAATGTTGTTGATGACACAGCCTACAGTTCAAATCAGGGGGGCAACACCTATGACACGCTTTTGATGAACTACCAGTGCAAATACACATTTGGTTGTTGTTGTTGTTGGTCTTTCGGCTGCTCCTGGCAAGGGGTCGCCACAGCGGAATATCCAGTCCGCACTACAACTTGGCACAGGTTTTACGCCGGATGCCCTTCCTGACGCAACCCTCCCATTTTTTATCCGGGCTTGGGATTTTGGGCTTGGCACACATTTGGTACATAATATATATACAGTATATGAACAGAATCCCTGCACATTTACAAACCGGATTCCAAAAAAGTTGGACACTAAACAAATTGTGAATAAAAACTGAATGCAATGATGTGGAGATGGCAAACGTCAATATTTTATTCAGAATAGAACATGGATGACAGATCAAAAGTTTAATCTGAGAAAATGTATAATTTTAAAGGAAAAATATGTTGATTGTGTCAACAAATCCCAAAAAAGTTGGGACAAGTAGCAATAAGAGGCTGGAAAAAGTAAATTTGAGCATAACGAGGAGCTGGAAGACCAATTAACAGTAATTAGGTTAATTGGCAACATGATTGGGTATAAAAAGAGCTTCTCAGAGTGGCAGTGTCTCTCAGAAGCCAAGATGGGTAGAGGATCACCAATTCCCACAATGTTGCGCAGAAAGATAGTGGAGCAATATCAGAAAGGTGTTACCCAGCGAAAAATTGCAAAGACTTTGCAGTTATCATCATCAACTGTGCATAATATCATCCGAAGATTCAGAGAATCTGGAACAATCTCTGTGCGTAAGGGTCAAGGGCGTAAAACCATAGTGGATGCCCGTGATCTCTGGGCCCTTAAACGACACTGCACCACAAACAGGAATGCTACTGTAAAGGAAATCACAGAATGGGCTCAGGAATACTTCCAGAAACCATCGTCAGTGAACACAATCCACCGTGCCATCCGCCGTCGCCAGCTGAAACTCTACAGTGCAAAGAAGAAGCCATTTCTAAGCAAGATCCACAAGCACAGGCGTTTTCATTGGGCCAGGGATCATTTAAAATGGAGTGTGGCAAAATGGAAGACTGTTCTGTGGTCAGACGAGTCACGATTCGAAGTTCTTGTTGGAAATGTGGGACGCCATGTCATCCGGACCAAAGAGGACAAGGACAACCCAAGTTGTTATCAACGCTCAGTTCAGAAGCCTGCATCTCTGATGGTATGGGGTTGCATGAGTGCGTGTGGCATGGGCAGCTTGCATGTCTGGAAAGGCACCATCAATGCAGAAAAATATATTCAGGTTCTAGAACAACATATGCTCCCATCCAGACGTCGTCTCTTTCAGGGAAGACCCTGCATTTTTCAACAAGATAATGCCAGACCACATTCTGCATCAATCACAACATCATGGCTGTGTAGGAGAAGGATCCGGGTACTGAAATGGCCAGTCTGCAGTCCAGATCTTTCCCCTATAGAGAACATTTGGCGCATCATAAAGAGGAAGGTGCGACAAAGAAGGCCCAAGACGATTGAACAGTTAGAGGCCTGTATTAGACAAGAATGGGAGAGCATTCCTATTTCTAAACTTGAGAAACTGGTCTCCTCGGTCCCCAGACGTCTGTTGAGTGTTGTAAGAAGAAGGGGAGATGCCACACAGTGGTGAAAATGGCCTTGTCCCAACTTTTTTGGGATTTGTTGACACCGTGAAATTTGGAATCAACATATTTTTCCTTTAAGTTGATACATTTTCCCGGATTAAACTTTTGATCTGTCATCTATGTTCTATTCTGAATAAAATATTGACATTTGCCACCTCCACATCATTGCATTCAGTTTTTATTCACAATTTGTTTAGTGTCCCAACTTTTTTGGAATCCGGTTTGTACATCCATGCATGTTATTGTACAAACAAAAGTGGTCTAAACGCATAATGATGCCCTGAGGCAACGAATGAAAAAACTACAATTTTAATATATAAATAAAGAGAAAAAGCATCTTTACTCAATCAAACATGCTTTTTCACATGATTATGCACATCACAAATATATTTATACAGGTTTTTTTTTTTTTTTTTTATTTAAACATGTTAAAAAGTGAAATATTTTTCACTGTCTGCTAACAGCTTGTCCAAGTTGGCTATGGTCCCAAAAACGACTGGCAAGGAAAAACTCCCTGAGATGGCAATAGAAAGAAACCTTGAGAGGAACCAGACTCAATCAGGGAACCCATCCTCATCTGGGTGATAACGGATAGAAGGATTTATTTAACATCATGTGTGTTATGCAGCTGAAAGTTGAATATAACAGAAATTATTTAAATTAACATGAAGTCCAGTTCAGCATAGTGATTGAGTAGGTGCAGATGGGGTCTGGATCACTGGAAGCACAGGAACGCTAGCATCTGGAAGCAGCGTGTGTAGCTCCAACCATCATAAAGCAGAATCCAGCTGGAGCTGGTCCGTCTCTGGATGCCTCAGGATCCTCGCAGGGTCGGCCTTTGTCTACTGAAGCTGTCACAATCTCCCGATGTCTCGGGATGGGTAGAAAAATAAAGAACAGGTGGAAAGAATTAGCGTAGTTTCCATTCAGGATAGATGTACTGGAGTATGAGGTTATGGGATGAGTTACGTATATGCCAGATTAAGTCTACTTCTAGTCTACAGTCGACTTTTAAACTAGGAAACCGAATATATATATAACAATAACATAACAATGACAATAAAGTAGAATTCAATTGAATTGAATAATAGCTGGTAAAAAAAATACCATAATATATTTTACATATTTTTTTTACCAGCTATTATTCAATTCAACTGAATTCAACTTGTTATAAATAAGAGTATAAATAACAATGAGATATCATTAGAGAATTAACTTCTCAGCATATGGTAAAAATATGAATCCATGGTGGTCGTTGATTGTGTGTTTGCACATGCAGTTCCATCACAGGCAAGGAGAAAATGCTGGCCATGTTTGGAGAAACCACCGTGTATGCTGTAAAGTGGTATTGTTTTGGGTATAATGGTTCAGTCATTCTTCCCAGTAATTACGTTGGAGCACACCCTGCCACCGAGGATCATAGCTGGGAAATCCTCAATGTCCCCTGTCCTATTGTGGTAAAATAGTACAATAAAAATATGGGTGGGATGTATCTGTTGGAACTTCTCATTTCACTGGACAGGCCAAAGAAGTAGCTGATGTTTCACTTTATCGACACAACCATCGTGACTGCTTGGCTGCTCTACAAGAGAGATTGCAGCAGCATTGGGATGCAAAAAGATGAAAGAACAAATGAGGCTTTATACTTTCAAGTTGTATATCACAGAAAGCTTGTGCACAAGTGTCAAGAATCTGGCAAGAGAGGTTGTCCCAGTTCCATACCTGCAAATCAAAGGGGACAAAGGACCCACCACACACAAGATACACCTAAACGTGGCAAAAAATGTGACGTAAATCTCTGTTTCACATCCACCAGAAACTGTTTCCTGAGATTCCATACAAAATAAAACAGAGTGATTTGTAAAAAAAAAAAAGAAAAAGACCAATTCAGCCAGTACCCCACAGGAACACACATTTAGAAACACAAACACACACCTCAGCTAAGCCACTGATTGATGAACCATTTTAGACTGATGTTTAAATTGTTGTTTAAATAAAACTTATAAAGTATTTATTGCTTGATTTCTTCTTCAATCCACTTATTATATAATATAAAAAACCTTTTTTTACCCTCATAGCATGTTGTTGCCCTGAGGAAACAAACCAAAATCTCGTGGGGGGCCTGTGGGGGGGTGCACCTTTAATGATTGATATATTATCAGGGACCCCAAAGCTCCCAAAAGCTATTGTGAATTTTTTTCCCTTCTAAAATAAAAATTCATACTATAGAGTGTTAAATTACCAATTTATCAATTATTTAATGACAACAAGCCTAAGGCACGATAAAACCTTCTAAAAACTATGTATAGTATAATTGACCCTCTTGTTACAGTACAGTATACGCATGTTTGTATATCAGGTACTTACTGTACCGCGTGTTGGTTGCTATGTAGCCTAAATACCAGGTTCGAGTATCACCAAGGTTGAAAAAACAGAAACTATTGCAATTTTCTGCACAAAGACTCCTGGCAGCCCCAAAATGATATATTATACTGTAAATTTCTTTCCATAAAAAAAACCCTATATTTTGCAAGCAGATGAGTACGGAAAACAAGTTATTCAAGCCCCATAATCTCCTACAAAAAAAAATTATTCTTCATTTTACTAAATTATAGGGTGCACTTACTTTTTCCGATGTGGTTTCAGAACTTTGGTTAACTAAATATACAAGGACTACATGTTGTGATTTTTGGGTGGTAATTAGTGAGGACCATCTGTAATGTTGTTTACAATCGGTTAAACAATCTTCATCTCCTGCATAGAGAACAAGCAAGAATTGAAGACGGCTGTATCAAATCCCAGCAGAGCATCCGGAAGGGAAGAAACCTGGCATCCGGTGATGTGTGTGTGTGTGTGTGTGCTATAGACACCAGGCAGTTGACTGCGGTGTATTCAGAACAAATAATGAAATATGCCTTTTACTGTAATGTCATGCAAAACCACTTGAGTCATGCCATACAGCATATAAAAACTGATTGTGCTAATGTAAGTCCACTTCCTGACCACAGCACTTATCCATCGTTAAGGCAGCATGACACAGGAAAGAAAGCCCCATCACATGGGATCGTTTGTGACAGAAAAGATGTAAGAACAAACTTTGGGAAGCATGACACATTCCCTAAAGGGAAATACAAACCCAGCTTATCCCAGCTTGGATAAATACAAGAACAATACCAGATGAAATGTCCCTAGCCACAACTCCAGTATTTCAAATCTTGCATATGTATACAGAAACCTACCCAGTTTGATCATTGACAGAGTTATTGAAATCACATAGCTGTTTATTTTTCCACATCCACAATGCAAATGATTCACTTCCTCATTGTGTTGCATCCCAAGGATTGTCAGTAGAAAATTTACTTTCTACCGAAAAGGGAAATATGTTCTTAGATCTGCGTGTTGGGTCTAGAAAGTAACCCTATAATGCACTAAATCATATGCTAAAATGGCAACAACAAAAAAAATACACACTAAGTGATGTGTTTGGCTTTCGTGTAATAAAAAAGTACAAAACAAAAAAAAACACACACACAAAATACTCATACACACATGAAAGTGACAAAAGTAATGAATATAAATAACAGATTTTGTCTGTATATTAGTCAGAACTCACTTATATCTTTACGTTTGGAGGATCCGAAACCAGTCTCAGAAAATTTTCGGTGTCTGTCCACACAGTTGATTTTGTCAACCAGACACCATTTTGTCACAAAACAACAAAATTTTATGAAATTTAATGCCAGTCCATCAGTATTTGCCTGAAGTTAAACTTACGCCATAAATGAAACCAAAATGTTGAGTAGAAGGGACATTGTGAGCAATTTTGTGCCAGATTACATCAGCAACAGACAGATTTTTGGATGAATATAGTTTTTTCCCCTCGAGGTGGATGTGGCCACATGATAGTTTACCAGAATATGCGTAAAATGCAAAACAGAAACGAATGCGTGACACAGCATGGCTTACCCTAAAAAAAGGCAAATATTGTAACGACGCTGATCGCGCAAGGGGAAGAACCGCGCATAAACTGTTCAGAAAGGGCAGATCTGCAGGCTGCTACCCCGCGGAGTCCTGAACAGGCAAAGGTGTGGCCATTTATACACGTGGTTGCCAAGCAACGTGCCATAAGGCAATCAGCCTGAACAAGCCGCACCTGTGCTTATTTAAGGCTGGCACCGTTGGGCCTAAGACAGAAAAGAAGAGAAAGAAGACAGAGAGAAGACCAGCACACAGGAAGTTGAGAGACAGAGGCAAAGACGCCGGTGAGAGAGAAAAAGAGAGAGAGAGAGCGTCAAGCATCCGTGTCGCGTGTGCTCTCAGGTTATGTATGAAGTTTACACAAAAAACACAACACCTCTCTTTCAAATAAATCCTCAGGAAGGGCAAAGGCCCCGAGAGGATGTTGGTTTTTGTTTTAGCTTCCAGAGCCCTGTGCATTCTCGCATACATGGCGGAGCTCTGTTTATTTTGTGTTTTCAGTTTTCTTCTATTTCCTTTTCAATTCCTAATTTATAGGAAGGTCTTCCTGTGCCTGTCATAAGCACTCTTACCACCTCCTACTTCACTGACCCCCTCTCATGGTGCGACTCTTCATACCATGCCACGTATCAAGTACACTATAACAACTGACTCATCGAAGATCAATGTATGTTTATTCTTGCATGAAGCATAAAACCAGTTTTTATCATATGTTCCAAAACCATGGCACTAATAAGAAGCAGCGATGTGAAGCGCCACTATGGGATAAAACACGTCTCATTAGAGCAAACGTATCCCGCTGCTGTCCGAGGTGAGGAGTGTAAAGTATCCGAGAAAAAACACATGAAAAATACCCCTAAAAATAACATTATGTGCTAAAATCGAAATGTTTAGTAAGACTTATGTCATAAACAGTTATGTGCTGGATTTAATAATCCACTTTTAGCAGGTAGTACATTTAGATGATGACAAATGAAGCCCAACTTAAAACGGGGGGATTCCCCTAGAAAAGAAAATGTAAATAATTTTCCCAGGTTAAATGTGGGATGTCCTGTAATTAGCATCACAAATGTCTTCAGTCCTTTAATCAGTTATGCCTCTTTTCCACTGCATAATACGGCACGACACGGTTCGGTTCAACTCACTTCGGTTCGGCTCAGTTCGGCTCGGTTTGCGCTTCCACTGCAGTTTAGTAACGCTTTAGAGTGGGCGGGATTATTCACGTGTCGTTTTAGTTGCGGCGCCTCTACTGCTGTGACATCATCGTAAACGCGCCACAAACACACACACAACAATGGAGCATATCGACGGCATGGTGTTCTTCATTCTCGGCATGTGGATGTTTTTAACAGCGAGACGAAGGAGTTTGTTTCAAAAGAGGCTGATGGCAGCCAAAGAGAATTTTTGGTTAATACAAAAAGGTGCGTGCGATCCTTCTCTGGCTGTTTCTAAATATAGCGGTTCTGTTGTGTCTCGTGTCGCAAGTTCAGTGACGCAGTAATGACGATTTTCTCCGGCCAATCGGTGACCAGCAGAGTTTACACGTCGTTTTGGTAACGGTTCGGCGCGCTCGGAACCTCGGCTGAGGTGGTACTAAAAAAATGGACCAGGTACCAGGTACTGTTCCCAGTGGAAAACCCCCCAAAAGTGAGCTGAACTGAACCATGTCGTGCCGTACTATGCAGTGGAAAAACGCCATTAGTCAGCCTGTTTAAATGGCATCAGTGTTGGATCTCAACATGCATCACTGTTTAAGCCAAAGTGCACTTAAAGCAGTACTTCTGGGGGAATGTCCTTTGGACAGAAGAGAAAAAAAAGTTAGCGTTTTGGCCAGTTGCATCGGCTCTAAAGTATGAGGATTGCGAAACAAAGCTTTCAAAGAAAAGAACATGTGGTCTAAACACAATAAAAACACAAAACTATCAAGGCATGCAATGTGGGAAAATCCAAGAGTGAAATGTATCGCCCAGTGTCAGAAAGCTCGCTCTCAGTCTCAGGTCACTATAGTATTTATCCTGTACAGGGTCATGGGAGGACTCGAACCTATCCCAGGGGACTCACACTACGTGGGGTAGATCCTGGACGACACACCCTGTGGACAAACTGGAAACACCAAGTAGCCTATTCTGCATGTCTTTGGCCTGGGGGAGGAAACTTTCTTTCTTATACTATCTTACATTAGCAGCAGATATGATTCATTGTAAGCATGACCTGTGATGTTAAAAAAAAATGCTTGAGTCATGATGAATTTATAAGAATCATGTTACAGCTCTGTGTCACCCTTCAAAGTCATATTCTTTTGCTAACCGCAGAGTGGAACTGATCTTTTTGATTCACTTCCTATTTTGGTTTGGTTTTTTACATTATAATTTTATAAATATAAATAAAAATGAAAACATCTTTTATGAAGTGTGTGCCCAAGGAGAACATAAAGCTGGCGTATCACATCCAGAGTATTTTCTCTTTTTGTTCACATGAAACAGGGCCACACTTTACCAATCCTAAGTTTAAATCATTTTTTTCTTAAGAATGCAATGGCACATGTTTGGGTATGACTAATCACATGACCAGTGGACACCTAGACAACATGAAACAACACAGCAGAACACCAGGGTTGTCATAAACAGACGCAAGACGCGTTGGTTTTATCAAGGGCCCAAAATAATAGATTTTAAAAAGGCCCAGAATCCCTAGTGGTGTCCCTGGAGACAACATCTCACCTTGATACTTATCTTCTAGGTCAGTGGTTCTGCACATTTTAGTGTTTTCTCAGCTCCCATCAGACTAGATGTACCTAATCAGCTAATTAACTACATGATGAAGAGGGTTATAGGGTTACTTTCTATACTGAAGAGGGTGTGATGGAGCAGGAAGAACACTTTAATATAAGCCGAGTCAGGTGTTAAGTCGCATGGGTTTGATTAGTGGAATGGCCAATAGAGGGCAATAGGTGAAGTGCACTAAATTTTTAATTTTGGCAAAAATTCATTGATAAATACATTAACTTCCCAATCCCTCAGCAGAATTGAGAAAGGTTTAATCCTTAACATTGTATTAAAACACTTAAATCGACACTATCCAAACTGGTTACTCTAAGTGTGATGGGGGAAAAAATCACTACAAAACTGTGTTGCTGGTGATGTTATTTTTTTAGGAGAAACAGCTAAATTCTGGACTGTATTAACTAAGCATCTCAGAGTCACTCGTAGGAATCATGCTGAAAGTTCATTTAGGACTGGAAATATTCCTAACTCAGACTAGGACATAAAAGTTCTTTATGACGCGTCCTACTCTTTTTCAGCAAGGACTAAGTAGGATACACATTTTAGTGTGTGTAAGAGTGAATATACTGTATAATGGTTGAAAGTGAAATGGTGAAATCAGTGCCAGTTGTGTGAAAGCTTTATGCACCTTCAAAATGAGTGACTTGTCTGCATGATGTCATCCTTATCAGACTGCTCCAATCACAACAGTTTGCATAGAGCTGTGGAGAACTGTAATAAAGGTCTGTCCGATCTAAATGACCTAAAATAATAATAATGAAAAAATAAAAAAATTAAAAAAGCGAAATTAGAGAGAGGACGAGGCAGTTTTGCTTTCAGAGAAGATCGTAAGGAATGTTAAGAATGATTCATTCATTCATTTATCTTCTATACCGCTTTATCCTGTATTTAGGGTCGCGGGGACCTGGAGCCTATCCCAGGAGACTCTGGGCACGAGGCAGGGTACACCCTGGACAGCGTGCCAATCCATCGCAGAGCACACACACACACACACACACACACACACACACACTATGGTCAATTTGGGAACGCCAATTAGCCTAACCTGCATGTCTTTGGAATGTGGGAGGAAACCGGAGTACCCGGAGGAAACCCACCAAGCACGGGGAGAACATGCAAACTCCATGCACACAGAGACGGGAATCGAGCCTGGCCGGGGGATCGAACCCAGACCCTGGAGGTGCAAGGCGACAGTGCTAACCACTACACCACCGCGCCATGTTAAGAATGAATCAAAGCAAAATTGCTTCATGCATTTTTCTGAAGGGAAAATGACTCTGGATGTGATACGCCAGCTCTGTGTTCTCCATACTTGGGTGATTACTTCTCATATATGTAAAACTATTTTTTTAATCTACTGTACATTAGAGATCGCTTAATGGTGTGCAGCGTGAAAACCAAACCAAACCAAACAGGAAGCAAATCAGAAAGATTAGTGGGGTTTGGGGAATTGTGGAGTGTGGAAAGTACAGTATATCTGGTTTGGTTTGGTTTTCACACTGCACGCCGTGTGTGTGTGTGTGTGTGTGTGTGTGTGTGTGTGTGTGTGTGTGTGTGTGTGTGTGTGTGTCTTTTCTACGTATTTTCGAAATGTGTAAAGAAACCACCTGCTTATGTATCACATCCCAAGTATTTTCTCTTTTCATTAGGAATGAATGAAACCCTAAATAGCCTAAACAAATTCTTCTTGGAAACGCACCGCCTTGCTCGTCTGCTCCGTACACATGACTAACCATATGAGCAATGAACTTTTAGGCAACGCGGAAAAAAAAAACACAGCAGGAAACCGGGGTTGTCATGAACTGTGGCACGTAGGCATACTGTAATCCCAAGACACATTGAGTGACAAGTGGAACTCAGAAACGCAATGAGTTTGATGATTATGTAAAAGATAATAATCGAGTTCCAAAGGGCCTAGAATTCCTAGTGGTGTCCCTGGAGACAACATGCCACCTTAGTGCTTACCTTCTAATTCGGTGCACATTTACGTGTTTTCTCAGCTCCCACCACACCTAATTTACCTAATCAGCTAATTATCAGGCTTTTTTTATTTAATTTAATTGAATAGTGTGTGATAGAGCAGGAAGAACACTTTGATGTGAGCCGAGTCAGGTGTTACAGTAAGTTGCATGGGTTTGATTAGTGGTCTGACCAATAGAGGGAAGTAGGTGAAATGTATCCAATTTTCGATTTTTGGCCAAAAAATTGGTTGATAAATACCTTATCGTCCTCATCCTTAAGAGAAATCGTGAAAAGGTTTAAACCATAATTCTGTATTAAAGCACTTTAATTAGCACTATTTAAACTGGTTGACATAAAAAGTGCATTTTCTGCAACAAAACCGCACTGTTGGCGATATTATTTTTAAGGACTAGCAGGGACATCCTGGTGTCAGAATAAAGCTGAAGAGTCAACAGAATCATCATTTAATATTCTAAAAATTGAATATTTCGTACTTCTCATGAACAACCTCTGCACTCTAATCATCTCTCTGGAACTGGACAGGATACAGTAATAAACGTGGTATCTAATTGGAGCTTATTGAACTTGAAACCTGAAAATATAATACTGTATGAACTCAAATCACTAAAGACTGGGATATAATACCTGATTTGATGTGATGAGGCTGAAATGACCAGGGCTGGGGTCTTCATCCAGTCTAAAAGTTTATTAGGGACTTTTTTAATTTTCTTTTATGATTTATTATCAAGATCGCACACCAAACTATGTATGATGTTGTGTTGGGAGTTTTCCAGAACTGTTTGTTGAAAAAAAAAAAAAAGCCCGTCTCTGGGTGTTTGGGAAATGCCTAGAGTACATGGCAGACCACATGCTATTGACTGTAGGAAAGCAGTAATGATCTCATTCAAAAACAAATAGTATCAGTAACAGTTCACACAATATTACTGAGAAATCATGTGGGCAAGACAGTGGCTGTGTCATATGATGATTATTATAATGATGATGATGATAACACTAAGCTAGTCTTGAGCGCTGTTTCCATTTATGCACATCTTTGTTTAATTCATGACAACACATCAGTAGTAGAGATAATGCGTAATCTCTGTGGGAAAAACAACAACACCAACACTTGTAAGAAATTTTCATCTTCTAACCGCTTTATCCTGTATTTAGGGTCGCGGGGACCTGGAGCCTATCCCAGGAGACTCAGGGCACGAGGCAGGGTACACCCTGGACAGCGTGCCACTCCATCGCAGAGCACACACACACATTCACACACTATGGTCAATTTAGGAACGCCAAATAGCTTACTGTAACCTGCATGTCTTTGGACTGTGGGAGGAAACCGGAGTACCCGGAGGAAACCCACCAAGCACGGGGAGAACATGCAAACTCCATGCACACAGAGACGGGAATCGAGCCTGGCCGGGGAATCGAACCCAGACCCTGGAGGTGCAAGACGACAGTGCTAACCACTACACCACCGCGCCGCTTTGTAAGAAATCTATCCATTCAATTTGGAGTTTATTAGGCGTTCTACAGCAGAAGAAGACCACAAAACAGGTGCGTTTGATGAAATGTTTGTGATGCACTTTTATCCTTTCAGGTTGAAACAAGAGTTACACTGATCTCATGAGCCTCAGTGGTAAGTGATAATAATAATGATGATAATAGGTTTGGCCAGAGCTTTGTTACTTGATCACCGTTTTCCAGCATTGTTCAGTGTCATACTGTATTAATAAGAAATCCTGAGCAGGCGTCAGAAATCCTGAGTGAGACGCGGGTGCAAATGCTGGCTTCTAGCCCCAGAATGCAACACTTAAATTATTCTTTTGATCGTGTAAACAATGTCAATTGTTAAAAGAGCTATACAAATAAAAATGTAATTGAATTGAAATGGAATGCAGCTGTATGAAGCTGAGTACATACAGTAGTGGATTAGATTCGGCTCAGCCAGTAAAGACTGAATACAGAATTAAAGCACCGCTGCATCAGGTACAGTAGCTTCTGATAAAGACTCAATGGAGCTACAATAAACTAGGTGTGTAAATGTACATTATTTTCCTTCATGATGAAATAGCAGCTCATTTACAAACCGGATTTCAAAAAAGTTGGGACACTAAACAAATTGTGAATAAAAACTGAATGCCGTATTTTATTCAGAATAGAACATAGATGACAGATCAAAAGTTTAATCCGAGAAAATGTATAATTTTAAAGGAAAAATATGTTGATTCCAAATTTCACGGTGTCAACAAATCCCAAAAAAGTTGGGACAAGTAGCAATAAGAGGCTGGAAAAAGTAAATTTGAGCATAACGAAGAGCTGGAAGACCAATTAACAGTAATTAGGTTAAGTGGCAACATGATTGGGTATAAAAAGAGCTTCTCAGAGTGGCAGTGTCTCTCAGAAGCCAAGATGGGTAGAGGATCACCAATTCCCACAATGTTGCGCAGAAAGATAGTGGAGCAATATCAGAAAAGTGTTACCCAGCGAAAAAGTTGCAAATACTTTGCAGTTATCATCATCAACTGTGCATAATATCATCCGAAGATTCAGAGAATCTGGAACAATCTCTGTGCGTAAGGGTCAAGGGCGTAAAACCATACTGGATGCCCGTGATCTCCGGGTCCTTAAACGACACTGCACCACAAACAGGAATGCTACTGTAAAGGAAATCACAGAATGGGCTCAGGAATACTTCCAGAAACCATCGTCAGTGAACACAATCCACCGTGCCATCCGCCGTTGCCAGCTGAAACTCTACAGTGCAAAGAAGAAGCCATTTCTAAGCAAGATCCACAAGCACAGGCGTTTTCATTGGGCCAGGGATCATTTAAAATGGAGTGTGGCAAAATGGAAGACTGTTCTGTGGTCAGACGAGTCACGATTCGAAGTTCTTGTTGGAAATGTGGGACGCCATGTCATCCGGACCAAAGAGGACAAGGACAACCCAAGTTGTTATCAACGCTCAGTTCAGAAGCCTGCATCTCTGATGGTATGGGGTTGCATGAGTGCGTGTGGCATGGGCAGCTTGCATGTCTGGAAAGGCACCATCAATGCAGAACAATATATTCAGGTTCTAGAACAACATATGCTCCCATCCAGACATCATCTCTTTCAGGGAAGACCCTTCATTTTTCAACAAGATAATGCCAGACCACATTCTGCGTCGATCACAACATCATGGCTGCGTAGGAGAAGGATCCGGGTACTGAAATGGCCAGTCTGCAGTCCAGATCTTTCCCCTATAGAGAACATTTGGCGCATCATAAAGAGGAAGGTGCGACAAAGAAGGCCCAAGACGATTGAACAGTTAGAGGCCTGTATTAGACAAGAATGGGAGAGCATTCCTATTTCTAAACTTGAGAAACTGGTCTCCTCGGTCCCCAGACGTCTGTTGAGTGTTGTAAGAAGAAGGGGAGATGCCACACAGTGGTGAAAATGGCCTCGTCCCAACTTTTTTGGGATTTGTTGACACCATGACATTTGGAATCAACATATTTTTCCTTTAAGTTGATACATTTTCCCGGATTAAACTTTTGATCTGTCATCTATGTTCTATTCTGAATAAAATATTGACATTTGCCATCTCCACATCATTGCATTCAGTTTTTATTCACAATTTGCTTAGTGTCCCAACTTTTTTGGAATCCGGTTTGTATTTATATACTGTATGCAAGACTTTCGGAATGATTTCAATATCATGAATCATTTAGGAAATGAGTAACTAAAGTGAATCACGTTTTTCAGGTTTTGTACAGTTAATATGAATATGTGACTCATGCAGGGTGGATTTTTATATTATTGTTCACTTGTAGTTCGTAAAAACATAAAAAGTTAACAAAAGTTAAATCTAACCAACTAACAACTAACTAGCCGACAAACCAGCGATCTAATACCAGACACTACGTTTTGCTTTTCTTCAGTTATGCTTGTCGATTTCAAACACTTCTTCTTTGTTGGACGAGGATCTCAGACTGGCTGGAATTTATTGCATCATTCTGTGTGTGCTTATGATAATTGTAGGTACAAAAAAACAACACACTTTAACCAGTAAATGGCTTACTGTTTCACACTCCTGCATTCGTTCAGTAAAGCGGAAAATGGTAATGGAGGAAACCTGCTGTTAATCATGTTAAATTGCTAGACTGCTGGAAATAAACCAACCATTTCTTTGTTCTTATTTTCCATTAATTCCCTTAAATGCTGTGATAGAAATAAATGCTCAAATGTTTCCATCTATGTGTGTGTGTGTGTGTGTGTGTGTGTGTGTGTGTATAATCATCATGCTCCATCAGTTTCAGGTTTAGACCATTTGTGCAGCGTTAAGATGTTTTCTAGGAAGTAAATACAATAATGTTTATATAATTACAAAAATAAAAATAAACTGAACTATTATCTTTTTCATTAATTAATTAATTAATTAATTTATTTATTTATTTATTTATTTATTTTTAATAAACCTTACCATTACCATTCAGAAATTGAAGCATCACATGCTGGAGTAATTTAAACTGTTTGGTTTTATTCGTTTCCTCATTATGTTCATGAAAGTTCTTGCCATGTGGAAGGGACCTAAAGAACAATTCAAAAGTTCATCTCAAAACCTCAACGTCTCTCTTTTAATTCACCGAATTAAATCTCATCATTGACACTAATAACCAACTTTCACCATAAGATCTGGTGCTTTGGGAGGTGATAAGTTTGAACACATGGTTGGACTGTCTAAAGGAAGAGCTACAGTAGGTTAAGGGCTGGTGATGTACAGATGGAAGCTTTTAAAACGTCCATAACTATTCAATTCAATTCAATTTTATTTATATAGCGCGTTTAACAATGGTCATTGTCTCAAAGCAGCTTCACAAGAAAACAAAAACAAAATTAATGCCAAAGTTTATCTTAAAAAAAAAAAAAAAAAAACAAGTTCACATGATTATGGGTAATTTTTTGTTCTTGCACTGAATGACTGACTGGGTTTGGTATTCGTTCCGCTGCTCGACCGGTTCTTCAACTGCAACCTCTTCCTGACCCTGAAAACCTCAATCAGCCAGTACTTCCTTAAATCCCACACTTTTTTATATTTTTATTCTATAAACAAAGATTACGACCGAAGAGGGATTTTTTTTTTAACATGTTAGAAAAGCAAAAGCTGATTGTGTAATTGTGCGTAACGTTGTACTCATCACCACGCTAGTCACAAATACAGTAGATACAGATGTAGAATAAAATAAAAGGAGTTGAATGGTTTTGTTTTGATTTCAGAATTTCTAGCAGTTGGATATTAAGAAAAGCTCAGAAACTAATAACAATTCATCTCACACTTTTGCTCGAATCTGACCTGGTTAAAAGACTAACTCTGTTTATTACGTTATCACGTTCCTGCTGTGTGTGTGTGTGTGTGTGTGTGTGTGTGTGTGTGTGTGTGTGTGTGTGTGTGTGTGTGTGTGTGTGTGTGTGTGTGTGTGTGTGTGTGTGGGGAGAGATCTGTGAATTATTGGCATTGAGGTTTAATAATTGATCACTGGAGCATGAACTCTGTAATTAATTTCAGCCTAATCGTGGAGATTCCGCTTTATACACAGATTTGTTATGTACCTGAGATAAACTGTGTCGACCAGAACTTTGGTTAATATTATGCGATTAAGTGACCCGGACAAGGTGACCTCATCGTGGAACCTCAACTATTTGGTGTTTTCATAGAAAGTATTTAAATAATTCGATGATTCAGCTGAGAGGCAATGTTTAACCATACTGGTTGTGGGTTATTGTTCCTGAGATATGAGCGGAAGGTTATAGTGAACGCGTTATTACCTGTGAGTTATTTGCGTTGGGGGTGGGGATTATGGGTTACAGGCTATGTGATGTGAGCTTTTGCTGGCTACATGCTATAGGGTGTTGGTTATACGGTTATGGACTACAGGATATGAGTGAAGCCTGATGGCCTGTGGATTACAGACTATAAGTAATAAGCTATGAGTTTGGGGATTTGAGTTATAGGCTATAGGTGTGCCCTACAGGTTACTGTGTTACTTTGTGCTGTAGGTCACAGCTAGTGGGTTATAAAAATATGTGTTATAAATAAATGATAAATTAAGTAAAGGGTTAGGAGTAAAGAGGGATGTGTTATGGGTCATGAGCTCTGGGCATCATGTTGAAGGTTATAAATGCGGATTATGGACTGTAGCCTGTGGTCTATGAATGATGGACTTTATGAGATTATATGATATGTTTATTCTATATGTTTAGTCTATTAATCTGGGGTTATTCAATAACAACTATGCATTATAGGCAACGAGCTATGAATACCTAGTGTATAAAAGGTTATGGGTATCTTATGTAGGCTATGGATTATGAGGGTTATTTTCTACAAGTTGCAGGTTATAGGATTTTGCGTAGGGTTGTGGATAATGGATTATAAGTTCAAGTTCAATTTATGTGTATAGCACATTTACAACACCCTTCAGGCTGACCAAAGTGCTTTACAGAAAAGCATACTCGTAAAACACACCCCGAAAACAATAAACACAAAAGTAGCACAACCTGTTTAACACTGCTATATAAGAAAATTAATACACTAAAGAAAAAAAGAATAGGTTTTGAGCAAGGACTTAGAAGAGGATAGAGAGGGTGCCAATCTAATCTCTAAAGGCAGAATATTCCAAAGTTGAGTTCCTGCTACCGCAAACGCCCGTGCCCCTCTGCGCTTATACGGGATAAAGACTATGAGTTTTGGGCTTTATGCAGAGTTACACTTTGTGGGTTATAGCCTTTGGCGGGTGGATGGGATATGGTCTGGGATTATTACTTCTGAATTAGGATTTACAGGTTGTGGGCTACGGCTTTTAAGTTTTTGGTTAATCTATAATTTTGTAGATTATGTGCTTTGAGTTGTGTGTTATTGCCTATAATCTAAGGATCTAAGGATTGTGATTATGGGTTATGGATGATGAGCTCTAAATTGTTAATTATGGGCTGTGGTCTATGGGTTATAAATTCTGGTTTATGAGCTATACAACATAGGTTTTGCAATTCTTTTCCCTTCTCCTGGGACGGCACTTTTCCAACACACTCCATAATTGTTTAATCTTTCTATCTAATCTCTCTATATTAAATCTGAATCTGTTTTTATTATGTACACACATCCCACCAAAACAGCAATGATTCAGAATGGTGTCTGAAACTTAGAAAAAACCTTATCTGCCTCATTTATAAACGTCTACGGAGGTTTTACAGTTTTACAGCTGAAGAATACGCAGCCGTGGACCGACTCGTCTACTGGATGTTATCAAACAGCATGTGCCTCACGGTCTGATTAGGATCACAGAGAAACAATTATGGGTCAACTGCCAGGTGCTCTGCCCACCACGAAATGCCTAACACCTACACATTTTTGCATGATTTCAAATAAAGGATTGCGAAACGCCCATTCCACCCTTCCAGGAAAAGTGTGGGCTGTTTGTGGTTTCAGGGTGGAAACCGGTGGTAAGTGAACCGATGTCATGTCTAAGATTTAAGATTTAAACACTTGATTAGAGTATCATAAACAAGCGTTAGGGAGGTGCGGCAGAGGTGGGATGATGAGGAGGATGTTAAACAGGGATTGAGGTCAGGGGTCAGTATTTTTAACCCTGCAGTTTAGTAAACTTTTTGTAAAAAATCTGATTTATTTGAATTATTATTATCATAATTTTTACAAAGCACTGGCACTGGAGACTCCTTCCCTAAATGTTAAATAAACATTCCCTTACAATCATATTGTACAGTGTATATATACAGTGTACTGTATAAGAATAGATCCGAGACTGAGCTTTCACTCTACAAACCAAACAGGATCCAGAAGTGTACACATTGTAATTTATATATCAATATATCAATATATCAATATATCAATATATATATATATATATATATATATATATATATATATATATATATATATATATATATACTGTGTATATATATATATATATATATATACTGTGTATATATATATATATATATATATATATATATATATAATCATATACTTATATATAATCATATAATCATATACTTATATATATATATCATATACTTATACATATATTGATATATATATACAGTACAGGCCAAAAGTTTGGACACACCTTCAATCTGCCAATGGGGTTTTCTTTATTTTTCTTTATTTTCTTTATTTTCATACAAATGATATATATATATATATATATATATATATATATATATATACACACACACATCATTTTTTTACACCGTTTTGTTTGTCACCTGTCACCATCTGATGCCGCTTGCATAAATACCAACCCACACACACCACACACACCACACACCCACACCCACATATACACAGTGTACTCTAGTAACTTTTCTTTGCAGTTGTTATCTCAGGCTTTGATTGACAATGCAGTGAAACCAGGTGA
This sequence comes from Channallabes apus, assembly GCA_030522415.1. NCBI lineage: Eukaryota > Metazoa > Chordata > Actinopteri > Siluriformes > Clariidae > Channallabes > Channallabes apus. Next base: position 43,103,866 of record CM060111.1, read on the forward strand.
CATCATCCCCTGTTTATTCCACAGCATTATAAACATCTAGTACCGTGTTACACAAGACATTATTTATTATGACTCTCTCTGCAGAGTGAATGAGCTCAGTGAAAGGGAATGCTAATTGCTTATGGAGTTTCATTGTTGTTGGGGAGTTTCATTCTTTGCTTTGCTGACTTGACACCTTCGTGGTTTTTATTTCTAAGCATACTCGGTAACATTTTCCTTTGAAGTCTACCGCCGACAGATAAGACCTTTACAACACACAGCATGTTTTTTTTTTAAACATATTTATAAACATCAAACACCATTATAAACAAACGAAGCTGGAATTTATATGAGGTAATGAACTTTTACAATAAAGATTAGCGTTACCGACAAACCAATAAATATTATTGATCTCATCTCAGATCTTGATATAGTACACAGTGCTTTATTAGCCATGTAGTAAATGCTACTTATTTGATCACTGCTTTAATTTGGTAATAAATAATACATTTGGCCATATTGGCTTTATTTATTTATTTATTTATTTATTTATTTAATTATGACACAAAATAATTGAAACACTAGATGGCAGCACTCTCCCAGTGTATACCAGAGACAGGCCTGGTTCAGTCTCCACATGTCAGTGTTTCCTTACATTATCTACTTTTACTTCCTCTCACACTTCAAAGGTCAGTCTATTATGAAGGATTACTAAATGACTATAAAGATTATAGTGGAGACTTAAGCGACTGTTTGAAAATTGTAATATAATATAGCTATATGAAGTTACTAATATAGAGGGATATATAATCTGTAGTGCAGAATATACACAGTATAGACTATACAGAGCCGGAATAAGAGTCTATAAAGTCTGTGTGAAAGGAATTGAACTGAAATGGAATATGGCACATATTTAAGAAATAAGTATTTATTTTTACAATATAACGTTTTGTAAAAATATGTTATGGACACTATACATTTAAACATTCATGCACATTAGCACTCACCCTGATCATTTCATTTTGCACACTTTTGCACATTTATGGTCATTACATCTCACATTCATGCATGTTATACACACTCCCTGGACATTTCTATTTAAATTCTACACCAGTTTCCATATTTCCATATTTGTCCAGCCATATTGCCTATATTTTGTTTAATATCTTGCATTCTATTTTCTCTACAGATAAGTTTTGATATATTTTACTCATATTCTATCCCATCATTTACTTCTATTTATAATCATGACTTTAAGGTCACGAGCAGTGGTTTAAGCATTTCACTGCATATCGTACAGTGTATGACTGTGTATGTGACGAATGCAATTAAAATTTTCAATTTGATAAATAATGTATTTTACAACACGCACTTTTCTTCTTCTTTCGGCTGCTCCTGTTAGGTGTCACCACAGTGGACCGTTTGTCTCCATCTAACTCTGACTACAATGTCTTCCCTTGTCGCTGCAACCTCCTGCATCTCCTCCCTCACCACATCCATAAACCTCCTCTTGGTCCTTAATCTTCTCCTGCTGCCTGGCAGCTCCATCTCTAACATTCTCCCCCTGACACTTTATACCCCTCATCCCTCCTCTGCACACGTCCAAACCGTTTTACTCCGGCCTCTCTAACTTTGTCCCCAACCCGTCCTACTGTACCTGCATTGTCCCTCTAATATACTCATTCCTAATCCTGTCCATTCTCATCACTCGCACAGCATCATCAGCTCAGCTCTGCGTCCTGAAGACTGAAATAAAGAATTAGAAATCATTTCACTCTAAATGAAAAAACAAACAAACGTGTAATTAGAGACTATAATAAATCAGACTTTAAGGGAGACTACAAATGCGTTTACAGTCTAGGATACAGGAATTGGCAAAAGTCTGCATTCATAAGTAAACGTAACACTTTGTTGCGAAGAATCTTCTGGAAGTTTTCATAATTAGTTTATATTATATATATTTTTTTTTCATACAGTATTTAGGAATGCTTTTGACAAAAGCGGAACCTCTTGCTTTCATTTCTGAATGCTGAATAGAGAAGCTGTCGCATTCAGAACACATTTGAAGTGCAATTAGATGCACGGCGCCAGATGTGTTACCGTGAGATCATCATGAGTGGGAGTGGAGGCGCGTGTGTTTACAAAGAAACGGCAGACATCTGAAGGATGTTTGGTAAATAAAGTTACATTATGCTAAGAATGTTCATTTGCTCCATGTACAGTATAGAGAGTTTGATATTATAAAGAGCCTGGAATACAGACCCCAGAGTACAGCACATCCTGTACTGTAATAGGCTCACTGACGGAGAGTGTAATCGGCACTAAAGGGACAGGAATAGGTACTGAAATAGACGGTCTGTAATAGAGATTATAATAAACTCTTATAATGTCGAATCTGTAAATAAAACTATAACGAGACTAAATAAACTGTAATAAAGACGGAGATGGAGATCTTTAGATTCTGTAATTAACACGGCAATAAAGATAAATAAATAAATAAATAAATAAATAAATAGCCTTTAATAGAGACCATTGAGATGGAGTAAATACTTTAAAGACTGTAATAAACTGTAAAGGCCATAGAGTGTGCAATAAAAACTATAAGAGAGACTGTAGCGCCTGCTGGTTATAGAAAATGTAAAGGAGATTATAAGCACTGTAATAGAGCCTTTAATAAAGAGTGTTCTCCCGCCTGCATTACAGACTATAAACTCTGTTAAAGAGTAACTGTAATACTCTAACACTACGTTATAGACAATAATTGGACTATAGACCCTGGAATAAAGATTAGAAGTTTTTTGCAATAGAGAGACGTTAATAGTGACCATCGTAAAGATGCTCATCTCTGTAGTCCCTTTAAGACAGACCACAATGGACATTATAGAGACTAAAAATCATAACTAAATGTAATAAGTAGAGAGACTATAGAAACTGCAATCAGAGCTGTAATACAGATTATAGACACTGTAGTAGAGACCATAGAAATTAAATATAATGGAGGCTATAGATGCTGTAATATAAACTATAATAGCCTATAAACTATAAGCCTACTGTCATGTTCAAAAGTTAGTACCCCTATTTAATGTGGGGTTTTTTTTTTGTGTGCGTGTAAAAACATAATAAAAAATAATCTGAACGTAACCGTGCCATTATTCATTTAACAAGGGGGAAAAAACTTGTAAGATAACTTGCACATTCACCTTTAGCAGGAATAATTAAAGGTAATTGTTTCCTGTATGACTTTCTTAAATTATAGACCCTGTAATGCAGTGCCATTCACAAGCCTGGACGAAATGGGAGAGTTGTGTCAAGCAACCGGGATGATGCACATCAGTTACTGCCGTTGTGGCGACACCATGACAGGAGCAGACGGAAGACTAACAACAGCGGTAGATACTATAGACAATATTATAGAGACAACAATTAAAATTATAGACACTATTATAAAGACAATAATCCAGCTCATAGACACTATAATAGGGACCATAGATACTGTAATCAATACAAATCAATCAATGCAAACTGCAAACACTGCAATAAAGACAATAATGGAGATTATAGGCACTCAAATACAAACTATAATGCAGATTATATATACTGAAATACAGAATAAATACAGACTATAGACAGACTGAAGACACTGTGATAGAGGTGATTGCCAACGTTATTGGAACTATAGACATGCAGACTGTAATAGAGACGGATTATACTGTACATACTGTAATACAGACCATAAACACTATAAAAGGGACTGTAGACACATTAAAAGGACTAGAGACACTGGAGTAACGATGATAATGAGGGTAAAGTAATAAACACTTTAATACAGACTACAGAGACTGTAATAGACGCTATAAACAGTGTAATAAAGACAATAATCTGCAATATAAACACTGTAATAGAGACGATTGTCAGTGTATTTGGGACACTTTAATATAAAATATAAACACTGTAATAAAGGCAATAATACAGATTATAGATGCTGTAAACACTGTATATACATTAATAGAGACTATGGACAGTGTAATGGAGACAGTAATAGAGATTATACACAGTGTAATGGAGACAGTAATAGAGATTATAGACAGCGTAATGGAGACTGTAATAGAGATTATAGACAGCGTAATGGAGACTGTAATAGAGATTATAGACAGCGTAATGGAGACTGTAATAGAGATTATAGACAGCGTAATGGAGACTGTAATAGAGATTATAGACAGCGTAATGGAGACTGTAATAGAGATTATAGACAGCGTAATGGAGACTGTAATAGAGATTATAGACAGCGTAATGGAGACTGTAATAGAGATTATAGACAGCGTAATGGAGACTGTAATAGAGATTATAGACAGCGTAATGGAGACTGTAATAGAGATTATAGACAGCGTAATGGAGACTGTAATAGAGATTATAGACAGCGTAATGGAGACTGTAATAGAGATTATAGACAGCGTAATGGAGACTGTAATAGAGATTATAGACAGCGTAATGGAGACTGTAATAGAGATTATAGACAGCGTAATGGAGACTGTTATAGACAGTGTAAAGTGAGCGTATGACATTGTAATAGACATTATGTTGTTCAGCAGCTCTTTGATTTTGAACAGAGCTCCCTCTCCGTCCTTCCTCTGTGAGGTTCAGTGACAGCTCGAGTGGTACTGGAACACCGCGGGTTGTGACTCTGGGTGAATGAGAAAGAGGGTGTGTTAGTGCCAGGACCTCTGGTCTGTCCCTCGGTGCAGGTTTAAATCGGGATTAAAGCGGGGACGGTTGAGGAGATGAAAGATGTCGTTCCCTCTCATTCTCATTTGAACGGGTTTGTCAGATTCAGGAGCATTCAATTACTGACCGCGATGTCCCGAGTGTGACCTCATCTCCTCCGACAAAATGAAAGAACGAGAGAGAGAGAGAGAGAGAGGGAATGGGGGGTGTCTGTGGGGGGTGTGAGGGGGTCGAAGAGGGTGTCAATAAAAGACTGTAAGAAAATTGAAAGAAAAAAAAGAAAAATGATTATTAGCAGTGGATTATCACCTTGCAGTATTAGTATTTGTGAGCACTATTACTTTTTTTTTTTTTAAACACAAATGATAATTTATTCATTGATTTCTTTGTTAATTGATAGCTACATTTATGGATTATAGATTACGCTTATGGATGGGCAGTGAAACGAGTTAGCTCGCTATAAACACCCGCCCGCTCATTAGTCTTTCCCGGTTTTCCCTGGCTGTCCGAGCTGCCGGGGGTTTTCCTGTCGCTAGTCATCTCTCCCTCCCTCTGGCCTTGTTATGACAGAGTGATCTGATGAGATGTGACACGCGATGCTGGAGTGGCGGTAACTCTGCTCGCGGCTCTGAGGCCATATAAACACAGCATCTGCTGCTGAGTGAGCAATTCCCTCAACACAGGACTTTTCAGTTTGCTCTGACTGGTGGACACACACACACAAACACACACACACACATGTGTTGTGTATTATATGTATTATCCTCCTGATACTCGTGTTTAAGATTGTGTGTGTGTGTGTGTGTGTGTGTGTGTGTGTGTGTGTGTGCATGTGTGTGTGTGTGTGTGTGTGTGTCTGTTCAATAGGCAGAATCATCACTCTGTAAACAAAAACTTGGTAGTTAATCATGATTTGATCATATTCAGGAGGTGACGTCCCACCCTGCTGTTTAGACTCATCAAGTTCCAGTTTTCAAATCCTTCTAATGGAAGCACTACAGCGCCGTGTGTGTGTGTGTGTGTGTGTGTGTGTGTGTGTGTGTGTGAGGGGGTTTAATTATTTCACCTCAGCTCACCGAACACACGCACACACACACACACACACACACACACACACACACACACACACACACACACACCTGGAGGTGAGATCTCTTCAGAATCCACCCTCAGTAATACTGTCATCTATCTGGCCTCCTCTTTTCTGTCCCTGGGTTTCATCATCTCTCTCCATTTCTTTTCCCCTCCCGCTGCTTCAAGTTTGCCATCTCTCTTACAGTATATATCTCCTCCAGCACTGAAGCTCCAGAGATAAATAAGTGCGATACTGAATGGAGTATCAGACGATCTGTGATTGTCCATTACATACTATAGAAAGAGGAAAGACCATCAGACCATCCGGGTTTGGGAAATAGGGGAGAGAATTGGGGGGGGGGGGGGTTCGAACCCCAGCATTGGCAAGTTGCCACTGTTGAGCCCTTGAGCGAGGCCCTTAACCCTATCTGCTCCAGGGGCGCTGTAAGCTGGCTGACCCTGCGCTCTGACCCCAGTTTCCTAATTGGGATATGCGAAGAAGAAATTTCGCTGTGCTGTAAAAAGTACATGTGACAATAATTGAATATTCTTCTTCTTCTTCTTCTTCTTATTGTCACTGGAGTTGGGGCAGGAACATGAAAGAAGTGAAACGTTTATCAGAGGTGGAAAGAGTAATATAATTTTGTACTTAAGTAAAAGTACTGTTACTTTAGTGAACGTTTACTGAAGTACAAGTAAAGTTACACTTATAAAAATGTACTCTAGTAAAAGTAAAAAGTAGCTAATTAAAAATTTTTAAAGTACGCTGAGTTAATTTTTTTTTTTTTTTTTTAACAGCGGGGGTGGGATGCGGGATGGAACACACTCGCATAATAAATCTGTTCCCTTTGTTGTGCTTGAGATCAAAGTGGTGGCTTAAATATGACCAGGGGTTTGATCATAAGAATTTGTTGGCATTTCACTTCCAGCTGTGTCTGTATCACTCACATCTGTTTCGTCCGTCTACATCATTCTTGTGAATTTAACACGTTTGTTCTCCATCAGTCAGTGCAGTGGTTTCCGGGGTGCATTTTTTTTCCTTCCCCGTTGTATTATTTGTATAGTTTTTTATTTTTAATTCATTTATTTTTTACTCAGTAGCGAATACGGTTTAAAATGTAGGGAAGTACAAAACTTTAAACAAAACATACTTAAGTAAAAGTAAAATTACAGATTTTAAAAACTACTTTAAAAAGTAGAAATACACAAAAAATCTACTCAATTACAGTAACGCGAGTAAATGTAATTCGTTACTTTCCACCTCTGATCATTTATGGAAAAGATTTCAAGGATCTGGGGATGGATGGATATATAAAATTATATTACTGTATGTGTCATATTGTTCTTACTGTTGGCTGTAATAAATTGTGCGGCATGGTGATGGGTGTAGTGGTTAGCACTGTCGCTTTACCCCACCAGGGTCCAGGTTCGATTCCCATCTCAGGGTCTGTGTGCTGTGTGTGTGTAGATTAGACTGATTGGCGTTCCGAAATTGCCCTTAGTGTATAAACGAGTGTGTGTGTGTGTGTGTGTGTGTGTGTGTGTGTGTGTGTGTGTGTATGTCCTGTGATGGATTGGCACTCCGTCCAGAGTGTACCCCATCTCGTGCCCTAAGTCTCCTGGGATAGACTTCTGGCCCCCCTGAGACCCTGTATACAGAATAAAGCAGTATAGACGATGAGTGAGTAAGAATTAGGCTGGGGATCTAATTCTACTGAAGTTCTACTCTATTCCATTCTACTGATAGATTATACTGAAAAAAGAGAACTCCATTCTCTCCAGAGATATAAAAAAACGGAAGAATGTAAACTAGTACATTTCTTTGAAGCCACTGTGCCATCACTGAATTGAACCATATCATGTTTTAATGTGTGTAAATTTAACAACACTATGCATCATACTTTTCACTGTTGGTTGTGATGAATTGCAGTGCAAGGCATTTTATTTATTTATTAGATATTTTAGATATAAAATATGAAGTGGCATCAAAAAATGTGAAATTTGTATATATTTTTTTTGATTTAGTGAACCTGAAATTGGAGGAGCGAGCAAAACTATGTCATCCCCTATTCTACAAACATTTAACGACACTAACAGTATATGCTAACCAGAATCAATAAAAGTGACAGGTTATATGCACGTAATAAACCTGGATGGTGCTTCTATCCAGAATCAGCATGTTTATTTGATATACACACTCAGGCAGAGTAAATTAGTATTGCTGTTCGAGTATAAACGTGAAATAGTAAAAGTGACAGTTTCTATCCGCGTCGACATAAACTGGCATCACTCTTTCTCTAAAGTCTGAACTGCAAATAAGATAGCGAATGCCGGACGAGAAAAAATCGAGAAATATTGATATAAAACCTAATGAGGTTCAAAATTCCATGTGGGATGGATAAACATGTGCTGTTGATAAAGTCAGAACCGTCAAGCCCGAGCACTGGCCCGCTTTTCTACATTGTGGTGTTCTGAAAGTCTTTGATGTTGTTGCTGCTGCTGGTATTGTACTTTTTTTTTTTTTGTCAGACCTCTTCATGTCCAACTTGTTTCAGATCCAAAGAGCTCTCTTTTCAGAGCGGGAAAACAAAACAAAACAGCAACAACACTATACTGCTGAAAACTGGAGAGCGCTTCATGATGGAGAAACAAATAGTGAGACATTTCACGCATAGATAACAGAACACAGAGAGGGCGGAAGAACTGCCTGGGATTTATGGACAAATATATGGATTATAAACAGATGGATGAATGGATGGATTGATGGATGAATGGATGGATTGATGGATGAATGGATGGATTGATGGATGAATGAGTGGATTGATGGATGAATGAGTGGATTGATGGATGAATGAGTGGATTGATGGATGAATGAGTGGATTGATGGATGAATGAGTGGATTGGATTCAGACTGTTAATAATGAAGCACAACCAGGATAAATCAAAACAGATAAATAAATCAGTGACTATGGTGAGCACTGACGCACAGCTGGAATAGACAAATGGTGGAGAGATGGAGGGGCGGATAAAAGAGATAAAAGATAAATTGATGAACAAATGGAGGGGGGGGGAGATGAATGGATGGATTAATAAAAAGGAGACGTAGCTAGATGGATGGATTGATGGATAAAAACACAATGCTGGAATATGTGAATGGAAGGTGATGTTTGGATGGATGTATGAATTTATGGATTAACAGAAACAATAATGGACAGATTAATGACTAGATGGAAGAAGGAATGAATGGATGAATGGATGAATGGATAAAAAAACATAAACTGAATGGTTGAACACTATGATAATCTGAGGGATAATTGGATGGATAGATGTTGGGATGGATAGATGAAAAACGACAGGTAAGATGGATGGATAGAAAGGAAGATGGGATAATGAAAGAAATGACAACCGGATGATTGGATGGATAGATGGATGGCATAATAAATGAAAATAAGGGAAGATTGCTAGATGGATGGACAGATGAAAGATAAGGCAAATTGATAAATAGAGAGATGTGAAAATAAGTGGATAATAGATGGATGAGTAGTTTGGTGGAAGAATTAGATGGATTTACAGAAGGAATAAAGGACAGACTGAAGAATAGATGGGTGAAAATGATGGATGGATGAATGGATTGATCCAGGGAAGAAGGAAAGAAAGAATAAGTTAACAAATCAATGAATGGACGGATGGATGTTGGAAAATGAAAGAATGAAGAATTGATGAAAGCATGCATAGATGGATAGATGGATTGGTGGTTGAAAAAAAAAGTCAAATTGATGGATGGATGGATGGATAGGTGAAAGAAATGATAATCTGAGGGATAATTGGATGGATAGATGTTGGGATGGATAGATGAAAAAAGAAAGATAAAATGGATGAAGGAATATCCAACATTTCTAGCACTGAAACATTATATTATAGCAATAACCAAAATTGCCCCAAAAGCTGTTTAAAATGACAGATGCCTGAATGACGGATGGATAAAAAGATAGAAGGATGGATAAATATAAAAATTGATTTTCTTTCTGACAGCTGCGCTTGCATGTGTGTGTGTGTGTGTGTGGGGGGGGGTATATTAAGTCCGGCTGAAGGAGCATTCTGAAGCACACCTGGTACACCTGAATGAAAGGCTGTATGAAATAAACACACTCAGGTGTTAACGTTCACGCAGGTACAGTAAACGTCTCCACTGACACGGTAACACGAACGTGACATTCGAGGGCAATTCGTTCTTTTCTTGTTTCTTCAATGCCCCAAGACTTACGCAACACCTCCCAACACCTCGCAGCACTCTCAGAACTCTCACAAATGCCATTTCGTGCGTGTGTTTATTGGAAATATTAAAAGGATTTTCTCTTTCCATTCACCTTCTAGTTAAATCTACCGGGGCATCAGCAGGAGAAACAAAACACTGCAATTCCATTCTATTCCCCCAACACTAAATTGGCTTCTTTTCAGATGCAGGTGCCATCTATCAATACACGAGATTGCTATCCAAATTACTTTTTTTGGCGAGAATTGCTGGCAAAAGATTCAGTATGCACTGAAAAAGACCAATCCCCCCCCCCCACACACACACACACACCCCAGCTCCAACTCTCTATTAATCAGACATGTTCTCTTTCTCTATCCCTCTCTCTCTCTCTCTCTGTCTCTCTTTTTCACACACACACGCACATGCACACAGTCATATTCTGAGCGAGAGGATGTGAACGAGTGAAGGAGAGAGAGAGAGAGAGAGAGAGAGAGAGAGAGAGAGAGAGAGAGAGAGAGAGAGAGCAGGATGTATGAAGACTTTTATTTGCGGCTGCAGTGATAGATGCGGCCATGTAGAGGCAGTGATTACCGGGGTCCCAGGGCCATACACACACATCCATTAGATCGAGGTTTAGACCTGCCGAGACACAGCCTCCATCTGTGTGTGTGTGTGTGTGTGTGAGAGAGAGAGAGAGAGAGAGAGAGAGAGAGAGAGTCAGTGTTCTCCTGTTTCTTGATGTATCCATGGTAACGGTTCAGCTTCTCTTTTTTGTTTTAAGATTGAAGAGATTATTTTTCATGCTGATAGAAAAGATTTAGTGTTTCTTTCCTGTTTTTTTTTCCTTCCCTTTCTTTTCTTTCACAGAGTAATCTTAAAGAATGATGTTGCACCTAGAGGTTTAGCCATATACTGTACTGTGTATGTAGGATGGGATCAAAGTTATCCTAACATGGGGTAAATGAACAGATGGAAGGATGTATGAATGGATGGACGGATGGATTACAGGTCATTAGGGGGTAAGGGTCCGGACACATGCCATCAGGCACATGAGAGATATCCATCGTTTCAGTTTCTTACAGGGTCGAGTTGCCAGCTTGACACCCGATTGTATCTGAGCAGTTGAGGGTGAAGGACCTTGCTCAAGGGCCTGACAGTGACAGCTCAGCGGTGCTGGGGCTGTAAATGAGGACCTTCTGATCTGTAGGCCAAATCTTTAACCATCGAGCTACCCCTGCTCCTTTACAGGACGTTATGTGCAAGCAGTGGTGACCGGACAAAGATGAATAACTCCACAGATTGGTGGAAGGTTGGGTGATGGATGGATGAATAGCTGCATCACTAGCAATTACGTATTATGCAACAAAAAAGTTAGATTAATATTTCATAGATGGATGGATGGATGCATGGATGAAATGACAAAAATGCACAAAAGCTGAATGGCTAGAGATAAATTTATTGATGAATACGTGACTGGATGAATGGATGGATGACAGTTAAAGCAGTAGTAGAAATGCAAGACTAGACTGAGGTCAATATCTTCACAAACTAATACATGGAAGAATGAATAGAAGAAATAATACATAAATGGATTAATGTGTGGATAAATAAAGGATGGATGGATTAATGGATGGATAATGGAGGAGGATGAATAATAGTGTGGTTACTAATTAAATGCATTCTAACTGAAAAAAGATGACCAACTAATGGACTGATGCATTAAATGGTGAATGGATGGATGGATGGATTGATACAGTAGATGGATGGATGGAGGGATCAGAATATTGCCGGGTGAAAAACAGTATAAGAACAGTAGCAATCCATCCTACCTTAGACAGAAAAACAATCCACATGATGTAATGGATGGATGGATGGGTGGATGGATGAATTGATGGATGGATGGACCAATAATCTAACGCATTGCAATTCATGATGGACAGATCTATTGCACAAATTCAACTATACTTATGCTAAGGTGATAGTAATGAATGAGCTCAATAAAATAAGAGTATTTGGTCAATAACAAAATTTCATCTCAATTCCTTGTTATATACCCTTTGTTGGCAATGACGGAGGTCAAACGAGTTCTGTAAGTCTTCACAAGGTTTTCACACACTGCTGCTGGTATTTTGGCGCGTTCCTCCATGCAGATCTCCTCTACAGCAGTGATGTTTTGGAGTTGTTGCTGTGCAACACGGCCTTTAACCCCCTCCAAAGATTTTCTATGGGGTTGAGATCTGGAGACTGGCTAGGCCACTCCAGGACCTTGAACCTTCGTTGCCCGGACGGTATGTTTGAGATCATTGTCATGCTGAAAGACCCAGCCATGTTTCATCTTAAATGCCCTTGCTGATGGAAGGAGGTTTTCACTCAAAATCTCACGATACTGTACATGGCCCAATTCATTCTTTTCTTTACACGGATCAGTCGACCTGGTCCCTTTGCAGGAAAACAGCCCCAAAGCATTTTTCACCCCCATGCTTCACAGTAGGCATGGTGTTCCTTGGGTGCAACTCAGCATTCTTTCTCCTCCAAACACCAAGTTCTATTTTGGTTTTATCTGACCATATGACATTCTCCCAATCCAATTCTGGATCATCCAAATGCTCTCTAGCAAGCTTCAGACGGGCCTGGACATGTACAGCTTTAAGCAGAGGGACACGTCTAGCACTGCAGGATTTGAGTCCCTGGTGGCGCAGTGTGTTACTGATGGTAGCCTTTGTTACTTTGGTCCCAGCTCTCTGCAGGTCATTTACTAGGTCCCCCCGTGTGGTTCTGGGATTTTTGCTCACAGCTTTTGTGATCTTTTTGACCCCATGGGGTGAGATCTTGCGTGGAGCCCCAGATCAAGGGAGATTATCTGTGGTCTTGTATGTCTTCCATTTTCTAATAATTGCTCCCACAGTTGATTACTTCACACCCAAACTGCTATTGCAATCCTATTGCAGATTCAGTTTTCCCAGCCTGGTGCAGGTCTACAAATTTGTTTCTCGTGTCCTTTGACAGCTCTTTGGTCTTGGCCATATTGCAGTTTGGAGTGTGACTGTTTGAGGTAGTGGACAGTTGTCTTTTATACTGATTATTTTGTCTCTCATAGTTGATAGGTATACCTATGATGAAAATTAAAGGCCTCTCATCTTTTTAAGTGGGAGACCTTGCACAATTTGTGGCTGACTAAAAACATTTTTGTCCCACTGTAACAATAATCAGAAGAAATGGTGACTGGACAAAGATGAATGTCTGCATACATGGATAAAAGGATGATTGAATGGGATATCTCATGTTTAGCAATTAGCAATAGACATGATAAGTGGACGGAGGTAAATGCCTGCACAACGTGATGGATGGACAAATAGATAGATAGATAGATAGATAGATAGATAGATAGATAGAGATATCTGCTCAAACACATGAAATATGGATGGAAAGATTATACCACATACAGCAATTAGGTTTAGAAATAGCAACTGGACAGAGATAAACATTTGAAAATGGACATGGATGAATGAATACATAAAATATAGCAATGTCTACCTAAATATATTTTGGATGAAAGGACAGGTTGACTGATTCCACGTATAGCATTTGAATGTGGAAAAGGTGACTGGATGGAAATTAATGTCTGCACAAGCTGATAGATAGATGAATGGATAATAGATAAAGATGACATGCATGGATTGATGAATGGATGGATGGATAGATCAAATGATAGATAAATTAAGAATGGAGATGTTTATCTGACCAAATACATGGAAAATTGCTGGATATACATGGGCAGAGATGTCTACACAAATTGATGGATGAATGGTTGGATGGATGGACAGAAAATAAAGATGCAAAGATATGGTGGATGGATGGATGGATGGATGGATAATTAATGGATCATCTCCCCAAACATACAGTATGAAAAATAGAAGGATGGGTTATACAACAGTTAGTGAAGTTAGTGATAGACATGGTGACTAAACAGAAATGAATGTCTGCACAAACAAGTCGATGGATGGATGGATGCATGGATGGATGCATGGATGGATGCATGGATGGATGGATGGATTACACCACATACAGCAATTAAGTGTAGAAATGGTGCAAAAAAAGATAATGTAGTAAAGCTGACTCAGCCAACAGGATGTATTAAAGAAGATGATTAAAGCAACAAAAAAAAGTCTAATAATTTTGGGGCAAATTATTCAATGATGGAGAGAGATAAAAGAAAAGATGGATAGATGTCCACGGATGGTTAGGGTGGATAAATTGTCCGACCTCACTTGCCGTTTCGCATTTAGCACTCAACAACAAAAAGTGCTTAGAAAGCATGGTGGAATGGATGATAGATGACGGATGGAAGCAAGGTGGATGATAGATAGCGAGAGTTATGAGCGAGAAAGAAGAAGCAGTGAAGGGATGGATAGATTAATGGATTTCCTGAGCAGGTTGTGGACACGATGGAAATCCGCTGGCGCACTCGATCTGTGGAGCGACCATCCTAAATACAGCTTCAGAACAGATTGTGCTGCGAGTCGGTTTTATCAAAGTCGCAGTTCGGGGGGAATTATCTGTAATATATTCAGGACATTGCGAAAGTTTGGGAATGAAAGAAAATACTGAGGTACAAGGAGCAGAGAGAGAGAGAGAGAGAGAGAGAGAGAGAGAGATGAATTTATCATCTGGTAGGATTCTGCTCAATGTCCTCTAGACTCTAGAATATTTAGGAAAGAGGGAATTTATCAGCCGCTACAAAAAGCCTCAGAAAGACACAATATGGTAAGAGAGCGAAAGAGAGAGAGAGGAAGAAAAGTAGTGACTATCTTTCATTATCAGTGTCAAAACGACCCACCTGTCAGTCTGTGTAATAGACTGCTGAGCCAGAGATTAGAATCCTTTCGGATGAAGTTATTTTTGGATGAGGCTATTTTCCAGCTCAAGGCAAGAGACCTGCTGCTTGATGGAGGTTTTTTTTTGTGAGCTGTCTTTCAGCTAAGTTTACAAAATACTTCAGCATCGCTTAGCTTTCCTATCGAACTGACATTAACGAGGGCTGGCTTTGATGACGGCTAAAACGAGAAGCTAAAATCTGATGTTTGTGGACGTCCTGACTATTGCATTTAAGCAACGTGTTAAATCACAGATGAACCATTGCATACACACTTAAATACAGACTCTCATCAGTCTGAATATTCTCACCTGGCTTTGTTTCCTCTGAATAACAAAACAGGAAGACCACGCTTTAACACTTTTTTAATTGGACTGTAATTGTGTAGTTTGTTTCTTCTCACTATGTAGTAAGCAGTCAACCTTCATTCATCGTCCATCTTCATTATATCTCTGACTGATATGATTACCGTGCCTGTCCCTGATTGGCTGCTTGAATCTGCAGCAGTTTGGCCGAGAACGAAGTGTCACTTCTCATTTTTTACCTTCTTGAAACCATTCCATCATTGACTTTCCCAGGACTTTTGACATTAATTTCTGCAAG
Source organism: Channallabes apus (assembly GCA_030522415.1). NCBI lineage: Eukaryota > Metazoa > Chordata > Actinopteri > Siluriformes > Clariidae > Channallabes > Channallabes apus. The sequence continues at coordinate 43,119,372 of CM060111.1, forward strand.
TTATTTTACGAGAATGAGTCAAAAATGATCCGCACTCTGGTTATATTAAAACTTCTGTTGGCCGCACTGTCTTATCAGTGCTGTCGACTCAAAGCTCCAGTCTCCCCGGTCACTGCTGTGTGAACGTCTTACATCAGTTCATTTGTAACAGTGGCGAGAGCAAAAATTAATACCCCACTTTTGATTTGCACGAAAGAAGAGCAGCGTGCAGTGATTCAAGTTGTTCTGATGGTGTAGTTGGTGCTGAAACAACTCACGGAAGAGCTTAAGCAGAAGTGTTTGGACCATCAACCATCAGCTGGAAAATGCATCAATGCTTACAGTTTCTAGGATTCTCCAGGGACATAAGTATTGGAAGATACTTATGGGGGGGGGGGGGCATTTTCAACAATCAACAGTGCTTGTTACAGTGAGACGCTTACTTAAGCGGTGTAGACTTGACTTCAGATTAAACGCAGAGGAGCGCTATCCGAACACGTCATGATCTCACATGATGATGCACTTCTGCACACAGTGTCGAAACTCTGAGGTGTTAAAGCGTCGTTACTATAGTCCTGGTCTCGTTCTATCGGTCTTTCAACCAGGGGGGGGCGCAATCCAGTGTCTTCTTGTGCCAGTCCCAAGTCTGGATAAATGCAGAGGGTTGTGTCAGGAAGGGCATGCGACGTAAAACATTTGCCAAATCAATGATGCGAATCAGAAATATCATTTCCATACCGGATCGGCAGATCTTTCCCCTATAGAGAACATTTGGCGCATCATAAAGAGGAAGGTGCGACAAAGAAGGCCCAAGACGATTGAACAGTTAGAGGCCTGTATTAGACAAGAATGGGAGAGCATTCCTATTTCTAAACTTGAGAAACTGGTCTCCTCGGTCCCCAGACGTCTGTTGAGTGTTGTAAGAAGAAGGGGAGATGCCACACAGTGGTGAAAATGGCCTTGTCCCAACTTTTTTGGGATTTGTTGACACCATGACATTTTGATTCACCATATTTTCCCCTTAAAATGATACATTTTCTCAGTTTAAACTTTTGTTCCGTGATTTATGTTCTATTCTGAATAAAATATTGACATTTGCCGTCTCCACATCATTGCATTCAGTTTTTATTCACAATTTGTTTAGTGTCCCAACTTTTTTGGAATCCGGTTTGTACTTTGAGGAGTTGATGAATGAGGAAAACGAAAGAGAACAAAGAGTAGAAGAGGTGACTGTTGTGGAGCAGGAAGTAGCAAATATTAGTAAAAGTGAGGTGAGAAGGGCGTTGAAGAGGATGAAGAGTGGAAAGGCTGTTGGTCCTGATGACATACCTGTGGAGGTATGGAAGTGCTTAGGAGAGGTGGCAGTAGAGTTTCTGTCTAGTTTGTTTAACAAGATCTTGGAGAGTGAGAGGATTCCAGAGGAATGGAGGAGAAGTGTATTGGTGCTGCTTTTTAAGAACAAGGGAGATGTGCAGAGCTGTGGCAATTACAGAGGTATAAAGCTAATGAGCCATACAATGAAGCTGTGGGAAAGAGTAGTGGAAGCTAGGTTAAGGGCAGAGGCGAGAATTTGTGAGCAGCAATATGGTTTTATGCCTAGAAAGAGTACATCAGATGCAGTATTTGGTTTGAGGATCCTGGTGGAGAAGTACAGAGAAGGTAAGAAAGAGTTGCATTGTGTCTTTGTAGATTTAGAGAAAGAGTACGACAGGGTGCCGAGAGAGGAGCTGTGGTGTTGTATGAGGAAGTCTGGAGTGGCAGAGAAGTATGTTAGAGTGGTGCAGGACATGTATGAGAGCTGTAAGACAGTGGTAAGATGTGCTGTGGGTGTGACAGAAGAGTTCAAGGTGCATGTGGGTCTGCATCAAGGATCGGCTCTAAGCCACTTTTTGTTTGCTCTAGTGATGGACAGGATGACAGATGAAGTTAGACAGGAGTCTCCATGGACTATGATGTTTGCAGATGACATTGTGCTTTGTAGCGAGAGCAGGGATGGTATACATGTGTGTGAATGAGAGGGACCCAAGAGGAACAGTGAGGCTACAGGGAGCAGAGGTAAAGAAGGTGCAGGATTTTAAGTACTTAGGGTCAACGGTCGAGAGCAACGGAGAGTGTTCAAAGGAGGTGAAGAGACGAGTACAGGCAGATTGGACCGGGTGGAGAAAAATGTCAGGTGCGTTGTGCGATAAAAGAGTATCAGCGAGAATGAAAGGAAAGGTGTACAGGACAGTGGTGAGACCAGCGATGCTCTACGGCTTAGAGACAGTGGCACTGAAGAAAAGACAGGAGGCAGAGCTAGAGGTAGCAGAGCTGAAGATGTTGAGCTTCTCTTTGGGAGTGACAAGGATGGATAGGATGCTGAGGTTGGAACTGGATAGGGTTAGATGGAGGCAGATGATTCGCTGTGGAGACCCCTGAAAGGGAACAGCCGAAAGACAAAGAGGAAGTATATACTGTACACAGTGGCTTTTTTGTGTGTATATATATATATATATATATATATATATATATATATATATATATATATATATATATACAGTGGTGTGAAAAACTATTTGCCCCCTTCCTGATTTCTTATTCTTTTGCATGTTTGTCACACTTAAATGTTTCTGCTCATCAAAAACCGTTAACTATTAGTCAAAGATAACATAATTGAACACAAAATGCAGTTTTTAAATGAAGGTTTACGTTATTAAGGGAGAAAAAAAACTCCAAATCTACATGGCCCTGTGTGAAAAAGTGATTGCCCCCCTTGTTAAAAAATAACTTAACTGTGGTTTATCACACCTGAGTTCAATTTCTGTAGTCACCCCCAGGCCTGATTACTGCCACACCTGTTTCAATCAAGAAATCACTTAAATAGGAGCTACCTGACACAGAGAAGTAGACCAAAAGCACCTCAAAAGCTAGACATCATGCCAAGATCCAAAGAAATTTAGGAACAAATGAGAACAAAAGTAATTGAGATTTATCAGTCTGGTAAAGGTTATAAAGCCATTTCTAAAGCTTTGGGACTCCAGCGAACCACAGTGAGAGCCATTATCCACAAATGGCAAAAACATGGAACAGTGGTGAACCTTCCCAGGAGTGGCCGGCCGACCAAAATTACCCCAAGAGCGCAGAGACGACTCATCCGAGAGGCCACAAAAGACCCCAGGACAACATCTAAAGAACTGCAGGCCTCACTTGCCTCAATTAAGGTCAGTGTTCACGACTCCACCATAAGAAAGAGGCTGGGCAAAAACGGCCTGCATTGCAGATTTCCAAGGCGCAAACCACTTTTAAGCAAAAAGAACATTAAGGCTCATCTCAATTTTGCTAAAAATCATCTCAATGATTGCCAAGACTTTTGGGAAAATACCTTGTGGACCGACGAGACAAAAGTTGAACTTTTTGGAAGGTGCGTGTCCCGTTACATCTGGCGTAAAAGTAACACAGCATTTCAGAAAAAGAACATCATACCAACAGTAAAATATGGTGGTGGTAGTGTGATGGTCTGGGGTTGTTTTGCTGCTTCAGGACCTGGAAGGCTTGCTGTGATAGATGGAACCATGAATTCTACTGTCTACCAAAAAATCCTGAAGGAGAATGTCCGGCCATCTGTTCGTCAACTCAAGCTGAAGCGATCTTGGGTGCTGCAGCAGGACAATGACCCAAAACACACCAGCAAATCCACCTCTGAATGGCTGAAGAAAAACAAAATGAAGACTTTGGAGTGGCCTAGTCAAAGTCCTGACCTGAATCCTATTGAGATGTTGAGGCATGACCTTAAAAAGGCGGTTCATGCTAGAAAACCCTCAAATAAAGCTGAATTACAACAATTCTGCAAAGATGAGTGGGCCAAAATTCCTCCAGAGCGCTGTAAAAGACTCGTTGCAAGTTATCGCAAACGCTTGATTGCAGTTATTGCTGCTAAGGGTGGCCCAAGCAGTTATTAGGTTCAGGGGGCAATTACTTTTTCACACAGGGCCATGTAGGTTTGGATTTTTTTTCTCCCTAAATAATAAAACCCCTCATTTAAAAACTGCATTTTGTGTTTACTTGTGTTATCTTTGACTAATAGTTAAATGTGTTTGATGATCAGAAACATTCTATAAGAAATCAGGAGGGGGGCAAATAGTTTTTCACACCACTGTATATATGGATATATATATATATATATGGATTTGTCTTTAAAAGTTAATTCAAACTAATTCTACAGCCAGAGTGAGGATCATTTTTGACTCACCTTTGTACTAGTTAACCTTTTAGAGCTCAGATTAACTTGATGTTAAGTGGATCAACTCATTAGTAATGACATTACCTGTTTCGCATTAGTGTTAATATCAGTTTACGTGTGTGTGTGTGTGTGTGTGTGTGTGTGTGTGTGTGTGTGTGTGTGTGTGTGTGTGCGAAAGTCACTTGAATATGAAGTGACTCCTATGATCGAGTTTCCACTCCACTCCTCATGAAGGTCATTCTCTTTATTCGTCCCCTGTGGACAAACAGTGCGATGGCTCTGTTGAAAATGATAAGAAAATATAGTTTTAATGGGCCTCTGGATAGGACACGGCTATCTGTCATCGTTCCCGTGTGTGTGTGTGTGTGTGTGTGTGTGGTCCTTTGACTAAGGCCTATGCAGGTTATTATTAGAGCTGTAATACATTAAATACAAGCAAGAAACTGCAGAATGAGAAGAGGATCCTCAGTTTAGTAGCAAATGGAAGATATATAGGGAGAGAAAGAAAGAGAGAGAGAGAGAGAGGGAGGGAGGGAGGGAGAGGCTGCTGAACAAAATTTAATTGTGTATAATGAATATAATGTGTGTTTCTACCAAAGATGAATGTACAGTGGTGTGAAAAACTATTTGCCCCCCTCCTGATTTCTTATTCTTTTGCATGTTTGTCACACAAAATGTTTCTGATCATCAAACACATTTAACTATTAGTCAAAGATAACACAAGTAAACACAAAATGCAGTTTTTAAATGAGGGGTTTTATTATTTAGGGAGAAAAAAAATCCAAACCTACATGGCCCTGTGTGAAAAAGTAATTGCCCCCTGAACCTAATAACTGGTTGGGCCACCCTTAGCAGCAATAACTGCAATCTAGGCCACTCCAAAGTCTTCATTTTGTTTTTCTTCAGCCATTCAGAGGTGGATTTGCTGGTGTGTTTTGGGTCATTGTCCTGCTGCAGCACCCAAGATCGCTTCAGCTTGAGTTGACGAACAGATGGCCGGACATTCTCCTTCAGGATTTTTTGGTAGTCAGTAGAATTCATGGTTCCATCTATCACAGCAAGTCTTCCAGGTCCTGAAGCAGCAAAACAACCCCAGACCATCACACTACCACCACCATATTTTACTGTTGGTATGATGTTCTTTTTCTGAAATGCTGTGTTACTTTTACGCCAGATGTAACGGGACACACACCTTCCAAAAAGTTCAACTTTTGTCTCGTCGGTCCACAAGGTATTTTCCCAAAAGTCTTGGCAATCATTGAGATGTTTTTTAGCAACATTGAGACGAGCCTTAATGTTCTTTTTGCTTAAAAGTGGTTTGCGCCTTGGAAATCTGCCATGCAGGCCGTTTTTGCCCAGTCTCTTTCTTATGGTGGAGTCGTGAACACTGACCTTAATTGAGGCAAGTGAGGCCTGCAGTTCTTTAGATGTTGTCCTGGGGTCTTTTGTGGCCTCTCGGATGAGTCGTCTCTGCGCTCTTGGGGTAATTTTGGTCGGCCGGCCACTCCTGGGAAGGTTCACCACTGTTCCATGTTTTTGCCATTTGTGGATAATGGCTCTCACTGTGGTTCGCTGGAGTCCCAAAGCTTTAGAAATGGCTTTATAACCTTTACCAGACTGATAGATCTCAATTACTTTTGTTCTCATTTGTTCCTGAATTTCTTTGGATCTTGGCATGATGTCTAGCTTTTGAGGTGCTTTTGGTCTACTTCTCTGTGTCAGGTAGCTCCTATTTAAGTGATTTCTTGATTGAAACAGGTGTGGCAGTAATCAGGCCTGGGGGTGACTACAGAAATTGAACTCAGGTGTGATAAACCACAGTTAAGTTATTTTTTAACAAAGGGGGCAATCACTTTTTCACACAGGGCCATGTAGATTTGGAGTTTTTTTTCTCCCTTAATAACGTAAACCTTCATTTAAAAACTGCATTTTGTGTTCAATTATGTTATCTTTGACTAATAGTTAACGGTTTTTGATGAGCAGAAACATTTAAGTGTGACAAACATGCAAAAGAATAAGAAATCAGGAAGGGGGCAAATAGTTTTTCACACCACTGTATATAGATATATAAACCCGACCAGCAGAGATAATAATCACTGCTCCTCATAATACTAATAATAATAATAATCTCCCCATGTCTCTATACTGTATTTTGCATCCAAAGAGCCAGATGTTTTTGTATTTTTAATGCAGTCTTGAGGAATAGTTCTCTATGCTTCCTGAATGATGTTTTATGACCCTCATCTTCACTCCAGCCCCTGCACCTGACCAGTTTCAGAGGAATGTTTTTTGTTTGTTGAGCCACACAGTGACCTATGAATCATTCAAGCATTTAAAAAAAAATCTAACTGTGAGGGTTCACCACTAGAGGGCACTGTGTTTGTTTTGTAGTTTTTGTTGGTAGACTCAGTTTCCCAGAATGCACCTCGGTCAGGTGATGCGGATGCTCACCTGAACGAAGTAGCTCATTAATCTTGTTATAAATAGCTGGTTGTTCTGGGAAACTGGGTCGAGCATTAATTCCAGTTCTGTTAAGTGGGTTTTAGTTTGTTTAGTTATAGTTGGCCATAGATTTTCTGGAGCTCTTTAAGTTAAGTTTGCATCTGTCTTAATTTAGTATGTCTCTTTGTCTCTGTGTCTCCTAGCAGGATTAGCCTCTAGGAGAATTAGCCTTTTGTGTTTAGTAACCTCCTGTGCATGTGTAGTTCTTATTCTGTATAAATACTAACCAGTGCACTACTAACCTGCTTAGATCTTAGTATGTTTAGTCTTTGAGTCTATTTAGATCATTGTCTGTTTAGCTACTAACCTGTTTAGCCACTAACCTTTAGAGTTCTTAGTCTGTTTCATACCTAGTCTGCTATGTACCTAGTCTGTTCGTCTCTTGGGTCTCTGGCTACTAGCCAGTTTAGCAATTAGTCTGTTTAGCTACTATCTCGCTTAGCAGCTAATCTGCATAACAGCTAGTAGGCCTAGCCAAGTCTGTCTTGCATAGCCATCTCAGTGATGTATGTCGGGTCCCCGCTACGATAGCAGTAACATTTACAAACGTTTACAAAACAAGCGGGAACCCAGTGTGCCTGTAGCTTCCCCTATCTGTTTTATCACGTGATAGAAAGCCCAAGGCCTTCTTAAGCCGTACAGCTGACCCATCTAATTTCCGACCTGTTGTGCATCAAACTAAGATAACTGTGGGATCAAATAGTAATGCCATCAAGTTAGCATTTTTAAATATTCGCTCGCTAAAAAATAAATAATTTCTGATCAATGATTTGATCACCACCAATAAATTGGATTTTGTTTTTTAAGGAAACTTGGTTAGATGATAGCTGCAGTGCAACAGTCCTAAATGAAACAGCCCCTCCTAACTTTACGTTCATGAGTGTCTGCAGAACTGTTAGACGAGGCGGAGGTGTAGCTGCTCTATTTAAAGATGTCTATCAATGCAAGCAAGTGTCATTTGGTCAGTACCTGTCTTTTGAATATCTAGGTATTCTGCTAAAAGGTGCCCCACGCATTCGGTTTATGATTATTTACAGACCTCCAAAATATTCTCCAGACTTTCTTGAAGAGTTTACAGAACTGCTATCAATGATTTCCTCAGAGTTTGACTGATTTGCCATAGCACGGGATTTTAATATTCATATTGGTAATGTAGAAATCAATATTACAAAAGAAATGTTAAGAGTTTTAAACACTTTTGACCTGATTCAGCATGTGCACGAGCCCACACATATATTCATGGACACACTCTAGACTTACTCATCAGAAAGGGTCTATACATCTCATCCATTATTATAAAGGACGTAGCACTATCTGATCATTTCTGTATTTTCTTTGATATGTTGATCTCTGTTACCACCGAATCCAGATCTGTGTCTGTCAGAATTTAAGATTAAGATTTAAGATTAAGATTATTGAAAAGGTTGTTTTTCATCAGGTGAACAACCACTTAAACGCAAATGGATACCTAGACAGTTTTCAATCTGGTTTCCGAGCGCATAACAGTACAGAGACAGCCCTCATAAAGATAATAAATTATATTCGTTTAAATTCTGACTCAGGCAAAATATCAGTGCTGGTACTGCTAGATCTCAGCACTGCGTTTGACACTGTCGATCATAACATACTAATAGAAAGACTGGAAAACTGGGTTGGGCTTTCTGGGATGGTACTCAAATGGTTCAGGTCATACTTAGAAGGGAGAGGCTATTATGTGGGTATAGGAGAGCACAAGTCTAAGTGGATGTCCATGACATGCGGAGTCCCACAAGGCTCAATTCTTGCACCCCTCCTGTTTAGCCTGTACTGTACAGTACATGTATATGCTTCCCTCTAAGTCAGATAATGAGAGAGGCAATTTGGTTCTATCACAGCTATGCTGATGATACCCAGCCTTTCCTAGCCTTATCTCCAAATGATTATAGCCCCATAGACTCCCTCTGCAAATGCACTGATGAAATTAACAGTTGGAATCACCAGAATTTTCTTCAATTAAACAAGGAGAGACCTGAAGCCATTGTATTTGGAAGCAAATATGAAGCTCTGAAGGTGAATGCAGACCTTTACTCTAGGGGTCAGATAACTAAAAATCAAGTCAAGAATCTTGGGGTGATTCTGGAGACAGACGTTAGTTTCAGTAGTCATGTCAAAGCAGTAACTAAATCGACATACTATCATCTCAAAAACATTGCAAGAATTAGATGTTTTGTTTCCAATCAAGACTTGGAGAAACTTGTCCATGCCTTTATCACCAGCAGGGTGGATTATGGTAATGGTCTCCTCACCAGCCTTTCCAAGAAGACCATTAGACAACTGCAGCTCATCCAGAACGCTGCTGCCAGGATTCTGATCCAGATCTCAAGAACCAGAAAATCTGATCACATCACACCAGTCCTCAGGTCCTTACACTGGCTTCCAGTAATATTTAGGATAGATTTTAAGGTACTTTTACTTGTTTATAAATCACTTAATGGCCTAGGACCTAAATACATTACAGATCTGCTCATTGAATATAAACCTAACAGACCACTCAGATCGTTAGGATCGAATCAGTTAGAAATACCAAGGGTTCACACAAAACAAGGGGAGTCCGCCTTTAGCCATTATGCTGCCCGCACTTGGAACCAGCTTCCACAAGAGATCAGATGTGCTAAAACACTAGTCACATTTTAATTCTAGACTCAAAACTCATCTGTTTAGCTGTGCGTTTATTCAATGAGCACTGAGCTACGCCCGAACCGACTGCATTATTTTATGTTTATCTAATATCTTAAACTGTTTTTTTATTTTATTTTAAATGATGTTCTAATTAGTTTTAATTAGTTTTCTATTTTTATTTTAAATTAAACTTAAATTAGTTAAGTTTTATTGCTAACTGTTTTTATTTTTATTTTAAATGAAATGTAAAAGTATTCGGGAAGCCAAACACATCAAAAGTTGGATGAAACCGCGGCACCCGATTGAGCCGCCCTGGGCGGACCAAATATCTGCCCAGTGGCTCGCGCAGGTTTGTGATTTGAGCAGCGCTGCTCAAGTTGGTCCGCGCTGCGTGACTGAAACTGATCATCTCTGCATTATTCAGATTGTGTATGAACTTAGCTCTGTTTGCCGAAATCTTAATCTGTTTGCCGATTCTCCGGCCAAAAGTACCCTTTCTAGTTGGGTGTCTCTTGTGGTCAGGACTGTGACGATCACTTTTATAACCTCAACAGCGAAGCCTCGGGAAAGAAAAAAACTATCAAAAGGAAATTAGGGGTATTTACAGTATATTTATTGTTTATATTATATAATATAATGTATTTCTATAATATTTATAATTTTACCAATTACAGTTCCTATTTATTGCTAGCGTTAATGTTTTACCTTAAATAACCAAAACTATACATCTATTATTATTATTATTATTATTATTAATAATAATAATATATATTATTATTATTATTATTATTATTATTAATAATAATAATATATATATATATATATATATATATATACCATATACAGTGGTGTGAAAAACTATTTGCCCCCCTCCTGATTTCTTATTCTTTTGCATGTTTGTCACACAAAATGTTTCTGATCATCAAACACATTTAACTATTAGTCAAAGATAACACAAGTAAACACAAATTGCAGTTTTTAAATGAATGGCTTTATTATTTAGGGAGAAAAAAAATCCAAACGTACATGGCCCTGTGTGAAAAAGTAATTGCCCCCTGAACCTAATAACTGGTTGGGCCACCCTTAGCAGCAATAACTGCAATCAAGCGTTTGCGATAACTTGCAAGGAGTCTTTTACAGCGCTCTGGAGGAATTTTGGCCCACTCATCTATGCAGAATTGTTGTAATTCAGCTTTATTTGAGGGTTTTCTAGCATGAACCGCCTTTTTAAGGTCATGCCACAACATCTCAATAGGATTCAGGTCAGGACTTTGACTAGGCCACTCCAAAGTCTTCATTTTGTTTTTCTTCAGCCATTCAGAGGTGGATTTGCTGGTGTGTTTTGGGTCATTGTCCTGCTGCAGCACCCAAGATCGCTTCAGCTTGAGTTGACGAACAGATGGCCGGACATTCTCCTTCAGGATTTTTTGGTAAACAGTAGAATTCATGGTTCCATCTATCACAGCAAGCCTTCCAGGTCCTGAAGCAGCAAAACAACCCCAGACCATCACACTACCACCACCATATTTTACTGTTGGTATGATGTTCTTTTTCTGAAATGCTGTTACTTTTACGCCAGATGTAACGGGACACGCACCTTCCAAAAAGTTCAACTTTTGTCTCGTCGGTCCACAAGGTATTTTCCCAAAAGTCTTGGCAATCATTGAGATGATTTTTAGCAAAATTGAGACGAGCCTTAATGTTCTTTTTGCTGAAAAGTGGTTTGCGCCTTGGAAATCTGCCATGCAGGCCGTTTTTTGCCCAGCCTCTTTCTTATGGTGGAGTCGTGAACACTGACCTTAATTGAGGCAAGTGAGGCCTGCAGTTCTTTAGATGTTGTCCTGGGGTCTTTTGTGGCCTCTCGGATGAGTCGTCTCTGCGCTCTTGGGGTAATTTTGGTCGGCCGGCCACTCCTGGGAAGGTTCACCACTGTTCCATGTTTTTGCCATTTGTGGATAATGGCTCTCACTGTGGTTCGCTGGAGTCCCAAAGCTTTAGAAATGGCTTTATAACCTTTACCAGACTGATAGATCTCAATTACTTTTGTTCTCATTTGTTCCTGAATTTCTTTGGATCTTGGCATGATGTCTAGCTTTTGAGGTGCTTTTGGTCTACTTCTCTGTGTCAGGTAGCTCCTATTTAAGTGATTTCTTGATTGAAACAGGTGTGGCAGTAATCAGGCCTGGGGATGACTACAGAAATTGAACTCAGGTGTGATAAACCACAGTTAAGTTATTTTTTAACAAGGGGGGCAATCACTTTTTCACACAGGGCCATGTAGATTTGGAGTTTTTATTCTCCCTTAATAACGTAAACCTTCATTTAAAAACTGCATTTTGTGTTCAATTATGTTATCTTTGAATAATAGTTAATGGTTTTTGATGAGCAGAAACATTTAAGTGTGACAAACATGCAAAAGAATAAGAAATCAGGAAGGGGGCAAATAGTTTTTCACACCACTGTATATAAATATAAATAAATAATACCATTTTTATTTAGAAAAATTCTTAATGGATAGGTGAATGGATAATACTGACAGAAGTTGTTTATTGTCCTATAGTAACCCATGCTTTATTCTTCTTACATCAAAATAATTTTTCGGCGATTACAAATAATGAATATTACAAAACACACATCTATTTAATGTTACTTTTTAATCACTAAAACAACAAAAGCGTATCATAACATTTATTCCCTCACCAGCCTGTCATTATTATAGATTTTTTTGTATTTTATATAAGATAAATTCTATATTATTATTACTTAATTGTATTATATATATATATACATATACATATATACTGTATCTTTCTATATCTTTCTTTGCTCTTGAAGCAGTATCTTATCTTATCTTATTTTATCTTATCTGTTAAAGCTAAGACAAAAACTAGGACAATTTTACTACAGACCTGAAAAACAAGCCTATTAATATATTCCAGTGATTTGTACAGTAGCTGCACCGCTGTCATAGATGTTGTGATCGAAAATGAATCAACGTCTCCTGGCCAATCACAATGCAGGATGTCACAGCTCTGTGGTAGAATAGAGTTTAATTACTGTTAGAGCCAGAGCCAAACCACAAACACATACAATGGCAATGAAATAAAGATAAATATGAATTGTCTTCTCCCACTAGAGACATAATCCTCGTGTTTATTAAGACTTGTTAAGGGACTGGCTCCGAGCTCGCAGCTCCTAATGCGACTCTAAATGATGCTTTATTAAAACCAGGTGCACTTCGACTCTACACTAGGAGGTTAAAGCAGGAAAGCCGTTAGATAGAAGAGGCAGGAAGATGTTCTTTGTTGTGCTGCTTCTGCCTCATTAGCTTAATCAAGAGCTCTGCCTTTTCCAATTACATTTATATAGTTTCCTAACAAATAGGTGACATTTACAAGTTGGCTCATGTCCACTCATCCAATTAGTGACCTTTCCCATGACACAGTTAGAGCAGTTGTTAGTAACGCTACTAGCAAAAGCAATTAAAGTCTAACCAAAACAATATTATTTAATATAGATAAATTTAACAAAATAAATAAAATGATTGCCTAGCAGTGTAGTAACCTAAGCTACATTAGAACAACACTTTAGCTACGTTTCACAATCAGGTTACCTTTTTTGCTATTTTTAAAAGTAAGTTTAAACTACTGTATAATCAAATATTACAAGTTTAATTATTCTATAATACGCAAACTATAATATCAGTAACCACCGTTACAACAATTGATGTAACGTATATCTGAATTTTAATAACATTTATGAAACCAAAAGCTTTTGATGAATTGGTATTTAATTCTAATAATAATTAGATTGTTGTACATTGCGATTTTCCATTCATATCAATCTGACAGCAATAAAGTTTACTGGATGATTAAAATCAAACAGCTTTATTTATCATGTTTGAAAGAACTTAAAAACTACTAAAAGTATCTTATAAACACTGAAATTCTATGAAATTACATGTTGAACTTGAACTTCAGCTCCACACTCCAGTCCAGTAGATGGCAGTATTGCACCAACTGCATTTAAACTTAAAAGAAGAAGCAGCTATATTCTTACAAAATGTGAACGACAGGAGCTTTTTTTTATTTTATTTTTTGGATTTCTGCAGACACTGTGCCATACGTTTTAAGGAATTTTGTCATTTTTAGAGAATTTAATGTTTAAACATTTATCTAAATATGTTACCAAACATGATTCTTAATAGAGATGTTCCGATACCATTTTTCCCCTCCCGATACCGATACTTGGGCTCAGGTTATCGGCCGATACCGAGTACCGATCCGATACCTGGGTGTGTATCTGTACAGTGTATATATACTATGTGTATATATATATATATATATATATATATATATATATAAAATTTCTTTTTTTTAAGTAAAATACTACTAGCCCTGTGTAACGGGTTCGACCCTAAGTGCACGGGCGACACCATGAAACACGGACACGAGGCGAGGTCTTACAGGGAAAAGGGTAATTTATTTAGAAAAATGGGTAAGGAAAGAGTAAAGGCTCTCTGCGGTCTCGCCGGCAGGGATGCGAAGGCGGGCTCGACGCGGAAGTGAAGGTGCCGCGGGAGCTCGCGCAGCTCGTTCACGCGCTCCTCTCGCGGAGATCAAAGTCGCCCCCCTTTTTAAAGTCTCTGGGGCGCATCACATCGCCCCGCTCTTGTGCCACTGTCTCTCATAAAATCCACCGCGTCGCAAAGTCCAGCTTCCCAACAGTCAGACCCCGAGCTACACTCCCCGCTGTGTTTTATAGCGCCGGGATCATTAGCGGCGATAGCTCATGGGCCGTTGCCTGATTCTGCGGCCCTGCTCCTTCACATATCTAAAGGGGGGGGAGGCCGCCTAACTAGTGAGCAAGGAGCGATATCAATTTGGACGCACGCCCATCACAGGCGCACGCCGTGACACTCTGTAAGTAAGCTAAGCTAGCAAAGCTAGCGGGCATAAATAGGTTATGTTTAGGAAAATGGTATCGGATCGGTACATGGACTCAAATACTCGGCGATTCCGATGCCAGATTTTTTTGTGGTATCGGTAGCATTTCCGATACCAGTATCGGAATCGGAACAACCCTAATTCTTAATCAAAAAACATGGATTCAATTCACAGAATCAATCAAAGATAGAATAATTTGCATGACTGATTAAATCACACTGGTCTAAGCAGCACACTGAGCGTTCCTTAACACACACTTTAATAAGATTAACATAAAAAATATATATATTCTACTGTCGGTTCTATCCCTAACCTGATGCTAACACCACCATGTCTCCTCTCAGTAGCACTGATTACTCTGTACATGTTCAGGAAATTAAAATCCCAATGAAGTCAATTTCAGTTTCAGTTCGCAACACTACACGATATGAAAAACTCTGTGATAAATTGGTCATGAAACCGACCCTGGCCAGAATCGAGCTACAAATGTAATGTAGAAAGCACATGTCTGGCTGCAACAGCTAATCACGACCAGCTTACAAGACAACTTGTGGCCAAGACTTCAAACATGAAGGAGAACAAACAGTCCTTCATGACTAACAGATCTCATGTTTCCTGTCGATTTCATGCATGAGAACACACTCCTTATACTGTAGGTCCTCCTGGCTTTCCTCAAACTGCTCTGGATGGAGACAGAAGCCAAGTTTCCAGATGTCCACGCCAAAACCACCCTGATGTGGAGAACAAAAAGAGCATTGTGGTCATGGGTAAGCACTTCAGCAGCTGTTCACAGCGCACACACTCCAGTCTGGTTAAGATCACAGCCGGCGGTCTGAGGAACACTGGGTGCTGAGGCTGTAGTGCTGAGTGTGTTTAGTGTGTGTGTGTGTGTGTTTACTGTATATTCATGAGCCTGAAATGGTCACAATCTGGAATTTTTGCTTGGGGCTTTTCTAAATCAGCTTGTCACACACTTCTGGTTAGCAGTGTTAGGCTCTGACAGTGCAGGAGACTGGAATGCATCAACACTCGACACCTGGCTGACCTTCTCATCATCTAGTGCTACTTAACTCCTGCTTGCTTACATGCCTCAGCAGTCATTATTAAGCCACATGTCTTTTAAAGTGCCTTCCTATATATCTTACTGTAGCTGGTGAGAAACTGTGGCTGCAGGAGCCAGTGGCCTGAAGCTGCCTTGGCTCTGACTGACAGCTTCGTCCATCAACGTGTGAGGAGGAAATGAGCCGTTCCTGCACCGTTATGAGCCTGATGACTTTAACAGCCATTCTGTTAGTGGGTTAAAGCCCCCCGGGCTTCATCCATAACGTCCAGTATAAACACGGCCGAGTCCATATGAGACCTCTGGAGGTTTGAACCAAAGACAGAGCGGGCTCAGAGTGCAACAGAATCCACAGCTTGTTTTTTTTTTCCATCGTTTATAGAAAACGAATATTTTTCACGATGTTTAGATATTTCTCCAGCAGCAGCACTCGTTATTCTGTCCTAACCCAAACGGACTGAATGCATCGGGAAAGGGTTCGACCTGTGCTCGTTAAGGCCACCCGACTTCAATAATCATTATGCACACAATGAGTGTAAAGTCTCTGAGAGCCCTTTGGGAGATCTGGCCTGATGAATGGGTTTTGGAAGTGACAGAGAGACGTCAATCATTGTTACAGCTATTGACTGAGATGAACACATGAGGATAGGGGAGGTTTTCTAGGGCTGGTGTCAAAGACGTGGTGTGAATATTAATGCTAAGGAAGATGGGTGGAAATAAACATGAACTAATGTGCATACAGCTTTAATAAAGAAAGAAAACACTTTGTGGTGTGCTGTTAGAGGAAAATAATCGATCATGGGCTGGTTTAATGACTATTTTTGTGATAACGCTGTGTTTTTATATGTAAAAAAAGATGCTAAGATACAGTATAAATGGATAGAACACATTTTTATTCATTTAATATAAACCAATTTTGAGACTTTATTGCTACATTTTGGAATTTTTGTCATTGCCATCCCATCCAGGGTGTACTCCGCCTCGTACCCGAGTCCCCTTGGACAGGCGTCAGGTCTCCTTCGACCCTGTACAGGATAAACACTATAGAGAATAACCAAGAGAGAGAGAGAGAAAGAGAGAGTGCTTCTGTGAAGCAAATCATATATGTCAACGAGTGGTTACTATGGGAACCATAATATATTAGAACGAGCACGTTAATAATAGAAACCTGCAGTCCAGTATAGAAAACTAATCAACCGCTCACATGTGTCAAAGCAGAGTCGAGGGTGTGAGAGCACTGCGTAAAATGATGTACTAACGTGATGGAGATCCCTTTAACACTAGAAGCGCCGAGCACCAGTCATTTTGACCGCAATGGGTGAAAAAAATATATATTTCAGACTCGATCAAATTACAGGACCCTCCTTTCATGACTTTTCCTAGAGCTTAATCACCCAGCATGCTTACATTTTCAAAATCGCACCAGTAAAAGCCAGTATAAAGCTATTTTGCTCTTATTTACGTGAAATTCCTGACAGCTGTGCGGCGCCATGACGTTTCCCGCCTTTTCTATATATATATGTGCGATCCCTTGCGCCATCTGCTGAGAGAAATGAGAATCACAGGTTGGAAAACGCAGAAAACGTCATGCCACCGCAAATAAATAAGAGCAAAATAGCTTTATACTGGCTTTTACTGGTCCGATTTTGAAAATGTAAGCATGCTGGGTGATTAAGTTCACAGATCTAGGAAATCTAGAAAAATCTAGGAAAAGTCATGAAAGCATGAAAGGAGGGTCCTGGATTTAGATTGAGTGTGGAGTGTTTATTCCCCCCCCCCCCCCCCCGCATTGCGGTCAAATAACCGCTACTCGGCGCTTCTAGTGTTAATACAGCCTCATCAACACTGTACTGAGCTATTGTGTGTACAAGGCACAAAGGTAACGAGTTGGAACACAGGTCATTGTTGTCGTACTTATTGTTGTGTCTTTACACCAGGGGGGTATTCTTTGTACGTCGCTTGAAACATCCGGGATGAATTGACACATCTAAGATGAGATCATCGTGCTAATTACACTCTGGCTAAATCGGTTCTTCGAGCACACCTGTTGTTGATGATTAGTTTGGCCGGATTGAGTTGTCTAGGATTATTGCGCGTTCGTGCGTTGGTTTAAAAGGCGATATGCATCGACAGTAGAGACACTGATCACAAGCCCTTTGATTGGTTGACGAAATGACAAAAGAACAAGCTCAATTGTTTTGTAACACCTGTTATGCGCTGAAATGCCCCCCCCCCCCCCCCACGTGTTATGCGCTGAAATGCTTCCCTGCCATGGATCCCCCCCACCACCACCACACACATAATCGCTATCAAACATTATATTAGAACATAATATGCACATATGTTTTACAAATTACATGAGACAATAAAATAAAATAAGAAATATGAAAATAAATATGTTGTATATGGAAAATAGAAATATTAATATTTTTTTCAAAAACATGTATACTTTTATATGTATACTTTATAATAAAATTAGTTTTGTCCAATTTTTCATTAGAATTAAAAAAAAAAAATATATATATATATATATATATATATATATATCTATATATAGAGATATATATATATATATATATATATATATATATATATATAGATATAGATATATATATATATTTGCATATTCATAACGAGCCCCTGAAATAAATGTGTTACAAAATAAACAATGGTCTTGAGGCTGTATAGTGCCTAGAATTTATTATAATAATAAAAAACCTATGAATTTATGTTCTAATATATTATCAATTATATATATATATATATATATATATATATTGTGGCGTGGGCGGGCCGGCGGGTGACGACCGTCATGCTTTGCGGGGGTTTTCTCTCTCTACCATGAGAAATCTACCTGCGTGTTATGTGTGAGTGTTTGACCTGTATGTGTGTTTATGCTTGTGCTGAGATAATAAAATACTCCCAGTCATTACATTGGGTAGCCACCAAGCTCACTCGTCCTCCAAGATCCCTGCTAGCGTCGAAAAACGCTACATTGGTGTCAGAAGTGGGATGGAGATTTTTGAGTTTGAGCGAACGGCGGAGGACCTGCGAAAGATTCAGGAGGGCCGCCGAGTTGCAGCACGACTGCGGATTAAGAAGCATCTCCCGGATGGAACCAGTGCCAGCAAAGCGGCACGACGAAAGCAGAGCGGCGAGATGAGGATCCCGGCACTGGATCTCGGAGCGGAGCCCAACGTTGACGCTGAACAAGCTACAGCTCCGTGCCGGCGATGTGCGCTGCATCTTCCTTCCTATAACGGCGCCGTCGAGCCCTACGCGTTCTTCGCCCAAGTGGAGCTAGCCGCCGACTTCGCAGGCTGGTCTACGGCGGAAACGGCTGTAAGGGTTGCACTCTCGCTGAAGGGCGCCGCGCTCCGGGCACTGGAAGACCTCCGGGCCGATGAGCGGAAGGACTGGGCAAAGCTTCGCGAGTCGCTTCACCTCCGGTTCGGCGCCGGTGATCGTCAAGAAGCAGCGTGCGAGGAGCTGGCAGTCCGCGAGCGGCGCGCATTTGAGCCACTGGGCGCGTTCGCCATGGACTTAAGAGGCCTGGCGCGCCGGGGCTATCCAGAGTGTGAGCCGGCAGGAAGAGCTAGCGTATCGCGCTTTTCTTCGTGGGCTTCGACCGCCGCCGCTCGGGGAGCACATCAGGTTAGCAGCACCAGCTTCCCTCACCGAGGCGTTACGTGCAGCACAGCGCGCTGAACCCATAACTGCGGTGCATCACGGCGAAAGAGCCGAGCGATCGCCCGCAGCTCGGGGGCACTCGGTAGGTGAATCTAGCCGGGGACAGGGCTACCCGTCACGGCTAGACAACAGAATAGTCTCTGGGTTTGAGGGACAGCGTACCCCAGCAGCCGTCGGACGAGCGCCAGGTGAACATCCGGGCAGCAAAGCATGTCATCGGTACTGCGAGCGAGGTAAAGAGCGCGTGTGCCGAGTTAATCCCTCGCAGAGAGCATCGCCCGCAGTCGTTTCACCTGCGCCGCCGCTGGTCAGTGAACGTTTTGTCCGCTACACGGCAAAGAAGGGCCCCACCCAGCGCTCGCGGGCACCGCTGCAGGACTTTCGGGTGGGGGCACCTGTGGAGCGTGTGGGCGTGGACACTCACAGCCAGGGGCGAGGCTTTGCTGCTGGTGAGCAGGTGTGGGTGTGTTCCGGAAGGAAGAGAGGGCGTTCACCCAAGCTCACGTCTCACTGGGTGGGCCCCTGTATGGTACTAGCTCAGCTCGCCAAGTTCATCTACCGGGTGCGGTTGGCGGGGCGGGCGCGAGTGTTGCTCCACCGAGACCGTCTTGCGCCTTACCAGCCGCACGCCGGCGAGACATCGAACTCTGCGGAGGCCGAACCGTCTCCGGGACAATGTACACTACAACAGGACCCCGTGAACGCCGACCGCCTTCACGCCTCCAAGACTGAGAGTCATGGTGACCGGGGACGGTCACAGCTCGGGTGGGGGCAGTGTGGCGTGGGCGGGCCGGCGGCTGACGACCGTCATGCTTTGCGGGGGTTTTCTCTCTCTACCATGAGGGAGAAGGGTGTTTGTGTTAGTGGCTTCGGCCAAGTTGGGTGCGTGTTATGTGTGAGTGTTTGACCTGTATGTGTGTTTATGCTTGTGCTGAGATAATAAAATACTCCCAGTCATTACATTGGGTAGCCACCAAGCTCACTCGTCCTCCAAGATCCCTGCTAGCGTCGAAAAACGCTACAATATATATATATATGTAATTGCTATCAAATATTATATTAGAACATAAATTCATAGGTTTTTTATTATTATAATAAACTCTAGGCACGAGACAGCCCTCAAGACCATATATATATATATGCAAGATACTTTTCTTTCCCCACGTGAGTCAGTCCACGTCAGCGCTCTTTAACCAATCAGATGTGACCTCACCATTTCAACCAATCATAACCCGGCAGGAGCGCAGCCTTAATCCTGTTTACATGAAATAAGCCTGCTACCGAGCAGGTTCAAGCTTACGGACATGTTGCTGGACAACAAATGCGAGATGAGCATCGAAGAACGAAACAATCCAAGATAAGGACAAATCCACAACAATCAAATCCAGCTAACTGAGTTAGCGAAGTACGAAGAACACCCCCCAGGAGTAGAGGGGAATGAACGGAGTTATATTATGGTATAACTTAGGTATATTATGGTGTTGCACGTCATACCAGATGTTGACGCCTGTTGAGTGCAGATCGCCTCGTTAAAGCATGCGCTGATGTGGATTAGCACCGCATTCACGGGTTCAGGCGGAATTTCCAAAGTTGAACTAAGGCATTTTTCTTAGTGGTGTAATAGCGCCATCTCTGTGTAAAACTGCCAGAATGAAAATTAAATACTAGATCTGGTACTGACTAATTTAATTACAAAGTTTTTATTACAGCATCTATTTAAAACAGAAGGATTTATTTTCTTTTTTCCTGGCAGATAGACGGATAAACTCCCACTAGAGAAAACAACACTTTCTGCTTTATAAATACAGCCGTCTCGTCTGAAAACCATGATTATGCCTAGCGATGATTTACACCCCCCATACCCCCTCCCCCCCCCCCGCCCCCCCCAAAAAAAAACTACTCCTGGCGCTCCTACTCACTTTAACTCCTGAGAAGCCCAATTAATGACTTGTAGAGTAATTAAATATGAAAGCACTCTCCACAAGAACACAAATGCAAATTTACAGCCTTATTAGCGCTATAGATCTTTTACTAATTTGTCCTGCTTATTATGCAGTGTTTTTCTTTTCACTGCTGTAGTGTTTGCTCTGCTGTTTCAGCACGCTAGACTGTTCGACAACGACGCGGACGTACGTTTCTTCTCGGCGTCCTGATGCCGTTCTAACAACTTGCATTGTGTGTTAGTAGAATTCAAATATTCAAATATTATAATAAACATCTGAAATGATGTCACTGGCATGGTTTCAAAGAGGACAGGAAAGAAGGATCCAATCCCTTTGTAGCCTGACCCGTTCAGCTGCACGGTGCGGGTCGGGCCCCGCGCTATTGTGTTGCAGATCACCGACCACAATAAACATTGTCTTTATAATAATGTAGCAAAAAACCCACAATAAAACATTTTGAATTTTCAAGTAGATCCATTTTTTTTTTTTTTGGGTCTCGTTCACACAGCTGGATCTTCCCATCATCCATCAGGTAACTACATGCATCCACTGTACGCACATCTGTGCATGTTACTAAAAATGTTCAATGTCTAATTAGAAAATATACATTAAAACAGCAACAGTACAATAAATGGGACCTTATTTAAAGTAAAGAAAAGAAAAAATACGTAGAGTACTGTATCCACTTTTTACTCTAAACTTTGTTATAGATTTTTTTTTTTTAATCCGCGATTATATTACAAAAAATAAAACAGCAGGATGCTGAATATAATGTTCTACCTTATTTCCTTATAAAACTGCACAAATTGTACCTGAGACTAAAAGGTTCTCGAAGTGTCGTCACACCAAATACTAATCTTGTTTCATTAATTACGTTTTAGGGGAATTTTTTTATTTTATTTTTAAAGCCAATCTTTCTCTACAGTATTTATTTGCATGTGACTAAGACACATTCTTACGTTCTCTGTACTGTATATAAACAAAGTAAATAAGTAATCAGTTTTGCCAACTTGTTCAATTTGTTAGAGTTCATTTTTCTTGGTAAACAAATTCACCCAGCAACTTTCATTTAGTTTTTTTTGTCTAAAAAGCGATCGCTTATATAATGTGCTGCTTTCTTTTCTGGCATGTAAATATTTTTCTTTTCATTTTTAATTTTGTGCTGGAATGCTGATGTTTGACAAAAATCCAAAATGTTTTTGTACTGACTTGTACTTAGTTATAAATCATGAAAAAAAACCTGTTAAGAAAATAAACACTTTGCATTTTTTTTTTAAATTTTAAGCTACATGAATAATTAAACACTGCTGTTTTTGGGGAAAAAAAAACATGTTGCTCATTTGGTACTGTAGTAACGTATACTGAAGGTAACCACAGACTGTTCTTAGTTTTTTCATTCCTCCTTATCCTAATAATAATAATAATTTACGTTTATCAAATGATTCATTTTTACAATGTATTGTTTTGTATGATTCGTATTTTAGTACTGTTGAAGCATATTGGTTCTTGTCCTTGCTTGTTGGAGAGCCACTCCTAAACATTATTAATTCTTCATTACATCTACAGTAGGTCACGTCCCTAAACCTTTCAAGTTAGCAGTTATTAAGCCGCTTCTTAAAAAATTTGGACGCGAATGAAATAAAAAATTACAGACCGATTTCAAACCTCCCGTTCATATCAAAAATACTAGAAAAAGTAGTATCAGCTCAAATTTGCACATTCTTGCAGGATAACAACATCCTTGAAGAATTTCAGTCAGGTTTCAGGCCCCATCATAGCACAGAAACTGCACTAGTTAAGATTACAAATGACTTGTTTTTAGCTTCAGACCAAGGCTGCATCTCATTGCTAGTCCTGCTTGATCTTAGTGCTGCATTCGACACTATAGATCATAATATTCTCATAGATCGCTTACAAAATTATATAGGTATTCAGGGACAGGCATTAAAATGGTTTAGATCTTACCTGTCTGATCGCTACCATTTTGTAGATCTAAATGGAGAACCGTCTGGTGTAATGCCAGTGAAATATGGGGTCCCACAAGGGTCAGTTTTAGGACCTCTGTTGTTCTCAATATACATGCTTCCCTTGGGTAACATCATTAGAAGACATGGGATTAGTTTCCATTGTTATGCTGATGATACCCAATTATATATCTCAACTAAACCAGACGAAATACCTAAGTTGTCTAGATTAACTGAGTGTGTCCAGGACATAAAAGATTGGATGACCAATAACTTTCTTTTATTAAATTCAGATAAGACAGAGATATTACTTATTGGCCCAAAAACCAGCACACAACAGCTTTCACAATTCAGCTTGCGCTTAGAAGGATGTACTGTTATTACCAGCTCAGCAGTAAAAGATCTGGGAGTAATATTAGACAGTAACTTGTCTTTTGAAAATCACATTTCAAATATCACAAAAACAGCCTTTTTCCATCTTCGAAATATTGCTAAACTTAGGAACATCTTATCCGTATCTGATGCAGAAAAACTAGTTCATGCATTCATGACCTCCAGACTGGACTATTGTAATGCATTACTAGGTGGTTGTCCTGCATCCTCAATAAACAAGCTTCAGTTAATCCAAAATGCAGCTGCCAGGGTTCTCACTAGATCCAGAAAATATGATCATATAACCCCAATATTATCATCCCTGCACTGGCTACCTGTTCAGTTTAGAATAAATTACAAAATAGTATTACTTACATACAAGGCCTTAAATGGTTTAGCTCCCACATACCTAACCA
This sequence comes from Channallabes apus, assembly GCA_030522415.1. NCBI lineage: Eukaryota > Metazoa > Chordata > Actinopteri > Siluriformes > Clariidae > Channallabes > Channallabes apus. The sequence continues at coordinate 43,143,121 of CM060111.1, forward strand.
GTCTTCTGATACGCTACAATCCACCACGCGCCTTAAGATCACAAAACTCCGGACTTCTGGTAGTTCCCAGAATTTCAAAATCTACAAAAGGGGGTAGGGCTTTTTCATATTTAGCTCCAAAGCTTTGGAATAGCCTTCCAGACAGTGTTCGGGGAGCAGACACGGTTTCTCAGTTCAAAAGTAGACTCAAGACGCATCTTTTTAATCTGGCATACACATAACTCATCCCAGTACTCATACTCCAGTACACCTATACCGAATGGCAACTACGCTAATTCTCCCCATCTGTTCTGTATTTCTCTACCCATCCCGAGGCATCGGGAGATTTTGCCAGCTTCAGTAGACAAAGGCCGACCCTGCGAGGTTCCTGAGGCATCCAGAGAAGGAGCAGCTCCAGCTGGATTCAGCTTTAAATCAAATTTCAAATTCAAATTCAAATTTTATTAGTCACATACACAATCATACACAGTATAATATGCAGTGATGATGGTTGGATGATGGTTTATGATGGTTGGAGCTACACATGCTGCTCCTGTGCTTCCAGTGATCCAGACCTCATCTGCCCTCTGCACCTACTGACTCGTCCCTATGCTGAACTGGTCTTCATGTCAATTTAAATAATTTCTGTCATATTGAATTTTCACCTGCACAACACACAAGATGTTATATCATTTCTATCTGTTATCGCCCAAATGAGGATGGGTTCCCTGTTGAGTCTGGTTCCTCTCAAGGTTTCTTCCTAATGCCATCTCAGGGAGTTTTTCCTTGCCACCGTCGCCGTCACCCTTGGCTTGCTCATCAGAGAAATTTCATTCATTCGTCTCATTATTATCTGCACATTTTTCTCACACATCCACACTTCCAATTATTTTCTTTTCTATAATTATTATTATTATTTGTTTTTATTTATTTATTTTCTATTATAATTTTATTTATTTATTTTATTTTATTATTATTTTTTTTTAATTTCTTTAATTTTTGTGAAGCTGCTTTGAGACAATGACCATTGTTAAAAGCGCTATATAAATAAAATTGAATTGAATTGAATTATGTTAAAGCAGCTTATATATATATATATATGTGTCCATAGATTCAGTTTTGTTCTTCATTCTAAGATTTACCGTATAAATCAAACAAACATAGTCATTTTGGCTAATCAAGCTACAGAAAGAAAAAAACAACAAAAAATGTGGATTAATCTGTCCTGAAGATGGAAAACACTGGAACTATTTGAGAATTATGCCCAAGCATCTCGTTACAGAACACTTCAGCACATCGACAGCTATACCTGCTTATGTAGAGCATCCGCTGTCCAAGTCCCTTTGAACGAGCTGTTACCATAGAAACTACTGTATATTAAATCTAACGCGTTAATACAAACCTGAACTATCGGTGTCTAAACCACGCTGATAAGTTTAGTCTAGATTGTATTTGTAATTCATTTTGTTTTCGAGTTACTGTCAGGTACAAGTTCTCATCCCAGCTGCTGATCAGATGTGTCGAGATCGAGTCACGCAGTGTAGAAGCACTGTAGTGTTGGGGGATTGGGAAATCAGAAGCGAAGAGCAATAACGCAATAAGTGTTCCTGTAATGGGAAATCTACGGGGTGGCTTTCTCAGCCATGTGCATATATGAAATAAAATTTAATATCCAATAACCTGCTGACTTTCTTTTTTCCCCCTCGTGCAGTGAAATCGTGCACACTCTCCTCCGTAGTGTTGCTCAACATCCTGGCCGCCGATCAACATCCTGAAACAACATGTTTTTCTCTTTTTTAGAAACTGAACTAATGGATGTATAAGTGGTTTCTTATGGATTTCTAATATGATCTAAACCATATGTCCTCCTGAGAAGAGTTCGGAGAACACGCTACACACTCGCGCTTACCTCTCCAGCGATGTCCTGTTTGCACTACTCATCAGTCATGTTTGTTCGTTCATCTCCAGGAAAGTCTTTATCTTTAAGCTCTGAGTCATGTTGGACCTGAAGAGTAATTATGAACACAAGCTATTAGTCCACCAGCTTTGGGGGAATTTACAGCATTAAACCGCATGTTTTTGGAGGTGGGAAGAAAATGGAAGCGTCCCCATGAAGAAGCTGCGAGGCATCGACACCACATGCTGTGCCACCAGATGATGCTTAGCTTCGAAACTGTTGCTCATAGAGAGTTGTTTTTTCTTCCTTCACTAATATCCTAAATGCTTGATTATCTGAATCTCTCTAACATTATAAGTAACAGTTTAAATTAAAAAAAAGCATGGAAAGGTTAAGTGATGCTCAGAATGATATAAACTGGCAGCTGCTTTCATACCTGCTCTGACAAAAATAAAACTTAGTATAAAAGCTGACAATTAAAAATCTGACAATTATATTTGATATATTTTATATATAATGTGAAAATTTATATACAATGTCATGTAGATAAAACGTAATTCTAACTAAATTAAAAAGCAACAACAATATCATCAGTGTTTCATTGTCATTAACACTGCCACAACGTTTCAACAACTAAACATTTCTGCTGTCCGGTTATACAAAGTCAAAGTTAAACCTGGACATTTAATTGTGCAGAACAACAGAACACAGCTGCGGGAGTGAAAACTCCCTTTATTTCTTCATATGATTTGATTCTCATGGAGCGAGGAGGTCAGGACTGTACGGGGGGATTTAGCAATAACTCCCAGCCGAGTTTCCTGTAATGTTCGAGTGGTGTTGGTGAATGATTATCTGTACAGTATAGTTCACACAGACAAGTTATCTGTCGATTTTCAATGACCGGGCGCTTCACTCGCTGAACGTTCACACGAAAGACTGCAGCGGGGACCGAGCCACCTCGGCCGGGGTCGTCATTCACATTCTTTAAAACGAGTTCATTCACCACAAACAGTCCCGGTTTGACACCTCGTATTAGACAAGTGCCAGTACTACTACCGCTTAAGTTGTGCTGCTACTACTGTATATCTGCCTTCTTATTGCTTTATTGTTGTTGTTTTTTTTTCCAGTTTTTGGGTTAATGAGGTTTTCAGCACTTTGTGGGTCAGAGACTGTGCCAATCCTCTGTGTAAAAATAAACCACGTTACCACTATGATTTTATAGATCATTTCCTGAGGATTGTACTGTATACAAACCATGCAATAATACACACTATAGCATGCAGAGGTGGAAAGTAACGGATTACATTTACTCGCGTTACTGTAATTGAGTAGCTTTTTTGTGTATTTCTACTTTTTAAAGTAGTTTTAAAAATCTGTAATTTTACTTTTACTTAAGTACGTTTTGTTTGAAGTATTGTAATTCGCTACATTTTAAATCATATTCGCTACTGAGTAAAAAATAAATGAATGAAAATGCTAAAACAATAAAAATATTATGCTTTGTATAAATGCTCCGTTGCGCCGCGTGTGTGTATCATGTCCTGGTCGCGCGCCGCTCCAGACTCCACTCCAGGTTTTCTGACATCGGCATCTTCCTGACTTTCCACACGGTCGCTTCCGCCCTGAGTGACGTCATCGACTAGCGCGACTGGAGAGAGACGCGCGAAAGATGAAAGAGGTTGTGATTTTGGCGTTTTGATATTTGGTTGTGTATTCTGGTTTGACTTTTTGCCTCCAATTGACTTTGATTATTGCTTTGTCCCTTTGGTTTGGTTGGTCTTTGTATATATTTATAGATAATTTCACTGTATGTCTGTGCACTCACTAGTAGCAGGGGCGTGGCTGCCATTTATTTTTGGAAGAGGGAATTTATTTGGGAATTTATTTGCTCAGGATGTTATGTGGCAATAAAATGAAGATAGCTGACTACCTTATTGTACGGAATGATGGGGGGGGGGGGTGATAACCTTATATATATTATGTATATATAATTTTATCAAAGCAGTCCCACAGCTTAATCATAGCTAAAACAATCCAATGAAATATTAGACTGTGAGACTTTTTTGAGCCAGGTATTTTATATAGTTTAGCTTAGGTTTATATTTTATATAGTTTATATAGGTTTAGGGAGTCCGGGAAGGTACCTGTATTTTTGTTTGTGGGTTTTTTTTTTTTTTTTTTTTTTGCAGGTAATCTAGCTACTAAATATAAATACCATTTTGTTTATTATTTTGGCCTGGGTCCATCCTGAATCTGATCCTCCTCCTGTTGTGTGTGTGTGTGTGTGTGTATACAAACCTCATTTTTTCATCAGTTAATGATTGGATCTAGTTATTTCTGCCATATACCACCATTTCCATACAGTTTAAAATAGAACCCTGAACCAGTCTTTTGCTGTATGACCCTAGACTGGGACGTAACACCATATTTAAGTGACCACTTTGATTTTCAAGCACAAGAAAGACAACAGCTTTATTACGCAAAGGTGTTCCTTCAGTTAAAAAACAACTAGTTTGAGATTTTATATCTGCTCATCTTTTTTGAACTACGCTAGAATGCCTCACCCCACCCCCGCTGTTAAAAAAATAAAAATAAAAAAGTAACTCGGTAACTTTTACTCTGAGTAAATTTTTTAATGAGCTACTTTTTACTTTTACTTGAGTAGATTTTTATAATGGTAACTTTACTTGTACTTAAGTAAAATTTCACTGAAGTAACAGTACTTGTACTTGAGTACAAAATTTTATTACTCTTTCCACCTCTGATAGCATGCTACTATTCCAAAACTACTGGAGTGTACTGACCCAGTGTGTAATAGACAGTGTATCCTGTGGTCATATACTGTAGGGTCGAGGTGAATTTTTTTTTTCATACCCGAGCTGGACATACACAACATTTATTACCAAAATGTTGTTTTTGGAAGGTTGGAAGAAACAGGAAACCTCTGGACAGGTTAGGCTTTGGCTTGAACCCTGGAGAAGTGTGCTGTGTCTTTGGAATACTGTGTACATGTACACACAGGTCTAAACGTCTTATGGTGTATGTTCCTAATCTTTAATTCTAACATGCTATGTTCTCGTGCTTAGTTTTTACAGATTTCCTTATGAAGCCCAGGGGTAGCTCAGTGGTTAATGCATTGGACTACGGTTCGGAAGATCACAGGTTCAAACCCTACAACCACCAAGTTGCCACTGTTGGGCCCTTGAGCAAGGCCCTTAACCCTCAACTGCTCAGATGTACAGTATAATGCGATAAAAATGTAAGTCGCTCTGGATAAGAGCGTCTGCCAAATGCCTAAATGTAAATGTAAAGCCCCAAACAAAGCTCAATAAATTTTAATACATCTGACCTGGTGTGACCCCTTTAACCCTGACAAACCATTCAAGCATGCAGAAGGATAATCCTGCAGAAATCTTACCACTTCAGGTCAGATGTTCAGCCCGGTATCCATGGAGCGGGGCTGCGAAATGCGATGCACCTAAAGCCCACGTTAGGCTTCATGCTAATTCCGCAATAAAGGAGACATCAGATCGGCTCACCTTATTGATTCACAGGCCTTCTCGCCCACGCGCTCCCCTTCCCTCATCTCTCATCTGTTGCGCTTTGAGCCGCAAGACATCAAAGGCTTTCATCAACAAAATGGAGGCGCAAAAGATCTACATGAAAGACAGGCTTTAAACCAACCTGCTGATTATAATTGCGTTTAGTGTTTTTATTGGTAATCGGGACGGCCGCCAGCCCCCCCGTCGCTTCAGTCAGAGCCAATGGGGTGGGATTCCCATTATGGATTTAAACAGCACTCTCGCAAACTTAATTAAGCATAAGATAAATGAGAGTGCAGTGTGACTGTGAGTGTGTGTGTGTGAGAGAGAGAGACAGAGAGCCTTCGGGAAGCTCGTGTTCAGAGGTACTTGAGGTCCGTGACGAGGACATGACCATGGAACAAGGATAGGAATATGATTAGGAGAGCCGGGGGGGGGGGGGGGGGGGGGGTTCTTTTTTAACATATGTGTGAATCTCATTAAAGCCGCCTAATGGCTGGTCTGAATTTCCACTTCAGAAGCTCTCTCGCTCTTCATTTAGACATATGATTATCAGATTCAGGGCATGAGGTAATGCGAAAGTCACAAACAGACGCAGAAGCATTTATTCACATGTGGAGTTTAAAAACAGCAGCAGGGATTCAATAAGCGTTTAAACACAGTCCCAGGACATGACTAAGCAATATAAACTCTCCCTGCGGTGCTGTTATAGGGAAATAATCAATAAAGCAGAGTCACTCTTACCGCTCAGAAGTTAATTATTTTCCAATAACCGCACATCCCCAGGTGTTTTATGCTTTTTTACGTTTATCATTAAGGGATTCGTTAATGTCCCCTAACATACTGTAACACAGGTTTATATTAATGCACTCATTAGTTAGCTCGTTAGTTAGGCATTCTAAATAAGCAATCTATTCTGTTTCCATAGCAACAGCTCATACTTGCCTTGAACAGTTGTGTGTGTATAATGTGTTAAGGAAGGAGTCTCCTGTGTCAGAGGTTTTTAACAGAAAAGTAAAGATTCTGGGTTTCTGTAAGTTGACTACAGCTGCTATAACGTAAGTGAGGACAGGAACACGGACGATGCTCCACAACATACTGTACAGCAAAAATGCAACTCTTTAATGTGATCTTAAAGTTTGATGAGATTTTACAATAGTGTGCAAAAGTCGTCACCCCCCCCCTCCCCCCACCTCATTTCTTCATATAATAAAAATGATATAGAAGGAAATAGGCACAAATGTTTTACTGTTACATGCTGCCAAGTGCCTAAAAATACAATAGAAAATAACTGGTTGTTTATGTACCAACCTGAGCAGCGACCTCATTTCCCCTCTCATCTGCTCCAACCATTCAGCATTCAGCATATACTAATCACCAGAGTGATCATCTGTCATCATCTGCACCTGTTTCTCACTGGTTCCTGCCTTAAGTTAGAGGTTTGTTTTATGCTTGAATTATAGCTATACAGGACTATTTCTCAAAACTGCATTAAATACTGTATACAAGAAGGTCTGGAGTTTAGGAAGCAAAATATTAATTATAATGTCATTTGGAGGGGGGGGGGGGCAATATTTTTGCCTGAAAAAAAAAAAAAAACATTTATAATGTTCATGGTTTTATTCTTACAAAAAAACAACCTTTTCATACATGTAGCACCTTCCTGTTGTTGATCATTTTCCTTTAACCACGCAACACCAAGTGGTTTATTCTCCTCAAGGTTCACGATACGGCGAAGCTCTCCATCTCATAGCTCCAAATATGGGTGTGAGGCATAGGGACGTTGTAGACTTTTAATTTTTTTTGCAAAACTATGTCGCTTTAATAATGGATGGACCCGATTAGATCAGCGCAAGCATTCGACACAAGTGTTTATAGATCAAACCAGACTTATAGCTGCTTCAAAGGGAGATGGATTGTTTTTCCTCCTTCTCGGTGTGTAGAATGCTTGAGCTTCAACCTTGTAAGAGCTGGATAGATTTTAGGACAGACATTCTGCTTCTCTTGCTCACCCACACTCTAACACACCACAAATACTAACGGACTACACACAGAAGAGCTCTAAAAGAACCACAGGGGGTCATTGTTGTTTCATTGTGAGTGCGTTCCAACCATATTAGACAACTCATAAGTCTGTAAGCTGCTTAGGTCCATAAATAAAACTCTACCGTGTGTTTATTTTATGCACCATTGAAGGTGTGTCATTTACGCATTACGGAACGGCGATACATTTTATGGCTGTCTTTATCTTTGTGAGTTGGGCTTAATGAAACATTATGATGAAGTACTATGCTGTACAGTAGGCAGTGTTTTAGCATATAGAACATCTATGACATCGCATGCGCAGCTACAGTAAGTGTGTATAAGGGCATCATAACACGGTATTCATACACAGAGTTATTTACTCACATGTCATAAACATTGTGCTATAGCATTTAAGTCCATTTCATAAACACCTCCAAAAATGTATATTATGTCTTAGCACGGTATGAATGTATTCGCATGCCCTTCATTACAACCATTGCTTCATAAAATGTTATCCATATACTGTAATGTATAACAAGGTGTATAAAATAATGCCTTATGAATACAATATAATATAATTATGAATATATTTAGTGTTTATACTTTTATACCGTATGTGCATTATAAACATCACTATAAACTGTAATGCCTCTTCATGATAAAAAAAATAGTAGTTAATGTCATATGCATACGTCAATATACATATAGCACTATAAAATGCATTATAAACTTTGCTATAAACTGTAAAGTCTTTTCATAATGCCATATGGATAATGCATTATATCCCAGTATGAATGTATAGTGTTTAAGTGTCTTTATATATAGTTGGGATTTTGCTTCTAAACCTGTAAATGCATCATAAGAATTTGCTATAAACTGTACAGACTTTCCATAAGTTATTCTAATTGCATCATATGCACATGCTTTTATGATATTTATTATGCATATGACTTATATGCTATATGTTATGCTATGCTATAAATTGATCATCAAACACTTTCATAAGCAATTGTCAGAATGCATATAATGAATGCACAGTTTTCTTCTTTGAGATCTTGTAATACACTCCAACACACACACACACACACACACACACACACACTGGATGTCAGTTCACTTACACGTACTGTACTGTAAGTGGTGAAAACACAAAACAAGATGGCTTCCACGGCTGCACAAACAGAAAGCGATGGGGTGCAGAGTGATTTGTTAGGAGGGCCTGACCGGGAGAAGCCTGAGTTATTGCAGCTTTTAGCAGAGCGGTCAACATACTTGATTATTTTTGTATGAGTGCAGGAAAGTTGGCAGGGTTGCCTGATTGGATTGACCGTCTCCGGCCCAAACACGGCTTTACAACCCGATTCCTGTCCAATTCATTATAACCCACTCGAACTATAAAAGCTATAGGGATTATGAATAATATCAAACTGATATCAGAAAAAGGTTATAAAATCGAATGAGTTGGGAAGAAAGTCATCAATCTGACGTTTCATGATACTGCGTTTAATCGGGAGTATGAAACAAAGGCGACTATTGTAGAGATTTCGCTGTCATTGGTGTTCGCCAAAGAATCCGGAATGGCGATGCTGACAGATTATTATGATTTATGAATTATAGTGTTATTATTATGGCATATAAAATTTGGCACATTCCTTTGGCTGTGTAATAGAAAAGTAGAAACTTTTCTCCCTTAAAGTCACAAACAATAATCCAAATTTCTAGATAAATCACATTTACAGTATTTTTATTCCAATCCTAAAAGCAATCCTTATTTGAAAAAAAAAAATTCCAAAATATTTATACTTGCTGGATTTATAATCGATTATACACAAAAACAGTCCCTTTCAAATTATCTTTATAATAACAATAGCATAAATAAATAATACATTAATTATGTTCTAACTAACTGTCCAAACAAACATCCTCACGGTGATATGAACTATGAACAGATACCCATACTGTATATCAGACATACCGTACTGTACAAGGACTAGATCTTTTGGTTCTGTAAAGAGCATTTAATTAAACAAAGGCTTATTTGCATAAACAAATGCAAATAAGCAAATTCCCACTGGCAAAATAAAATACTACCCTTTTAACCTTTAGCGTCTAAGCTGAAAGTATGGCTTGTCAAAGTTTTTGCAGCCAGAGACTGCTTTTGATTAAAAGATGTCTGAAAGACTCCCTTATGGATTATGGCACAGATTTAATTTAAAGAACAGTAGAGCAAATGTGTAGCATTATAGAAATTTATTAAAACTATAATATATATTTTTTTTTATTAGACAACCTTACAGCTGATCTAGTTGTTGAATTTGAAACACTGAACCATATCAATAATTTTTCATGATTTTAATAAAGTTGAATTAAAAGATTACAATGTGGTGCATTTGTTAAACTTGTGGCCGTGCACCTGTGGGGTCAAGAGTTTGGGTCCCCACATCTGGTCTGTGTGCATGGAGTTTGCAAGTTCTTTCTATACTTGGTGGGTTTCCTCCGGGTATTCCGGGTTTCCGACCTACAATGCAAAGACATGCAGAATAGATTAATTAATTTCCAGTGATCCAGACCTCATCTGCTCTCTGCACCTACTGACTCGTCCCTATGCTGAACTGGTCTTCATGTCAATTTAAATAATTTCTGTCATATTGAATTTTCACCTGCACAACACACAAGATGTTATATCATTTCTATCTGTTATCGCCCAAATGAGGATGGGTTCCCTGTTGAGTCTGGTTCCTCTCAAGGTTTCTTCCTAATGCCATCTCAGGGAGTTTTTCCTTGCCACCGTCGCCGTCACCCTTGGCTTGCTCATCAGAGAAATTTCATTCATTCGTCTCATTATTATTATCTGCACATTTTTCTCACACATACACACTTCCAATTATTTTCTTTTCTATAATTATTATTATTATTTTATTTTTTTATTATTAATTTTTTATTTATTTATTTATTTTTTATTATTATTATTATTATTATTATTATTTTATTTATTTATTTATTTATTTATTTTTGATAAATTTCTTTCATTTTTGTTAAAAGCGCTATATAAATAAAATTGAATTGAATTAATTGGTTTTTCCAAATTTCCAAATGCGCCAATAGATTGACCCCCTGTCCAGGGTTTACTCAGCCTTTACCCAGCCTTGTCCTCCCGCGACACTTTACAAAATAAGTGCTGTAGAGAAAGATTGCAATTAACAATATTAATGCTAGTTACTGCATTTTCTTTGAACTTGCATATTTTAAATGATCTTTCATCATACTGAACAACCTATAGGTGATCTGGGAACTAAAATGTCTCCAAACTCACAATGCACTACCTAGGGGAAAGAAATGATGTAATGTCGCTAGCTAATCACTCTAGAGTCGCAAAATGCTGATGTTCTGTGAACTCTTGAGTAGTATTATGTATTCAGATTCATCATTCTCATTGCATGGGTTTTATGTACCTTACAGTATGTAGCTGCATAAAATAAGCAACCTACAGTATAATAGATATACAGTACTGTATATAAATCAAATGATTTTGAAGGAGAAGTCTAAGTACTAAGTCCAATGCTTGGCAGAAGATTGTCACGTTTTTGCCAAAGTCAAAAGGCAGCTCTGTATCAGGGATATTATCTCTTAATAGCTTTATATAACATGCTAGGGGATAATTATGGTCGACTGGTTCATTTAACTGGTTCATCCTTGGCTGTAATGCTATTGCAGTGATTATGATTCAATTCACTTCAAGTCGACTCTTTGGAAGAAGCAAAAAACTCTAAATCATTACAGAATCATTTCATGCAACATTTCATCGAGCCACCACTGTTTTTTTTTTTAATTTGTCTTGCTTTAGTCTAAAATGAAAAAAAAAAAAAAAAAAAAGATCCGTTAATAAACAAACAAGCAAAAAAACTCATTTTATTATTAGGGCCCAAGCACTATGGCATTATAGTGTGTGAGGGGCCCCCTTGTTCTTCTAAGGTTTTTTTTCCCGCCAACATCTGGAGTCTTAAGATGCTCAAAATGTCATGAAAAACAGCAGACAGATTAGAGTCTGCTGCCATTATGATGTCTGAGCGGCTGGAAGATTTTGCTGCATAGCTCATACACACTCGCACCTATATGTAGACTAGGTAGACATTTAGATCTGGACAGGACGTCAGTTATTTTCTGTCCTTTGCAAGACTTACAAATTAGCTTCTGTCACATGACCCGTCCATATGTTAGGAACTTACTGATATACCGTATTCGCCAAAATATACAGTACTGAAATGAGAAGACGAACAATATTACATTCACCCTAAAAAATGCTGGGTTAAAAACAACCCAGTCTGGGTTGTTTTTAACCCAGCTGCTGGATAAATATAGGACTAACTAAATGCTGGGTTAATGTAACCCAGCAAGATGGGTTATTTGTTTAACCCAACAAGATGGGTTAAATATTCAATCCAAATGCTACGTCATATTTAAATATAATGCTGGGTTAATTCTACCACATAAAATGGTCAAATGTTCTACCCATATGTTTGGGATTTGTTGGTTCATTAAAATGACAGGTTATTATTTTCATGGTTTACAGTGAATCTGTAAAAAAAACACCCATGTCTATTAAACAGTTAAATTACTTTGATATACTGGTCTATTACAAAAAACCATACATATATCCAATAAACAACATCCTATTAAATGTTCTTAGAAAAAACATTTATTTTTCAAAAGCACAAGAACAGATAATCAACAGTGACATCATTACTATACTATTACTGATAAGGGCAGAATGGAGTAATTGCACAAATAAACTGAGGCAGCTTCTACAGAGCAGGATCTCTCTGTGACTTAAGATATCTTTTCTGCAGAACAAAACTATCCAGCCCTGGTCTCATTTTAACATACAAACACTGTCTATGACTTTTCAGGTAGGCCTCGCTATTTCATAGCAACATTACAACATTACTGAGAGCAGCGCTGGTCATTATCTCCCAACGTCAGGATGTAGGGGTACGGCCTCGACACTTCAGCCTGCTGGAGGTATTCCACCATGTTGGTGCCAACCTTAGAAAAAAAGAAATGAAAAAGTTTTAATTTTGTTGAAAAGCAAAGATTAAACTGAATAAGACTATTAATTTAGTGTGAAATAGGATTGATACAGAAAAATTACAAAGCTGCCCATTAAGATAGGGTATAGGTAACCAGAAACAAAAACAGCAACAGAGACAGCGACTACCAAACATAAAACAGCAAAATAAGCATGGCTTTTAGGATACAGCACTTTATGTCAGACTAGTTGATATTGTAGTCTGCATTGATTTTAAGCTAATTACCGAAAAAATAGCTGGTGTCATACTGGTACATTACAATCACCAAAATATTAATACTTCATCTAGTAGTTACCTGTACAGCTGTGGTACTTTTTCCTGTAGTTAATTTAACTTTGGTTAAAGAGAGCTACATGGTTAGCTTACATGCTATTACTGGTGATACATTTGCATACTTGCCAAAGGGGGAAAGGTGTAAAATATTGTTATAACTCGGGAGAAACGCAGGAGAAATTTGACCGCAGAGTAAATTACTAGCTAGTGAAAAACGGGAGGGTTAGCAGGTCTGTATATTTGTGAGAGGGTCAGTGTTTTGTAACACACCAGCATTTTATTGTCTCAAGCAGTGAGATTAATAAAGTTCTAAAGTGGTTGCTAACGCTAGCAAACTAACTAAAAGCCTGCGTCATGCTAGCACTACAGTTAACAGTTTAGCATTCATTCATCACTTCACCATCTTCGTAACCCTGCAAACATTCTACAGAGAAAGCTAAAAAGCTCAGACATCTTAGTCGTTTCTTTCATACACAGGTGGGGAGGCTAGCAGCTATTCTCAGCTAAATTATCATCCAGTACCTCAGACCAGCCGGAAAGTTTGTGTGTAACCTTAACACGGTAACAGTAATAAATGTTACATATAGTAATAATTTTTCAGTCATATGTGAATTAGGTGAGTGAACATGTGTATACAGACCTTGTATTTAACGTTATTTTCCCTTAAATGTCCGAGGAGGATGAACCGTCATCAGCGGTGTGGGAGCTCAAGAGACACGAAGCTGAGTCACAGCCGCTGAATGCACCGGTGAACTTTGGGGGAGGGGCCAAGCAAACTTCAACCCAGCAGCTGGGTTACACAAAAACTACCCAACTCTCTGAAAATAATCCAGAAAAATTACCCAACAGCGGCAACCCAGCGTTTGGGTAGAAAAAACAACCCAGCATTTTTTAGAGTGTTGTCATCATCTATGAGTTTAGAAACTAACGTACACACTATTAGAATGTTGATTTACCATGGGATGCATAATGTACTGTCAGTGTTCGAAGTGTGTGCGCACCGCCTTGCTGTAGATAGTCTTCATATCGTTCATGCAGATTCTAAATCATATGTTGGAACAAGGGTTGTGGCAGACGGCTGCAAAACGAGACATTTTGCTCACGTATTGTTGACACAGTACATGAGCAGAATGGTACCGAAACTGTGTTACTTGGTGCTGTCTTATTAACTTCCTTTTCATTACTGGGAACGCGTGTGGCTGGAGCTACTGTATGCCCCGTCGGCAAACATGTACTGCATATTTTGGCAAATATGTTATTTCATTATAATAATATGGGTATTTCCCCTTTGAATACATGTCCCCATTGTCTTTCTGGTGTGCAGGAGTGTTTCTATTGGGTTTCTCAAAATATGATTGCCCCAGACCTGTGCACTTACCAAATCCTATATTCTATCGAATTATATAGAATCACTGCTGCGGGCAGCGATGACGTAGGTGCTTGAGCCCATTGATTACAATTATTATTATCATATAATATCATATTATCATATAATAATAATAATAATAATAATAATAATAATAATAGTAACAACAACAACAATAATAATAATAATAATACACTCTAAAAAATGCTGGATTGTTTTTTCTACCCAAACGCTGGGTTGCCGCTGTTGGGTCATTTTTCTGGGTTATTTACAGAGAGTTGGGTAGTTTTTGTGTAACCCAGCTGCTGCGTTGAAGTTTGCTCGGCCCCTCCCCCAAAGTTCACCGGTGGATTCAGCCGCTGTCACTCAGCTTCGTGTCTCTTGAGCTCCCACACCGCTGATGACGGTTCATCCTCCTCGGACATTTAAGGGGAAATGGCGTTAAATACAAACCGGATTCCAAAAAAGTTGGGACACTAAACAAATTGTGAATAAAAACTGAATGCAATGATGTGGAGATGGCAAATGTCAATATTTTATTCAGAATAGAACATAGATGACAGATCAAAAGTTTAATCCGAGAACATGTATCATTTTAAAGGAAAAATATGTTGATTCCAAATTTCACGGTGTCAACAAATCCCAAAAAAGTTGGGACAAGTAGCAATAAGAGGCTGGAAAAAGTCAATTTGAGCATAACGAAGAGCTGGAAGACCAATTAACAGTAATTAGGTTAGTTGGCAACATGATTGGGTATAAAAAGAGCTTCTCAGAGTGGCAGTGTCTCTCAGAAGCCAAGATGGGTAGAGGATCACCAATTCCCACAATGTTGCGCAGAAAGATAGTGGAGCAATATCAGAAAGGTGTTACCCAGCGAAAAATTGCAAAGACTTTGCAGTTATCATCATCAACTGTGCATAATATCATCCGAAGATTCAGAGAATCTGGAACAATCTCTGTTCGTAAGGGTCAAGGGCGTAAAACCATACTGGATGCCCGTGATCTCCGGGCCCTTAAACGACACTGCACCACAAACAGGAATGCTACTGTAAAGGAAATCACAGAATGGGCTCAGGAATACTTCCAGAAACCATCGTCAGTGAACACAATCCACCGTGCCATCCGCCGTTGCCAGCTGAAACTCTACAGTGCAAAGAAGAAGCCATTTCTAAGCAAGATCCACAAGCACAGGCATTTTCATTGGGCCAGGGATCATTTAAAATGGAGTGTGGCAAAATGGAAGACTGTTCTGTGGTCAGACGAGTCACGATTCGAAGTTCTTGTTGGGTTGTCCTTGTCCTCTTTGGTCCGGATGACATGGCGTCCCACATTTCCAAGTTGTTATCAACGCTCAGTTCAGAAGCCTGCATCTCTGATGGTATGGGGTTGCATGAGTGCGTGTGGCATGGGCAGCTTGCATGTCTGGAAAGGCACCATCAATGCAGAAAAATATATTCAGGTTCTAGAACAACATATGCTCCCATCCAGACGTCATCTCTTTCAGGGAAGACCCTGCATTCTTCAACAAGATAATGCCAGACCACATTCTGCATCAATCACAACATCATGGCTGCGTAGGAGAAGGATCCGGGTACTGAAATGGCCAGTCTGCAGTCCAGATCTTTCCCCTATAGAGAACATTTGGCGCATCATAAAGAGGAAGGTGCGACAAAGAAGGCCCAAGACGATTGAACAGTTAGAGGCCTGTATTAGACAAGAATGGGAGAGCATTCCTATTTCTAAACTTGAGAAACTGGTCTCCTCGGTCCCCAGACGTCTGTTGAGTGTTGTAAGAAGAAGGGGAGATGCCACACAGTGGTGAAAATGGCCTTGTCCCAACTTTTTGGGATTTGTTGACACCATGACATTTTGATTCACCATATTTTTCCCTTAAAATGATACATTTTCTCAGTTTAAACTTTTGTTCCGTGATTTATGTTCTATTCTGAATAAAATATTGACATTTGCCATCTCCACATCATTGCATTCAGTTTTTATTCCCAATTTGTTTAGTGTCCCAACTTTTTTGGAATCCGGTTTGTACAAGGTCTGTATACACATGTTCACTCACCTAATTCACATATGACTGAAAAATTATTGCTATATGTAACATTTATTACTGTTACCGTGTTAAGGTTACACACAAACTTTCCGGCTGGTCTGAGGTACTGGATGATAATTTAGCTGAGAATAGCTGCTAGCCATAAACCCCACCTGTGTATGAAAGAAACGGCTAAGATGTCTGAGCTTTTTAGCTTTCTAATGTTGGCACCAACATGGTGGACTACCTCCAGCAGGCTGAAGTGTCGAGGCCGTACCCCTACATCCTGACGTTGGGAGATAATGACCAGCGCTGCTCTCAGTAATGTTGTAATGTTGCTATGAAATAGCGAGGCCTACCTGAAAAGTCATAGACAGTGTTTGTACTGTATGTTAAAATGAGACCAGGGCTGGATAGTTTTGTTCTGCAGAAAAGATATCTGAAGTCACAGAGAGATCCTGCTCTGTAGAAGCTGCCTCAGTCTATTTGTGCAATTTCTACATTCTGCCCTTATCAGTAATAGTATAGTAATGATGTCACTGTTGATTATCTGTTCTTGTGCTTTTAAAAAATAAATGTTTTTTCTTAGAACATTTAATAGGATGTTGTTTATTGGATATATGTTTTTTTGTAATAGACCAGTATATCAAAGTAATTTAACTGTTTAATAGACGTGGGTGTTTTTTTTTTTTTTTTTTTTTTTACAGATTCACTGTAAAACATGAAAATAATAATAACCTATTTGTGAGGTAGAATTAACACAACATTATAGTTAAATATGACGTAGCATTTGGATTGAATATTTAACCCATCTTGTTGGGTTAAACAAATAACCCATCTTGTTGGGTTAAATTAACCCAGCATTTAGTTAGTCCTATATTTACCCAGACTGGGTTGTTTTTAACCCAGAATTTTTTAGGGTGTAATAATAATAATAATAATAATAAATATTATTATTATTATTATTATTATTATTATTATTTTGTCCTTTTCAACCTAGTGCCAGGAAGAAATATAATCATGTTTATGTAATAACTAAGAGGTTTTCTAAAAGTCGGTTATATGCTTTGATTAGGTAGAAGTGAATCGGACTTGCTAGTGAATCGACTCGCTTTAAAAGAGTCATTCAGAAAGAAGAAAAAAAGAAAAAAGACTGAAGCGATTCCTTCGCGAGCGAGGCGCGCGAGCGGAGGAGGAGGTGAGAGAGAGAGAGAGAGATGCGCGCGCCGCCGCGTGCGGTCCACGGAACGGAGAAGCGACGGATTATACCATGCAGTTATAATATTAACAATGTATTATTATTATTATTATTATTATTAAATCCATAATAAAAAAAATTATAAACATTAAAAAAAACTGAAGGGAAAAATAAGCCGGAATGGACTCGCGCGCTGATCGGCAGCGATGTTTCTGGAATTTCTCACTAATTACAGTAGATGTTTAAACTGGACCTCACGCGCCGAGCAGAATTAACGGCTTTAACGGTTTTCTTTTTTTTTTTTTCTTGTTTTTTTTTTATTATTTGAAATAACTGAAAGTTAATGAGCGCGCGATCGGGCTGGGATTTCGCGGGGTTTTCTCGACTCGTCCTGCTGTGTGTGACTGAAGTGTGCAGTGTTTAATAGAGCAGTGTGTTCCAGATGTTTAGTCGGACTGGTCTCGTGCTCTGACACTGCGGAGGCTCTTTATTCCCCCAGACTGAGCGATGGGAAGTTAATGATTGTCAGAGTAGAGTTCAGCTCTGAGGAAGAGGAGGAGGAGGATGTGACAGCCCAGCAGCTTCAGCCCTAAATCCTCCTGATCTTTTTGTTTTTCTGCTATTTTTTGGGGGTGATTTTTGTTTGTTTGTTTGTTTTTTGCACCTGGATGGAAGTTTTGCTCACCATGCTGTGGCTCTGGGGTTTGCTCTCCGGGTTCACGCTGCTAGGAGGTGAGATGTTGCTCCACAGATCTCTCATCTCATGCTGTTCGTTTTTTAAATGTGTGTGTCTGTGTGTGTGTGTGTGTCTGTGTGTCTGTGTGTGTGTGTGTCTGTGGGTTCTCAAAGGTTAATTTGCACTTCCAGATCTAGTACCACTGCAGACTCTGTATCATTACAGTCTTCTGTACTGCGACCAGGTTGTGTCTATGTGTGTGTGTGTGTTTAATAGTGAACGTGAATGAAACAGAAGACAAAGCCTGAAGACATTCCTCAGGATCATGTGTCAGTCATTAAAGAGCATTCAATCCGCTGTGGTTACTGTAATTACGGACCAGGACGATACAGAGACATACAGAAATGCTGGTCTGATCTCAATCTCTCTCTCTCTCTCTCTCTCTCTCTCTATATATATATATATATATATATATATATATATATATCTACGGTATCTATATCTATATATATATATATATATATATATATATATATATATATAATCTGTCTATGTCGCTCTTGCTCTATTGCTCGCTGCGTGTTACCTGTTTTGCATTCTGGCTTGCTGTTGTGGTTTGTGTGGTGTAGGGATTAAGAATTAAGGTGAAGGGTGCGAATATGTTGGCTATAGGGTGGCGGGTGAAAGGAGTGGAGGGAGAAGGGTGTTGTGTATGGTGTAGAGAGAATAGGGGGTAGAAATTAGGGAGTATGGAGAGGAGGGAGTAGTGTGTTGAGAGCAGACTATAGAAAGTATGGTGTGGGCACTAGGGTGTAGGGAGTGAGGGGTAAAGGGAGTAGAGGAATGATGTAGGGGGAAGTATAAGCAAGAATGTGCAGGGGCAGGAGGGAGGGTGTAGGGAGTAGGCTGTGTGGATAGTAGGGTGTAGAAAGTACAGTATTGAAGAAAAAAGGGTGAAGGGAGTAGGGGTAAGCTGAAAGGTGTAGCGTGTAGGGTGAAGGAAGTGCAGACATTAAGTTGGAGGGAGCGGGAGGTAGGAGGTAGGTTGTGTGAATGGTAGGGTATAGAGAGTTGGGAATAGATATTAGGGTGAATGGGATAGGGTGTAATGGGTAGGGGTAAGCTGATGGTGAAGGTGAAGGGAGTAGGGTGTAAGGGTAAGTTGAAGGGAGTAGGGTGTAGGGATTAGCTGAAGGGAGTAGGGTGTAAGGATATGTTGAAGGGAGTAGGGAGTAGGGGGTAAATCATAAGTTGAAGGGAGTAGGGTGTAGGGGTAAACTGAAGGGAGTAGGGTGTAAATCATAAGCTGAAGGGAGTAGGGTGTAAGTCATAAGCTGATGGGAGTAGGGTGTAGTGATTAGGGTGTAAATCAAGTTGAAGGGAGTAAGGTGTAAGTCATAAGTTGAATGAGTACGGTGTAGGGAATGATGCGTAGGGAGTAGGGGTAAGGTGAAGGCTGTAGGGTGTAGGTAGTAGGGTGCAGGTCATACTGTAAGTTAAAGGAAGTACTTTGTAGGGGTAAAGTCAAGGGAGTCTAGTGTAGGGAGCCTGGGGTAAGGGTGTAGAAAGTAGGGTTAGGCTGTAGGGAGTAGGGTATAGGAAATAGGGATAAGCTGAAGGGAGTAGGGTGTAGGTGTAGGTCATAAGTTATAGGAAGTACAGTGTAATCGTCTCTTCTCCATTATTTATATTTTTTTATCTTTTCATTAGTATATTTCTTGACCTCTCTCTCTTTCTCTCTTTCCTTAATATGCATGTCTCTCCTGTTCTGTCTGTCCCATATTTCTCCCTTCGTCTCCACCTTGCATATGTCTCTAGTCCTCCCTCCCTCTGTGTGTCTTTCTCCAGAGCTCGGCATCTCTCCCTCCTCTTCCTCTGCTTCATCTCTCTCTCAAAATCTGTCTGTCTCATTTTCCTTTCTCTTTCATCTCTCAGCCACTCACTACATCTCCAGCATTTTAATTTCTCTCTCTCTCTCTCTCTCTCTCTCTCTCTCTCTCTCTCTCTCCTCTTTTCTATCTGTGTGTGTGTGTTCACGTCTCCTCCTCGTGCTCCGTGTCTCATTTCCCTCTCCTCAATTGCTCACTCTATAATTTGTCTCTCTCGCTCTCACACTTCCTCTATAATCCTATCTCTCCATTTCCTCCTTTTTCTTGTTCTTTTTCTCCTTATTATTTTGTCAGCATCCCTCTTTTTTTCACCCTATTCCCTCTGTGAGTGTGAGTGTGTGTGTGTGTGTGTGCCCAGTCACTTGTATTTTCCACTCTTCTTCTTTTTCTCTGACACACATGAACTCATAATTTTCAACTCCCATTTTTACCTCCGTCTCTCTCCCTCTTTATCTCTATCTCTAAAAAAAAATGTGTGTGTGTGTGTGTGTGTGTGTGTGTGTGTCCATCCTGCACTAGACCTCTAGACCTTGTAGTGAACAGGAAGTGCGGTTTAGGGGATAAACAGGAACGATGTTCCAGAGGTAGCCTGTAAGCCGGATGTGATCTGGACAGGTACCTGATTTGCAGAACATGTTGCTCTCCTTTGGAGTGTGTGTGTGTGTGTGTGTGTGTGTGAGAGAGAGAGAGAGAGTGACATTCTTCTCTGTGTGTAGAACAGCAGATATCTGCTGTGAATCCTAATACTCAGCTGCATATTCTCTGACACACACACACACACACACACACACACACACACACACACACACACTGTGTTCCAAATCTCTCTCTCTCTCTCTCTCTCTCTCTCTCTTCAGCAAATGCTGAGCAATGCTATCTGGGAAATAAACGCTTATCTGGAACACATGGGAATTAAACAGAGGGAAATAAGGGCGATGCAGTAGTTTGCTCGATTTAGATTTTATTACTTTATAGAGTTTATTGGAATCAGAAACTCTTTATTCAGCAACAACACACACACGGAACAGGAAGCTGACTCAGCAGATCACCTCCGTATCACGACGTTCTACACCGGATACACGCTATTAAGCTCAGCGCGGCCCCGTGAGGACATAAGCATCTGTCTCTTGACGCTGTCCAGGGAGGACATTATCACACACAAAGTCAAATCACAGAGATGACAGAAAGCTACTGTAGCAGCGCTAACTTAAGGCACGACTCAGAAGAAGACCGGAGAGCACAGAGGTAAAGGGTGGGACAGAAGATCAATCCAATCCCATATCTGATCTCAAATCTGTTTTTAAACTAGTTCACCCTGTGATCACTTTGTTTGGCAAACCAAGGCGCACCTGACCAAAGCAGCCAATCAGAGACTGCGGGAGGATTATTACAGTTTGATGTTTTATATTCCTTAGCGGAGAATGCAAGATTCAAAAACACATCTAAAACTACGGAGAGATACACACTGATCAGTTGTTATGTTGCGTATAAAACATGAATTTATAAATGTATTTATTTTTATGATCATAATTCATTCATGTTTTTAAGAAATATTATTCACACTGATTATATGCTGATTATATGCTTGTTTTTTTTTTTGCATTTTCAATTAAACCATTGCCAGAAACTAGGAAAAACAAATGAATCTTGAGATTGTTTCGTATCTTAAGCTTCGTATCGTGTATCCAATGGTATTGAGAAAAAAACATGTGAGGTGGAGAACAATATGTAATTTTTCCTAAACCAGTATTTAAACACGTTAACAATTGATTTATTATTCATAAGCAATAAAAACAAGACAATCCTTTTTTTTCCCCTCAGTTTACTTAATAATTGGCAAAATCCCACCAAGTTCGTGAGAAGCCAAGCAGCGAAAAATACAACGCAGGTGTATGGTTTCAGGCTTCAGGTGCGCCCTCTTGTGGTGTTCAAGATAATTGATATCTGAACTACAGAGAAATATTATGCAAAACATGATTTTTAAATCCGGTTAATTTTTTTTTTCTTTTTTAACAATGATTATTGCTGATGATTATTCAGGAGGAAGAACAGATTCAGCGTGATGAAACACCCTACTGTAGCACACCAGACAAAGCGTTAATTAGCATTAGATTGGTCTCTATTAAAGATTTTCATTTAAACAATCCGGAAACAAGTCCAGCGTATTGAATTCAGCACCTTACACTTTTTTTTCTCTTTCATGAAAAACTTCATGTTTTAATATAATTCACTCTTAGTCCTGAGAAAGGAAAAATAAAAAATAAATCAGCGATCAGGAAAAACTATTTCTAAAAATGTATATAACCCCAAAAGCATTTGATATAAATATCAAGCAGTGCACGGAAAGCCGCGGTCCAGCCACAGTGGCCTTGCTGACAGCTCCGAGCGCTCTGGCATCTCTCAGGCGTTTCACAGGAACCCTTTCTGGAACAAGGTTCCCCATGCTGAGCGTGCTCTGGACGGTTTTTTCTCTTTCCTCTGGGCTTCAAGTCAAACCGAGCGAATCGTTCTCAGGCTTCTGGGAAACGTGTTATTTAATTCAACTGTAAGGCTTTACATGAAAACGTCTGTAACAGTGTGAAAACATTTAATATGTGAGTGCGTGTTAAATAGAAGCAGAAAGTAAGATCTTAATTATGTATTTAGTTTAGAATGTATAAACTCAGAAGGTTACGCCAAATATAGAATCACTTTAACAGCTGAATGTTTCAATTTAACATAATTAAAATGATTTCTCAGTGTAATAAACATCTTTATACAAACCCATCCAGAATCATTTTCTAAAAAAAAAAAACACACACACACACAAACAGACCTGAAGGTCTTTTTAACAAGCAGATATTTTTTTCACAAACGTTTCTGAAAGCCGTGCTCAGTCACGTGACCGAGGCTGATTATAATACCCGGGTTAGAAACGTGTCTGACGCCGAGCTGAAACAAAAGAGACGGAAGCGAACTGGAACATTAAAGAAAAAAGACGTAAAGTGACACCGACGACTCTTTAATCAGAGTTCTCATAGTACGACAGTTGGAAAGACTTTGCATAAATCTGCATGAATTAATTTCCAGCAACTCTTCTGAAGCAGGGATTTAGCTCTTGGATGTGTGTGTGTCGTATTTATGTCTTAAAAGATCTTTATGTGTCGTATTCCGTGTGCACAGGGAGCAGGAGAGGGTCAAAACTTTTGACAAGATAAGCCGAAAACGATCTTCGAGTGCGTCTGCTAATCCAATTAAGTCGAGTCATAGTAGTTATGTCTAAAAAACAAACAAACAACCATTGTACACATGATTGTAGCCGGTTCTTCATTCTACTTACACTATGCTGAGACACATTTTACAAGTTCAAATCAAACCAAGACTTTTGATTAAGAGAGTTAAACTGTCTTTATGTCTCTATATAATCTCTAACGCACTCATCCCAGTGTGTCACTAGTGCTTGAACACAAGGTAGAAAGTTTTTCACTACAGCCAGTACTGCCTGTCTGATTTATGTCTGAAACCCCGGCCTCCCAGGAACTCCTGTAATGGCGTAAGCATGTGGAAATGTTTTGGAGCGAGGTCAGGACTGTACGGGGGACGTGATAATAACTCCCAGCCGAGTTCCTGTAACGTGCAAGTGGTGTTGGTGAATGATTGTGTGTACAGTTC
Organism: Channallabes apus; assembly: GCA_030522415.1. NCBI lineage: Eukaryota > Metazoa > Chordata > Actinopteri > Siluriformes > Clariidae > Channallabes > Channallabes apus. The sequence continues at coordinate 43,166,745 of CM060111.1, forward strand.
ACACAGACAGATGCGTCTCTTACGCAAGTTATCGACAAGTTATCCGTCGATTTTCATGAAGTTTTCACTCGCTGAATGTTCACAGGAACGACCGCAGTGAACTCCGAGCCACCTCGGCCACCCGTCACTAACGGACGTACAGTACAGGATACTTTCGCTCACTTTTACACCTCCATCCACCAGAAATTTCAGTCCCAGTTTGACTTGAACGCCCCTCGTACTTTACTCAGTCAAATCATATCACGTTTATTTAAACCTCATCTTTATTAAAAAAGCCGGACACCAGATCTTAAAGGCTGTGGAAAATAAATATGTTTCCAGATCGGATCAAGACAAGACATGCAGTATACTGTACTCTACTGTGTTTGGTGCATTTAAGACACAATGGAGTGAAGAGGAAGAAGGTTTACACAGATAAGAGTGCTATCTGGTGCAGTGTGCTTTTGCAGCGTAACGGGTCGCACAGTTAGATTTATTCCGAGTGGAAGTGCAGAGTGAGAAGAGTGGAGCGTGTCGACTACATGACATGAGGAAGAGTTTTGGAACTGTGACATGTCATGGAGAACTCGAGCTGGAGTTCATGTCAAATTCAAGGTAGGAGCTCTGAATAATAAACAGAGTGTGTGTGTGTGAGCATAGGAAGATGGACCAGGATGGAGATGGAGCTTCAGGGCCATGGTCATGTGACCTATCCTGCAGGTAAGAAGATGATTGCTGATTTGGTGTAGGTTGATGTTCTTCATCACTTCATTCGGTGTTTGGAACAACGTTTGATTGAGCCCAAATAGTTCGAGTCGACGAGCGCTCCCAGGTCCTTTTGAATACTTCCACACCGAGCAACGTGATTGGTCCACCTCGTACAGTGAGATAAGGGTTGTGATGGGCACCAGAGGAGATGGAAGGGCTTCCTGGTAACGGAGTGCAGCCTTGTAATTTATTCACCGAAAGCATGCGAAAGCATGAACCCTCCGTTTGAGAGGTCACCGCTTGAGTGTTCGTACCAAAAGCGAAAAAGAAATACCCGACTGCCATCAACCGTGCGCGCAAAAGAACTTCGCAATCACTCCAGAGGTCGAGAAGGAAATCGATGTGAAAGCAAAGCGGCGATTGTGACCCTCAGCCCCCGAATCGCTCCTGAGTGAGCACTCGTGTATTTGGGTCAAGTATGAAAACGGCGTTAGAGACCGTCTCAAGGAAAGCACCGCACTCCCCCCCTCCCCCCCCCCCCTCTCTCTCTCTTCACTGATTTCACTTCAGCTTTCTTTCACTCTCCTTTCCAAAGACTGGCAGGGAAAATGAATTTTTGCTTACCGGACCTCTGCCAGAACGGACCTTATTACATCTCTCGCTCGCCGCTGTTACTCCCCCCCCCCCTTCCCTCCAGTGTGTGCATTAGAGCCTAGCGCTAACGGGGGAAAATGTTTGAAAGTCACTCGTCTTAAAGGGGGAAAAGCTGCAGTCAGAGTTGGTACGTTTATATGTAATTATAAAGCAAAGCATGATGGGAACAGATTGGACTATCTGTAGAACCTCAGCCATAAATAAAACATCTTCATGTAAGTCATAAAAAACTACTTATATAGAAATCACAACCAAAGCTTTTAACTTTTTTTTTTCTTTTCATTCAAAATTTATAACGATCCTGAACATTTCACAGGCTTAACAGCGTTTTACTCTTACTATCTCTCTCTCTCTCTCTCTCTCTCTCTCTCTTTCTCTGTCTCTCTCTCTGTCTCTTGCTCATTTCATTCCAGCGTCGTCTGTATTCAGAATGTCGGCGTAGTTGCGCTATTCCCTTTCGAGCCAATTCACTCTACATAGTTTTTAATGAATTTCCATCCACACACTCACACGCTCACTCACTTAAACACTCACACACACACTTTCCGTTCCATCCATTTAATTAGCGGAGATTTGTGAAATGTTTCAGACGATCATATTCTCCCTGACAGCGAACGCTGATTTCTGGTTGGAACACAGCCCGGGTGAGACTCGTCTCTTTCCCTGAGAGAGAGAGAGAGAGACAGAGAACAATGGGACAACAATGTAGCATCATTAATGTTATTATTGGGGTTGTGAGAGGTGTCTACTATCACAAGAAAAAAATTTGAAATAGCTCTTGTGTTATGGAGAATGTTTGACGCTAGCAATGGACTACGTTACCCATCAGCCATTGCACCTCACCTGTCCTCAATCACAGGCACTCGTGCCCTGCTGAAGCGTTCCGGTTAAAGTCACGCCTTATGTACTGTAGATAGCAACAGTCTTTTTAATCTCCTGAGTGTTCTCTGTGATTATGACTTACACGTATTGTAAATATAATTTGCGTACGCATCCGGCGTCAGTTCCCGGAATAAGGGATACCTATCAGACCCATTATCACTCCCCGCCTCTGAAGGTGACGCGAAGGTACTGACGATGCAGAGAGCATTTGTATTCCTCGGTTACGTGGTTATCAGACTGCTCCAGCTTGGACCGTGATGAATAATGAATACATAAACATCATAACAGCGAACCGCGGCAGTGATCGAAAACACGTTTAGTATAATTTTTCTATTTAATTGTGTTTTGTTGTTGAAGAGAAACTCCGTGAAGGTCCATCAGCGTGTAAACAGCGGAGCCGCGCACTCCGCTTTCAGCGCCGAATGTTTATTTCTTTCCCCCTCCACACGTTATCCAGACTGCACGCCTATCTCTCAGCTCGCCTCCTTTCAGCATCGGCGACGACAAAAAATACAAAATAAAACGCCGCCCGCCCTCACGCGCAGTAAAGACCTCCGTTCCATTCATGTACTGTACGGTGCCGGTGCGGAAAACGCTGTCGAAGTAGAACAGGCGTCGAGCGTGTGCGCTGAGATTAGCCATCATCAAATAGATTCACAATTCTTTTTTTTTTTTTGCGCCAAAACTAATCTACATATTTGTAATAAAAGTTTGCAAAATTACACCCTGAACTTATTTGATAAACTGTCACTTTTTTGTAAAGGCTAGTTTTAGCTGATAATGCATAAAGAAAAAAAAAAGAAATAATGTTCAAGAGTGCACCCAAAGGATAGCCAGAGAGAGAGCGAGAGAGAGAGAGAGAGAAAACAGTGGCTCTTGAATAGAAAAAAGACTCGGAAAAAATGTGAACAAGGACAATCATGCAGTTTGTGATTGTGGGTTCGAATTTGTAGAGGAAAAAAACACTTTTAAACTTGAAAACAAAATCTAGGGATGCAAACAGACATTCCCTTCACAAAATCATGGCTGTTATATTATATTAATTATATTAATAAAATATAATTATAATCTGTTATATTAATGTTCGCGAGCTATTTACCCAGGTTAGTTGTAAATTAGCTGTATTTAAATTGTATACTGTAGATACTGTATGCTTGGTTTGAATGCAAAACGGTATAAACACTTTCAGACTAAATCTTTTTGACACACGCAATAGTCCTCTAATCAAATTCGTTAAAAATCGTATTCCCTTCATTTCTTTGAACTTGTCTTGGCAGAACAACTGCATTTCATGGCCAAATGTGACACGTCCGAAACAAAAAACATAATAATATAGTGACTAAATAAACTAAATGGTGTTTAATGGATTTTAGGAGAATGTTAAAGGCAGGAAAAAGGAGGTTTACAATTTGCCGTTTTCCCCGGCAGTCATGGACTTCCACAATGAATAAAAACTGCAGTGTTCCGGATACTGAACACGAGGTGATGATGCTGTAAGCTGAAGTTTTTCTTTTGTTTATTGTGTATGTTTCTCATGACCTTCAACAATCCTTGTAACTAAAAAGGCTATTAATACTGTAGCTACAAATCTTTTTTCCCAAACACTTTTTTACTTGGTCTAATTTGCTTACGTTCTGTCTGACTTGCTACACGAGCCAACATATTATAGATAGTAAATTGTTTACTTAAATAATCACGAACACAACTGCAGGCTGATTTATCCACTGCGACAAACCGGTGTGAGTTACTGTATAGTGTTTCGCAAAATACAGTAATATAGAATAAACCAGATAATCACATTGATATCAAATCCCAAACATACTGTATATTACATCATAATTTTTTGTGTTTCTTATCACTTATAACTTGTTTTTAATCAAACCAGCCAAAATTAGTTCATTTGATTTTGCAGAACAGTTCTATATATATATATATATATACTATAAGTAATGCTGGGCAACTTGACTGATGTGTAATCATGAATCAGGTGCACAGCAGTCATGTGACGTGGGTATTGCTGTAATCTCGCGCATCAATTGGCAGTGAGCTGCTTTTCACCATAAATCTTATTTGAACAATTTCTAAACAGACACTGTAAATGAAAAATGTTTTTTCACGTTTTTTTTCACATACTGTACAAAAGTAATTTTGTGTAATTTTTGCCATTCGTCATATAATATTATTTCATTATACAACATTGATGTCGAAATGTTCTAGTCTCGGTGTAAAACGTGTCAGAGCGAGGGAAACGTCCTTTCCATGTCCATCATTAAAGATCATTAAAGTCATCAGTTAATGTCCTTGTGCTTGTCGGCGGTGCGAACCCGTGACCCAACCTTCTGTGTGTGTGTGTGTGTGTGTGTCAGAGTGTCTTGATCAACACAGGGTTTCAGGTTGTGTAATGGAAGGATGTCATTTTGTTTCATTTTCTCTCAGTCCAGCCTGCACACAAAATGATAGTGATTTTACCTTTTGTGTGTGTGTGTGTGTGTGTGTGTGTGTGTGTGTGTGTGTGTGTGTGTGAGAGAGAGAGAGAGAGAGTGAGAATCGTAACACATGTCAGCATGAACTATAAAATGTTACCAGCACAAGTGACAGAACCGAACTGAAACAACGTATCGCTTTTAATAATAATAATAATAATAATAATAATAATAAAAATAAAAAAAAACGAGTGAAGACAAACAAATCAGCAGGTCGAAGAAAATCACTTAAAACCTTTCAGTTCTTAATTTTTATTTATTTATTTATGAGAGTGGGAGAAACCGCAGCATTAACCCCCTGCTCCTTCCGCTTGCTGGAGGATATAAAAAAGCAAACAAACTCCAGAAAGTTATTTTACGGACGTGGACTGAGAGCGCGCTACACATTTATCATTGTGGCAGTAACGCTCGACGTGATTATATTCGTAAATAGGCTTTTAGATGTAAAAAAAAAAAACCCAGAAAAAAAAACAACAATATCTGTCCTACTGTATAGAGATAGGGACTTTAATCTTGAGGATATTAAACTTTTAATTTTATACCTGCAAAAAACTATTATTTTTACAATTAAAAAAAAAGGGGCGTGTCTTGCTCCACAATAGCATCCCATTAATGTCTACATATATTTTTGCATCTTCCTGCACACTATTCCCTTTACCGCTCATCGCTTGGAAGATTTAGTAAAAATGGGTGGAGCTTATTTAGAACGAAATGAATGGCTGCTGTCCAGCTGTTCATGAGGATGTTATGGTAACATGCAGGGCGTTTTTATGCTAGAGAAAAATAGAAATTGGTTACAGAAGCAGTATAGCCAGAGAGAATAGCTAGTTAGCTAGCGTAGTTTTATACTGTAAATAATTATAAATAATGCATAATGTTTAATTAATTAATTAATTAAAACGATTTGTGTATCATGAGAAATTCCCCCTAAAAAATTTTTTTTTAAAGTAAGACAAAAACGTGGAAGTTTTTTTTTACTATGCAAATCATCTCTAATGTACTAAGGTGTACTTAACATCCTATTTATGGGAATAAATACAATGGTCACCATTGGCCTCCATTGGACCTCAGAGGTTCCTAGCCGGATGATGGACTGGCAGCTACATATATTACCACCATCTACTGTAACACTCTATAAGGAGGTGTAGATACAGTATGTCCTGAGCATACGTACTCCTTTCCAGATGTCAGAGCCAGATGTTTCACCTTTGGAATCAGATCACAGTCAGATACGAGTGTCATGATCAGAACATTTGATTATCTGAGCACGGAAAACAAGAAGCAGCACATGTCTGAGTCAGGCTGATTTCAGTGTTCTGCGGTGACTCAGACGGATAAACGGCCTGTGTTCTCATCCTCTCTCGACGACGATGTGGTCCAGATGCTTTTTTTTTTTTTTTACTCTGATGATCGTTGGTTTAAAACAACATCTTCTAGTTATTTCAAGATAAGATCTCTTAGCGATTTTGTTTTGTTTTCTCACAGACTTGTTTTTTAGGACTCGTCTCTAAAGTGACAGCATGGATGTGAACCGATCCTGACCTTAAACCTGGATCACACACACTGTGGAACATGTTTTTGTTTTCGCCAGCAGTGAAGCGCTGGGTGGCTAATGAAAAATATGCTAATACTGCAGAGGATAGTGGTGTATATTTACAAGTGTGGAGGTGAAATGAGATCGATATCCACCTAAGATGATGTACCTCGCCTCATAAGGAGAGCAGCGGAATTGTGCTGAGCTAGCTCATGTCACGCATTTCCTCTCACACTCCGTGTGTGTTCTGAGGTTTCCTCCTCAGCCTCAGCGTTGTCCGGCGAATAAACCTGCTTCATTGCGTCCTAGATTTTAATCTTAGTAATATGCTAACCTTATTGATTCTAAATGCATTTTGGTATGAGAACAAACCATGCTAGGTTTAAAAATCTGGTTGAAATTAAGCTCGATATATAGCGGTTAAAGAGAAACCAGGAATCAAGCGAGACGTCCTCAACTCGTCCCTAATCATACGCCTCAGCGCTGATTTCAATACTACACTTCCATTACCATTAGCAGAACATCATTACATCTCGCTCCTCGGTCTTTCAGATTGTTAAAAACGTCTCGGAGATAACGATCCCGGCCGTACCGCGCCGAGCCAATTTAGAGCGAATCTGTGGGAGTTCCTCTGCCGGATTGGCGAGTGTGTAATGTCCACGGCTCCAAGTCCCTGCTGGATCCAATCCCATTACAGTAATGCAGCGCCAGTCTTCTTTTCATTTGCCGCTCTGTCATCCCCGCCGTGGTCTTTCCGGCGAGAGAGCTTTTCCGACAGGAAGACGTGTCGGCGAAGAGGGAAGGAAAAAAATAAAAAATGAAGTAATTGTAGAAAGCGGCCCTCGAGGAAAGAAATATGGTTCGAACAAACCGGATTAGGAGGTCGCAACAAAGTCCCCAGAACACTAAATGTGTTTTTCTCTATTTGAGTTACGCTCAACTGAGATTTTCAGTTGTATGTGTGTGTGTGTGTGTGTATGCTAAATGATAGCATTTTTTCAGCACAAAACACAATTGCTGGATTTTAAAATGCTAACACGACAACAAATAACATAAAGACTAGTGATTTATTTATTTCTAGTGGGTTATTCCTTATTTAATGTATTTAAAATACACTGTACGATCTTGTTCCTGAACTCGAGTCCATGAGATCGTGAATGTTGTGCATGGTTTAACCACACGTCTACTTTTACCAATTTATTAAAAACTAATTTATTCTCCGTATTATTCATTGACTGAATCTTTTATATTTTCCGCTTGGGTTTTATCTCGTCTAACAAAACGTGTCAAACTAATAAACTTACTTTTCTTCCGAGAGAGAGAGAGAGAGAGAGAGACCTTTTGTCTTTTTTTCGATTTAAAGTTCACGTATCCAGCTGTGCTACATTCCTTCGTCTAATCACTAATGTTTCAATCTTCCGAAGCAGAAAAGGAGTTGATTAGAGTTTTTACACCTGTCGTCTTATCTCATGCACTGTCTCTATTAAATTCTGCCCTCTCCATATTTCTTCATTAAAGCCTGGATAATTGGGCTGCACTCAGGAGCGAGATGCTTTTCATTCACATTCCGTGATCTGATCGGAAAAAAAAAAAACGGTCCATCTGGAGAGTTCCGTCCTCCACTCACCAGGACATAAATTCACACTTTAATTAACGCATAAATAGATCGTCCTTTTTAAAATACAAAATGAAAGTCTTTAAAGGTTAAAAGCACTCAATGCGTATGTGATGTGATGTGGTTTTACTGCAAAACATTTTCAGACTTTCAGACATAACTAAACTAATTTCCTCAGGCACACAAGCTTGTGTAAAACCAAAACCTAATTTTGCAACTTGCTACGTATATATCCATTTTATAGTTTATGTACTCATTGGTATGAGGTTGTTTTTGAAAGTTAGAATGACTTTGATGAAGAGCGCTGACGACATGACAAAGGATAACATCGGACAAACACCCTCTAACACAGTGTTGCAAAACTAATTCAAAACAACATTAATAGCAAACTGGTGGCCTGAACGGGATTCAAACTCCAGTCGCTGCTGCGGGAAACTATTCTTGAAACTATGTCACATCTTTTGCAGAAAATATACTTCTCTTCTATCTTTCAGATAAAATACCCTTGCTTTCCACGGTTTCCAAGGTATATTAATTATAGATCGTTAGTTGATTAATTGGTGACAGGGGTTCAACCGATTCTTAAAATTATTAACCGATAATGTTTGTTTTGCAGAATATTTCTTCGTATCTTGATCATATCTATTGATTTGTACACCACAAGAGGGTGGAGTTCTCGTGTCAGAGAGACAAAAGCAGGATTTTCTGCAGCATTTATTGCTTTTCAAACTATTTGGGCCTGGTCAAGTAAATAATTGGTCAATTATTGATTAGTAAGATGTTCAAATAATAAGCATGTGAAGTTTGCCACCCTGGAGGTAACACTAATATAACACTGTCGTTGATTACTTTCCTGTAACAACATCACACGCAATGTTATATTCCTCACATATAGCATGAAAAAGTAATGTGGTATATATTATTTGTAAGGTCTTTTATAGATTTTTACCAAATGCTCATTTTATATAATGTTCTTTCACAGTGATTTTATTCCAAGTTCAACTTTTATCTACAGTATAATGCCTCTAAACTGGCTCTGATTTAAGAATATACTTATTCCTTAAGTTTATTAGCTAAATAGTTTAATCTACAGTACATGCTGAGAGTGTGGCCTTCTGTACACTCACACTGCATCTCCAGTCTATTAGATTTAGCAACTAATAAAAAGGCAACCTGGTGTAGGGTTCACACTAACAATGTGATTAGGACAATGATAAATGTGCCTGCTGTTTCTGCTTTTTGGTGCATGCAGTAAAGTCTTTTACACTATCGTGCACTCATGTGGCTCATCCTCGTGCACTTATTTTGCTCTGTGTGAGATCTAATAGGTCTAGCAGGTCTCATGAATAGCACAAATAATGAAAAAGAAAACATCTGCACTGATCATTTGGCAATGCACACATGCACACACACACATACACCTATACACATACACACCGGGTCAGGCTTCTATAAAAATAATAAACAGTGCTCTTGGATCGTCATATAAACTTGTCACATTTCTCATATGTTTTCTACAGAATGAGTTTGTTTAGTGACAGAGAGAGAGAGAGAGAGAGAGAGAGGGTGACAGTCAGACAGGAGGTGATCTCTGTCAGGGAAAGTCAGGCTCAGAGGAAATGCCAAGTGTGATGTGTCAAGATCGTGATAAGTTTATTGTCTGTGTGCAACAAGTGCAGTGGCATTCTGACTCAATCCTGGTGAGCACGGCTCAAATACAGAAGCAGATATATGAACATGAAAATGATGTGAAATATTACACAGTGCAAGACAAACAAACAGCAGTAACAAATAATACAGTAATATGATGTGCTGGATCAAGTGTATTTAATATGTTAAACAATAAAAGCCATGTTGGTTAATGAAACCGAGTGAGTTAGTGATTTAGTGTTGTCTGATTGATATCTGATCAGCTCTGTTCAGAATCTGAGACTGGCCTGCAGCTATGTTACCATGATGGAGAGTTAAACAGGACAAACCAGTGTTACACATCAGTGAGTCCAATACATACAATCCCAACAAGTCCAATACACCCAAATCCAATACAAGCCACCCGACAAATCCGATATAGCCAATCCAACAAGTCCAATACAGCTAATCTAAGATAAACTAATATGGCCAATCTGAGCAGGTCCAATAAAGCCAACCTAAGCAAGTGTAATGCTGTAATCAACTCATTAGAATAAGTCCTTTATAGCCAATCTGATCGAATCCAATACAGACAATCTAAGCAAATCCAATGCAGTCAATTTGAGTAGGTCCAATATCATCATTCTAAGCAAATCCAATACAAGCAAATCCAATACAAACAAATCCAATGCAGTCAATCTAAGCAAATCCAAAACCGTCAATTTAAGCAAATCCAATACAGGCCATACAAGCAAAGCCAATATAACCAATTAAAACAAATTCAATACTGCCAATCAAAGCAAATTCAATACAGGTCATATATGCAGGTTCAATACAGTCAATCTAAGTAAATCCAGTACAACTAATTTGAAAAAGTCTGTTATAGCTAATCCGAACAAATCCAATACAGCCAATCCGAGTATGTCCAATACAAACCAATTCAAATAAGTCTAATACAGCCAATCTGAACCTGTCCAATACCACTAGTCTAAGCAAATCCAATACAGCCAATCCTAGTAAGTCCAATACAAACAAGGCCAATACAGCCAATCTAAGCAGGTGTAATACAACTAATTTGAAAAAGTCCATTATAGCCAATCTGATCAAATCCAATAAAGACAATCTAAGCAAATCTAATCTGTCGTGGCAAATTTGTTGTGAACTATGTAAATTTTCCAAACAAAATCAATAACTACTCAAGTACTGAAATAGCAAAAGAGTTTATTGCAACCAAAAGTAAATGGACGGCACTGGACTAGCCAGACAAAAGACGAACAGATAAAAACTGCAAGATTTCTCTCCTTTTCTCTCTCACTTCCCTAATTTTACAGGGTTTATTTACCTTCACTTAACAATTACATCATTGTTTGCTCCTTCTTAAGTCAAGAAACCTTTTTAATATTCATGAGATGTGAGCTAATTCTGCTCAGGTCAGATTGATGTGGCACCTCCCAATTGCATAATTTTTCCTCTCATCTCATATTTATTCATGTCTGGGCAGGCCTAAGACGTTAGACGGTCTTACGTTCTCCTTTTTTGGAGAAAGTTTGGTTTATTCCTTTTTTCTTGACCAGACCATTGACCACCGTTGGTAACTTGGGTTTTTGTGGAAGCCGCAATCTTTCAAAATCTTCCTCATCAAGATGTGTAAGTATTATATTTTGGTTGTTCTTATCATAGTTAATTTTATCTAATTTGTCTTTAACTGTCCATTATGTATTTACCTGTATAGAGATTATTTATCTATTAGTACTTTAATATATTCTGGTTATTCATTTTGATTATATATTAAATCTCTTTATATAACTAAATGATTATTTTAATGAACATATATATCAATTAGTATACTTTTGTTTAATTTACTTAATTATTATAGGATAGATATTAAGATTAAAGATTAATTAAATCAGCTTAAATCAGTTCATTGATTAGGTTTGTTAATATTTATTTTTCATTTACCTGCTACTATTGCTATACTATGGTTAGTTTAAGACAATCACATTAATCTGATTATTGGTATGATTATTTATATTGCTAGTTCTTAGGTCAATTTTTGTAGGTCCATACCATCAATCTTAGCAAATCCAATGCAGCCCATCCAAGCAAGTCCAATACAGCCAATCCAAGTTCAATTGTTCCAGAAGTGGGCTCGTATTCCAAAACACTCGTAAACCAAATAAAATTTTGCCATAGGAAATAATGGAAACTCAAATTATTCGTTCTACAGCCCCAAAAAATAAAAACATAAAAATAATTAATGCAAAATATAAAGTAAAAATAAAACAAATTAACCTGCACTTTACTTAAAAAAAAAAAATTAAAAATAAATCCCGACAGATAAGTGTTTCCGTTTGTGCATGCAGGCGCTGTGTGTTTCAAAGGTAAGGGGCTGGTTAATTTTTATTTAATTTAATTTTTTTACTTTACAGCAGTGATTCCATTAGTATGCGCTCATGCGAATGTGACTAGCGATATTCCTTGCTAATTTTTAAACGGTTTAAAAAACAGTCTCTCCGTTAGTCTGCATGCACATAACACACACACACACACACACACACACACACACACACACACACACAGCACGTGTGTGTGTGTATCCTCCCAGTAAGGGAGACGATTAGCTACAATTCCGCACCGCAAGAGAGAGAAAAACTGTTGGCTCAGTTGTGATGACGTGACGCTCGGCGTCAAAACTGCATGCGTGATATATGATATACAGTGGTCGTAAACCAAGACAATGCTCGTGTTTCAAGTCAAAATGTATTAAATATCCTTGCTTGTCTTGCAGAACACTCGTAAACTGCGTTACTCGTAATCCGAGGTTCCACTGTACAGGCAATCTAAGCAAATACAATACAGTCAGTTTGAGAAAGCCTTTCACAGGTAATTCGAGCAAATCCAATACAGCCAATCCGACTACGTCCAATGCAGTCAATTTGAACAATTCCAATACCATCAATCTGACCACACAGATTGCAGCCAATCTGTGCAAGTTTATTACAGTCAATCCAAGCATATACGGTATATTCTGGCAAGTCAGATACAGCCAACCTAAGCAAATCTAAAAGGAACAAACAAATAATGCAAGCAAATTTAATAAGCCAATCTGAAACTGTCTAATACAATCAATCAGATCAGTTCCAATACAGCAAGTATGAGCAAATTCATTGCAATCAATCCAAGTAAGACCATTTCCGGCTGATCCGAGCAGATTCAGTACAACCTGAACAAAAGCTAAGAGAGACACAGAAATGATGTGTGTATGTTTCCGCTTTATCTTGTGCTGTAGTTACTGTAAGCTATGTTGTGGTGTAACAAGATAAGGAATTGACCTGATTAGACCGCTATAACACTTGGTAGAGTAACGATGCAGAAATAATGAGATTGTGTGTGTGTATGTGTGTGTTTGTGTGCACATGCTGGATCTGTACACCATACCACAAGGGACCACCACAAGGGAATGTTTAATGACTCATTCCATGGCCACTTAAGTTTGATTTGAGCGTGAGGATCGTAATCAGTTGGTCTGGGAATATTAAAGCATAAATTGGTCCTCTTCCATCACTTGAGCAGTCATTCCCATAATAACATCCCATCTTACCCATTCTTCACGTCCCGTTTTTTTAACTTCATGCTACCTTAAATAAAATTACTCCCATAATTACTAAGCCTAAGCCCTCCTGTAGCGAGTGAGTCTGAAAATAATGTATCTAATGCACCTCGAGTGATAACGAAGGAAGCACACTGAATTTATTAAAAAAGCTTAAAATGTGCAGAAATGGCTTTAAGTGGAAAAGAAAAGTCTCCAAAGGCGTTTGTTACACGTACACGGAGAAAGTGTGTGCTGATATTAGAACTTTATTTCACCCTACGTAGTGATACTAGCATGACTCCAAGCCTTATCTAATGGAGAATTTGCATACGCAGGAAGTCAGGGGGAGTGGAGTTCACACTAATCCATTTGTACTGTATTTCTGTGGAGCTTTTAGAAATTTTGTAAACATACAGGGCTGAATTACTTTTTTTTTTTAAATCATTATCGCTACACGCGAGTCACGGGCGGCTCCGATAAACGAACGGCATAAAAGTCAGAAATAATAGCACCGCTTGAACATTATTACTCGCTTCGTAGCTGAGTGTTTCTTTGTGCTCTAGACTTGGGTGTGTGTGTGTGTGTGTGTATACACGCGCAGATCAGGTTATTAGGTCAGAACTGCAGAGCGAAAATCGCTCACACACTTTCTGGCACACCTGGGCAGCCAAACACACTATTATTAGGTATTAGAGTGAAAAGAGATGAGACACGAGAGGTCAGCGCTGAAAGAAAAAACACCTAGCAGCGAGGCTGTAAGTGAGGGTGGATTCGAAAAAGATCGAAAGGGGAAAAAAAACAAAATCAAAAGCAGTCTTGTTTTAAAGTTTGTGTAAAACATGTCAAGCATTATTGCCTATTTTATTTCCCAAGAAGTAACTTTTTAATAATTTGTGAGCGTACATTTTACTCTTGCTGGAGAGTACTGTATATACAAAATGTTGATGTAGTGGACTAAACAGGGTGTGATGTAATACACGCCAGGTAGTGAATATAAGCTTTATTCCTGGCTATAAATAGATAAATGACAGTATATACAGTAAGTATACCTCAGGTTATGGGATTGATTCCCTTGTTGTGTCTGTGTGCATGGAGTTTGCATGTTCTCCACGTGCTCGGTGGGTTTCCTCCAGGCTCTCCGGCTTCCCTCCACAGTCCAAACACATGAAGATTACGCTAAATGGTGTTTCAATGGTGTGTGAATGAGCATATGAGAGTTGACCAGATGTTCTTCCGCGGTTGTACAAATGGGAATAAATGCAACGGTCACCACTGGCCTCCAAGGTCCCTAGTTGGATTACAGAGGTTCCTCGATGGATGGATAAGTGATATTGGTGTTATTGGACGAAAAAGAACACGTGTAGCTTCCTGAGTCAGCATTGAGTACTCTGAACTTTTTGGGTCACCATAGCACCCTCTACTGGCGATGTAGAGAATTCAAAGCCTTTAAAGGTCCTAACTTTTACTCCAAGCATTTTATATTCATTAAATGATTCAGTATAGCTGTACGGTGGCAAACTGCTCAGTGCTGTGACCTTTCACCTGCGGGTTCGATTCCCCCCTCGGGGTCTGTGTGCATGGAGGTTGCATGTTCTCCCCCTGCTTGGTGGGTTTCTTCCGGGTCCTCACTTGGTCCAAAGACATGCAGAGTAGACTAATTTGTCTAATACAGTATGGAATTTCCATGGAGTAAATGGATGTGAGTCCCGCGAAGGATTGGCACCCTGTCCAGGGGATACCCGAAGTCTCCTGGGATGGACGCCAAGGCTTCCAGGAAATTCACAAAGTCCCGCCCTCAATACAAAGCAGTTCAAAAGAATTCCAGATAATGAACAATTTAGATTGAATCATGATGATTTGAAGAATCTACGTAGTTCTTCAAATCCTTTCAAAACTTCAGCTAGTCCTGAGACTATATTATCGTCGGTGTCCATCGGTTAACAGGACCGTATGAAGTCGTTATCATATAATTAACACTTATAGCATCAATGTGCTGTTATAATCTCAAGACTGGACTACTGTAACGCTTTGTATTATGGCGTCAGTCAGTCAGTCTTCCCTCCATCGCCTTCAACTTAGTGAGTAGTGAGTTTTAGGGTCTAAATTAAATTTGTATTATTTGTTTTTAAGTGTCTTAATGGCGTAGCTCCAGCAGATTTAACTGAACTGGTTTGTGTACGCAGCCACAGTCGCCCACTTACAGTAGGTCATCGAATCAGTTGATGCTGAAGCTGCCCCGGTCAAAACGCAAGCGCCAGCGTCCTCTGTGTCTGCCCCCAAACTGTGCCTGCCTAACCTGCCTAATGAGCTGCGATCTGTTACAGATCTCTCCACTTTTTAAGACTTATCTTTTCTCCATGGCTTTACAAACAGAGTAGCGCGGTTTTACTGGTTTCACTGTCGTCCGATTTTACTGTTGTTAACCTAATTTGTGTAATGATCTTCTTTTAATGTTTCATTTTAATGTTTGTTTTTATGTTTTTTGTTTACAATGTGAAGCACGTAGGTCAACCTGAAGGTTTTTTTGATTGTTTTTTATGCTACAATATATAAATACACTTCTAGTTGACGTTGACACCTCGGTAATAGTTTGTAAGAGTCAGCAGCATCGTTTTTTTGTCGGTTTCGGTCGCGGCGTTTTCGTTATCAATTCTTTCGGACTCGTTCAATTCCTTAACAACCTGCTATTGAATCGTTATCACGTCGCTAAAGCTTCGTTATTGGCCCTAAAATTCACTGTAGAGTCGTTTACTTGTCAATCTGTTTAAGTCATTAACAGCTTGATGTGGCGTCGCTACGCTTGAAAAATTAACTGCATATGTACCAACCGCAACGACTTCAGACCAACCGCGAGAAATTCAGCTCAATAGAATGGATGAGTGGCATTTAAAGTAAGAAGAACGTGTACTGTATGATGGAAGTTATTCTAATTATTTTAATTACAGATGAAAGATTCACTTTTTTCCATTCAAAGTGCTAATTTAATGCGACACTGCTGATTATGCTAATACACCGAACCAACTTTAGGCTGTTTTTTCATCTCTGATTTTTGGATTACAGATCGTGACTCTCCAGTACTCTTATTAAAAATGAGCTCCAAGCTGGGTTTTGGTAACAACTCTGTCATAGTTTATCTTTTGGGACTGAGCTACTGAGTCTTTGTGTCACAGCGAAGTGACCTTCTTATGCTAGATTTTGTTGTTTTACATCAGAATTTATAATTGGGTTGAAATACAACAACAGTTCTGTATTTTAATACATT
Organism: Channallabes apus; assembly: GCA_030522415.1. Taxonomy (NCBI): domain Eukaryota; kingdom Metazoa; phylum Chordata; class Actinopteri; order Siluriformes; family Clariidae; genus Channallabes; species Channallabes apus. The sequence goes on from CM060111.1 coordinate 43,183,083, forward strand.
CATTCATTCATTCATTCATCTTCTATACCGCTTTATCCGGTATTAGGGTTGCGGGGACCTGGAGCCTATCCCAGGAGACTCTGGTACACCCTGGACAGCGTGCCAATCCATTGCAGAGCACACACACACACACTCATTCACACACTATGGTCAATTTGGGTACGCCAATTAGCCTAATCTGCATGTCTTTGGTCTGTGGGAGGAAACCGGAGTACCCGGAGGAAACCCACCAAGCACGGGGAGAACATGCAAACTCCATGCACACAGAGACGGGAATCGAGCCTGGCCGGGGAATCGAACCCGGACCCTGGAGGTGCAAGGCCACAGTGCTAACCACTACAACACCGTATCGCCTATTTTTATATATATATAAATTGCATGGTATATAATTGCATTATATATTGCATTGCATGGTATAGATATTGATTGCATAGTGCACTCGGGCCCATCCTCCTGAAGCCTTTATCCCACACTGTGAACTTTAATGAACACTACATGACTCTGGTCCTGACTGTACATCATCTACACTTTACCTGCTCGAAAGGTCACAACAACTTTATTTAAAAATACAAGAAAAGAGAAATGGAGATGTCTAGGACTTTCTGTTTCCCTTTAAAGTCCATGTAATAAAATAAATTATATAGACATACAGTACGGTATATTGCCATAGGTATTCGCTCTCCTGCCTTCACACACACATATGAACTTGAATAACGTCCAATTCTTAATCCATAAGGTTTAATATGATGTTGGCCCTTTGCAGCCATAACAGCATCAATTCTCCTGGGAAGGATTTCCTCCACAGGGTTGAAGTCAGGACTGTCAAGTTCTTCTGCACAGTCATGTTGGGACAGGAAACTGTTCCCACAAAGCTGGGAGCATGACATTGTCCAAAGTATGCTGAAGCATTAAGAGTTCCCTTTACTGGAAGTAAGCGGTGCCCAACATGACAGCGCACCAGTGCACAAAGCAAAGTCCATCAAGACATGGATGAGAGAGTTTGGTGTTGAAGAACTTGAGTGAGTCCTGACCTCAACCTGATACAACACCTTTAGGATGAATTAGACTGAAGACTGCGAGCCAGACCCTCTCGTCCAACATCAGTGTCTGTCCTCACAGATGAGCTCCTTCAAAAATTCCCATAAACAATCTCCTAAACTTTGCCTTCCCAGAGGAGTTGAAGCTGTTCTAGCGGCAAAGGGGGCGGAGCCAACATCATATTGAACCCTATGGATTAAGAATTAGATGTTACTCAAGTTCATATGCACATGAATGCAGGCAAGTGAAAACTTGTGTGTGTGTGTGTATATACATATATATATATAGTTCCAGTAATGAAAGGCATTAGTTTGAGTCTTAGAAATGAGCTGCAACACTAAATGTGCTCAAGCAGCACAAATCTGACTTTTTTAATATTATATATATATTTATTTTTTCCCTAAGACATCAGGTGTCGAGAAAATCTCACTAACAAGCAATTTCTTTTTTTCTTTTTTTTTTTTTTTTTTTCCCAGAACATCAGATGTCACCCTTTGCATTTGCGAGTGCGTTTGTCAGGACTCTACAGAGACACCCTGTCACATTTGATTCAGCAAATTACTGCGTGCAAATGTGAAATCTCACCCATGACAGCTAATTAAAACTTTTAAACTAGAATGCGCCTACTCCTTACGCTAACAGCTAACCTTATATAATTTCTACACGCAAGGCGTCACACTGATAAGACGCTGGGAAGAGTTGGGAGTGGTTAACGGCAAAAGTGTCATTTAGATCCTGGAGGACGTAGTCATGAATTTGTTTGTTCTGCCTGGAGGTAACAAAGGTGGAAAGTAAGAGAGTCTCAGTTTGGACGTATTGGGTACATGTTGGAGGAGTAAAGGACAAGACGTCGCGAAAGCATCAACACCGCGAGGTCAGGTTTATCAACAGCACACAGCTCGGTTACGGTTCTCATCTCACGGACACGACTTTCATCACACTATGTTTGGATCACTGGTTTTTGTCCAGAAAAAAAAAAAAATCACATTTTAGTCATGGTTAGACATTCAGAGAAATAAACATTACTCGTTTTTTTTTGTACTTTTTGCATTTTTGTATTTAAATGAACCAAATAAATTTCCCCCCTATTGTGACTTCACAAAAGAAGCAACCCCTCCACTGGCTTATTGCTTACAGTAGCTCTGCTGTTCTCTAACGGGGCGTGGCACTGTAGTTGTACATCTGCTAAAACACAGAGTCCACTTGTTAAAGAAATTGTCAAAAATGGAACCTTTAAACTATCCATTAATCCCCTGTGTTTTAATAATCTCAAAGTGACTGCCTGGTGGTGTAGTGGTTAGCACTGTCGCCTTGCACCTCCAGGGTCCGTGTTCGATTCCCGTCTCTGTGTGTGCATTAGAGACCTGCACTCCCGCGGGACCCAGCGCACGGAGTGCGGCGCGGGACAAAATTTGATGGGTGAATGCGGGTGTGGGCGGGAAGGTCCTCATGTATGTGCGGGATGCGGGAGAATAACATTGATCGCGGGACTCCCGCAAAATGGAATTATCTTAAAAAAAATTTATTTTTAAACAAATACTGTATTATTTATCTACTCAGTAGCGGTTCTATACTCAATTGCTCCCCGCCCCCGCGCTCAGCGCCACGCTAGGGGCCAGGGGTAGCTGAGTGGTTAAGGCATTGGACTACGGTTCGGAAGATCCCAGGTTCAAACCCCACAACCACCAAGTTGCCACTGTTGGGAACTTGAGCAAGGCCCTTAACCCTCAACTGCTCAGATGTGTAATGAGATAAAAATGTAAGTCGCTCTGGATAAGAGCGTCTGCCAAATGCCTAAATGTATGTAAATGTAGCCCCTCCCCCCCCCGCTGGTAACATTCTCTATTTATTTCCTAGTTCAAGGTCTTTTAGTCCAATGCAGCATTAATCTCCTTTAAGACTAATTATAATTAACTACTTACTAGCAGCTGAAGTGACGCCGGTGGCTTTATTACTGCACATGCAGCTCCAACCTTAAGACAATTGTTCCAGAATGGCAGTTTTTTTTTTTTTTACCCATTTGTTACACGACTTGTAAAATCCAATCTGTTAAAGAGAAGAACGACACCGTTTTACACATTTTTGTTTCATTTCCAGGCTGATAATGAGTCCCTAAACCTCCTGGATAAGGAAGCCCAAAAGACCCGCTTATCAATATTCCCCTCTCTCCTCCACACGTTCACTGTGCAGATACACACAGCCGCAATACCAATAACACACAGGCTTTCAATTCCTTTCATTCATTTGTATCACAGCTGCAGTGCAGGAATAGGCTCATTAAAATGAATATTATAACAAGATGTACGCTGGTATTGTAACAATGATTTTTTTTTGTTTTGCCCATCAGTGAGTTTAGTTTGAGCCATTACAGCAAATAATAATAAAAAATCCAAGTTACAGCCTATTAGACAAGAACAGCAAAGAAACAGTACAAATTTAATCAATAATAAAATAGTCTTACCTTATCTAATGTTGTTGTTGTCTTTGTTTCTCTGAATGTGCATTAAAGGTAAATATTCTAACTTCCTGTGGAATATACGATGTATTCTCTTGCATTTGGTGCATTATTTCGTAGCCAAGCTCTTGTCTTGTTGACGGGAGAATCGAACCGCCTGGTCTTCTCCAGCACGTCCCAGGACTCCTTCATGATAACATGCCTGTGTGATAACCTGCTGATTCAGTACAATCAGGTCGTCAGCTGACTTCATTTTATTGCCCCATAACGTTGCTGAGTCTCGACCTGAGCGACTGAAGCAACAACCCCAGATCATAACACTGTCTCCAGACGCTTGTACAGTGGACACTATGCATGATGGGTGCATCGCTTCCCTTTGTACCCCCTGGACTAGAGTCGATCTGGATTCATGGACATGCATCAGGATTTTCCATCGCTCCAAAGTCTTAGGCAATCTTTAATGCTCTCTAACAAACTGAAGCCTTTTTCCTATGGACACACACAGCTGTTCGGTCCCAATCCTGTGAGTGTGTGTTTACGGTGTAACGCTTGGATTTTATTAACCGCTTGGTCACAAAAGAACGGATTCGGGAATCTAAACTGGGGCTTGAAAACACTACTTCCGGTATTGCGCAACCGCAGCTGTACAAAACACGACGCGACACAAAACAATTATAATAAATTAAACCAATTGTATTAAACAAGATAGACAGATAAATAAACAAACACGGTGCACCACAAACCAATATATACAAAATATATACAAATATAACGAGTGAGTGTGTGATGTATGCGGGTGTGTGAGTGAGTGTATGATAGTCCAGAGTCTGAAAAAACGGCAATTGGGGTGAAATGGTGAGTTGGAGAGATGGGTTGATCTCACCAGATAAAGATGGTAGGTCTGGGAGATCGAGAAACGGAATGAGCTGGGTACTGAATGAAATTAACAAAAGGTAATCCACAAGCAGTCGCTCAGCTTCAAAAAACATGCAGCGCGCTGTCATCATCTCTCCGTCTCGGCTTCTATGCCGGTTCTGGCTTTATGCCAGATCATGTGACCCCCGTCACTTCCGGGTTCCCTTGCGTCGTGATCGCGCATGCGCGGGAACTTGCCCGGTGACCAAACCACTGTCCCTGGGGAAAAAGAAACCGCTAGGGCACGCCTTAGGCCACAGGTGAGCAGCATTAGCTCCAAGACCAATTTCCTGTTGTTGAAGGCGTCCCTGTTGTGTGGCTGTGCTACAACGGAAATGCTCTTACTGTCACTATTAAACATATCTCTGATTTCTCAACTTCACTTGAACTTCACCGAGTGTTTACGTGATCTTTGATCATGTGCATTCGCAATGGTTCAGAACTACCCTTCCAGGTTTTAATAATGTGTCGGACAGTTCTCAACCCAATTCCAGTCATTTCAGCTTCATCTCCTTAGTTGTTGTCTTTGCTTGAGGCAGGACAATATAATACGACTCTTCTGAAACACATTAAGATCTTTGACGTGACCACAGGATACGTTTGCTCACAGGACATGAGAAGCTCCTCACTGCATCAGTCAGGGCTGGAAGAATAGGTGCAGCTGAAACACATGAATCACTGCAGTAACAATCCGATTAAAGACTCTCTGCAAATTCTAATCTAAATAGTAACTTTGTTTGTTTGTTATCACGACCTTTTCAGTTAACGAGTCTTAATCTCGCTGACTCTCTATTATTCAGGTAAAAACAAAAAATCACTTATCTTAAGGATTTTTTAAATATCATTTAACACCATTTTTTTACCTGTTGCCTGCATTTATTCTTCTTCTTCTCACCCACGTCCACAGATGTTGGTGTGCAGATAGGACTCTAACAAATAAAGTTCATGAATATGAAGCGGATGTAAATAGTCTTCAGGAAGTTGTCTCAGTATTGGATGTAATGTATTAGTCAGACATTCAGAAAAACGGTAAGAAGAATAATAGGAGGGAAAAATATGCAGGACGTGGCCTATATTTTCTGTACAGTTATTCCCAGACGGGTGTTTGATGTTAATTTGCTCACGGTTTGAATGGTATCGTGGGTTATCGATATTGTTTTGGCTCAGCAAGAAAGAAAGACATACGGTAGGTTTGCTTTCCTTTTATTACTACCAGAACATAAAAAAACATTTTTGCTTGTAGACTTTTTCCCTATTATTTTAAATGAAAAAAAAAAAATCCAAAGTCATCTTAATAAAATCTTAAAATATTCAACACAGTTGTTAAGTTAAAGTTCAGTATGATGTCTGATTTATTTAGTTTTTTTACATTTAAACATAATTAAAAAAAAACTTTTTGACACTAGGCTTCTTTCGCATTCACTCTTTGTTAAAAAAAGTAATCAATAATCTTGCGCAATAATTAACAGTTTGGCTTTTTTTCTTTGTCAGACAATGTAAATGTTTATATAAATGATCTTCAGTGTGAGTTTTAGTAGTCATATTATTTTGACTGTTCCTCCCTCCGGTTTCTCCCTAATTTAGTTGCGTCCTATTCCTCCCGGTCACTAGGGGGCTCCACATTATGTCTACTACTGTACTACCACTCAGTCGGGAGGGCCGAAGACTATTGTTTTCTATTTTGTTCAGCCGACCGCATCTTTTCGAACTGCTTGCTCAGGCACCATTCGGGGCAGCGTAACACACTCGGAGGAGACATTTTGGCTTGTTTATTTTTCAGCCCTGTCTAGGCGGGATTTTCTCAGTGTGAGCTGGCAACCCTAAGAATAACAGAGTAAGCACAAGATGGAAAGTCTGAGCGATTAAACATATCATTTGTGTAGACTCTGATACAGTAAAAAGAGAATTTTTACAGGAATGAGGCTTAAATATAAGTGGGAGTGAACCTGTATTCTACAATTAGATGGAATTTTAATTTTATAACCCATCCATGAGTCACTTGCATGCCGAATCATGGCAGACGACCTGTGTGGGTCATGGATCGACCAAGATCTGTTACTCGACTAGTTACGTTCACTAAAGCCATTTTATACTTAATTTTACACTTTATGTTATTTTCATCAACGAGCCTGACGCGTCTGAAATGAGACGTTTTTCTGTTCATTAATCAAACTTAGACGGTGTTCTGTCAGGACATAAATCATTTAAGTGCTTAAAACACAAGCATGTATTTTCAGATGCTCAGAACTTTGGATCTGAGACTCTTTACAGACTTTACAGATTAGATTAGATATAAACACTACATGGGGAATCTTCAGCGGGAAGGAATTCATTAGGACTGATTCAATAATCAGCATTAACGATGTGACTGCCAAATGCTTAAATGTATACATTTAAATATACGCAAAAAATACCAATTCAGATTTTCTTTAAAAAAAAAATACAGGTATATATATATATATATATATATATATATATACCCTATACTGCCGTTCAAAAGTTTTAGAACACTTTGCAAATGTCTTTGTTTTTGTTTAGTGATTTATTTTCTACATTCTACAACAATACTGATGATTTCAAAACTATAAAATAACACATATGGAATTAGGTAATTACGTAACAACAAGAAAAACACCAGTTAGTTGTTATTGTAAGACACAGAGGTCGGTCTTTCTGTAATAGTTCCTGCAAGAACAGTATTGTGTCAAGTGCATTTGCAAAATCCGTCCAGCACCATAATGAAACTGTCTCTCATGAAGGCCGTCCCAGGAGGACGAGACCAAAACCTCCCTCTGCTGCAGACGAGAAGTTCATTTAGAGTTATCAGCCTGAAAAATGACCAATTAACAGCAGCTCAGATTAGAGGCGTTATGAAGTCTTTACAGAGCAGAAGTAGCAGAAACATCTCAATATCAACTGTTCAAAGGAGATTCATGCAGTTTTTGGACGCCTTCAGCAGAACTTTACAATGTAGAAAGAAATAAACATCAGGAACCATCATGGAGTTAGAAAGTGACCCCAAACTTTTGAACGGTAATGTATGTGGAACCTCAGATTACGAGCAAAGATTTTTTTATAAATTTTGACTTGGAAAACGAACAAGTCTTGGTTTTTGAGTACCGAGTATCATGTATCACGCATGCGCTTCCTATTTTGACACCAAACGTCACGCGATCACAACTAAGCCAACGGTTTTTGTGTTTGTGTGTGTGTGTAAAACATACTTTATTTTCTGTTTGAAAACGCATGTGTACTGTTTCTTATAACACACGTGTGTACAGCGCGCGTGTAAAGCAAAAGCAAGTCTCTTTAGAGAGGTTAAAGATCCATTTTCTCCCTCTCTGTTTCAGCCCCTTCACACACACACACTCGTCTTTACAACCCAAAGTCTTCGGACTTTCGATGTGCACACAGACCTCAGGGTGGGAATCCCTGGAGCTGCAACACAACCCTGGTTAACCACTACGCCACCATGTTGTGGAATATTTCAGTCCTTATGTATTATTATTTATATTATAGATCAAATTAATTAAAGACTCCAAACACCTGTTTTTATTTCGTCATTCTGGCGTATCACATGTAGAATGATGAGAGAAAAAAATTATCCATTTTGAGATGACTGGATAAGTGTAAAAGATGTGTGTAGTTCACTTTTACTGAGCATCCAGCAGAACCAGCCATAGTCCCTCTGAGGACGTTGTCACACCCGCGTCTTTTCTAATACAAAACCCAGAAGCTTTTTCTTTTCTCCGAAAATTGGTCTTTTACATGATATGCTGTTTTCTTTTTTGGCCTACAGATATTTTCCTGCAAGATTTTTAATGTGCTTTTTTTGCTGGAATACTAATATTTGGAAATCAGAAATGTTTTCGTACTAACTCAGTAATGAAGTAAAAAAAAAAACATGTATAACAAAGTTTGTACAAAAGTTAACACAGGATACTTAAGACTTTCAAACCAATAAAGTATATATATATATATATATATATATATATATATATATATATATATATATATATAGAGAGAGAGAGAGAGAGAGAGAGAGAGAGAGAGCTTATTTACATCTCCATGGAAACAATACTGTCAGTAATTATGTGATTTTATTACATTTGTTAATTATTAGTTTAATCAGATAAGAAAGTGTTAAGTATCTTTAAACCAGATTATGATAAAAATAGATTATGATAAAATAGATTATGAAAAATATTACATTTCTTGAATCTACACTTGGGAAAGACAAATTATGACATTAATTTACATCACGATCTGGTCAAAGAAAGTCACCACCTGGGATTTAAGTAAAAATCCTACTATTGGATAATTACTGTAGTGACTAATATGGATCAGCTGGTAACAAGTTATCTAACTGAAACTGATGCATTTCTTAAACAACCATGTCAGAAGACACATCTGTTGGAGTGGCAAAGATGTTCCTCTGTTTCAGAAGTCCAATTATTGTCCTGAATCAAGCAAAGAAAACAACTAAGGAGATTCGTCAACTACCAAAATTGGGTTAAGAACTGATAACTTTGGTTAAGAAGGCTCCAGATTGGACTGTAGAGCGATGGAAAGCATTCATGTGGTCTTATGAGTCCAGACTTGACCCTGTTCCAGAGTGATGGTGCTCCAGGTTCAGAAGAGACTTGGATGTACAGTAGTGATGTACCCATCGTAGTAAGTGCGTACTGTACGAGCCTGTGGGGAGCGGTCCGACTCTCCCATGGTACTGTAAATAAGATCTTGGACAGAAATGAACAATAAATATTGTGACATTGCATAAGCTTGACAAAACGATACTATAACCGTAGTAAAAGCAAAAGGCGATTCAATGAAATATTGGAGGGTATGACTTTTTTATTAATTTATTCTTTTTATTGCTGGTCAGTGTTTATTTTCTATCATAAACTCCATGGAAATATGTTTGCCAGAGGCTCTAAACAGTTTATGCCTTATTTTCACATCTAAAGTAAGTTTCATGTCAGTCAAAATCGCAGTTGCTGACATCTAATTCCCTGCCCGAGGTCATGATTCTAAGCAAACCATCTCGCAATGATTGCATCTAAATCCCGCAATCTCATCGCTAAGAGAAATAAATCAGATTTCAGCACCGGGCTCCGCCGCGTCGACTAATCGTTATGTACGTGTTCGCCGAGCGGTATGCGATAAAGCAGCTTTCGCTCATAAACTGTGCAAAGCTGTAAACAGGTCTCTCCGGACTCATTACACGCACTTTGCTGGAGAGCAACAGCGGCGAGCAGCGCAGCATGAATTATTTAGCAAACCGTGTCGGCCTGGGCTAATTTAATCAGGTCACAGGTTGGGGTCAGAGCCCCGGATCGACAGCGTGTTTATGCCTTATGCATGATTCACAAGAGACCCAATGGGCTCAGTTATTATTCATATATTTTTCAAGCTGACCTGGAATGAACTGCAAGAAAGGATTCTTTTTGGCAGTTTGTTAATGGTAATGTGACAACCTTGGTCACTTGGGCTGGGGAACGAGGACGCGAGAGGCGGTGGGGAGGTTTACAAAAGAGCACCGCTGTTTAATTTATTATTTATCGTATTTATTATTCTGTCTGTCTCTTTTAAAGGCAGTTTTTCTACAGCTTATCAACTTAAAAGAAGTAGAGAGAGAGAGAGAGAGAAAAAAAAACATCTCTCCGCTCAGTAGCTCGAGTTCGGGTTCAGGTCTGAAGATCTCTTCATCGTGGCAGCTACTTTGTCGGAAAGAATTGGAGCGCATTAATATTAAAGCGTCTAATAGAACTGTTTTCAGAAAGGAGCAGCTCATGGAGTGAGAAGCAACAGGCTGGAGAAAATACTCTCCATAACTCAAGACTTAGTACGAATGGAACGAATGAGTTAAATTAAAGGCCGGCTCCGGTATACAAGCTTTTAAATGCAGAGTTTCATGACGTGAACCGTAGCTCGTAAATTAAAAGGGGCGGAACGGTGGGGAAACGCTTTTATGACTTGGACCGTTAATAAATTGCTGTAGTTGTTCATGTTCACGTAAGTGTCAGTGATTGTGCTACAAATCACCAGCTATATAAAAGTGCTCTCCAAATGGTTGTTAAGTTCGACCCCAACAGTAGGGACGAGGTTTAACATCATCTGTCTCATGTGATTATGATAAGCGAATACTGACACACATCTACTGTAGACTTTTTCAACAACGAGAACCCGCCGTACTAGAATAACAGAGTCTATCTCGTTTTAAAATGTCGCGTGTCCATCTGGATCCTGGCGCACTTGAGTCACTATAAGTTACGTGAGTCAATACAAGCGACATCCATCACAGCAGAATTATGACGCACATCCCCAAAGAAATAAAACCGACTGATGTGTTTAAGTGGCTATTGAAATATCACAGAATAACCACTAAAGCGATATCAATATAGCCTGCATTATAGTTCGGGATGGAGAGGTTGGGGAAGTGCCTCGCCAGCACAACGTAATATTAAATATCGATAAAGCACGCAATGGCTGCGAGGCTTTTAATCTTCACGGCTGTGTGTCTCGGTGATTAAAACGTGAACGTGTCCCCTAGTCAGGAAAAAAATAACGGCTCCATCACACGGCCAGTTTATTGACGCTCGGTGAACGTTAAGTGATTTTTTTTTTACGCTTGATTCCGGGGGAAAACTTATGCACAGGTGGCTCTTAAAGAAGTTTCTGGATGGTTCAGCTCTGACACAGTGGCATCAGGGACAAAACAATAGCTCTGTATGGAAGGGGTTCATACAGATGTTGTTTTATTACAGCGCTTATATTTACGTTTGATTGTTCTGGCAGTGACTCGCAATCAGGCTGATGTAGGTTAGGAATGTTGCTTAACAGCATGACCATACCAGTATATACAAATAGTCCAAAGCGCTCAGCTCTGAGCCACACAGGATTAAAATATATTGCTATTATTAAAAAAATTATAATAATAATAATAATTACTTAAATACATTACATTTTCGGACTGTAAATAATAAATCACATGCTGTAATTAGTCATTGCTACGCAAACAACCCTCTCTAAGACAGATGTTATTCTTATCACAAAGAGATGTTTGGAATAATAGAGACATCAAAGAACAATGTCAGTGGGCGCAATCATAAGTAATCTGCAGTATTAGCGATCCTACAAAGTGAAAAGGAACTTCACCCAGTTCTATGTTTAGTCTATTCCTCCTGAAAAGACTATCGAAGCATGGTGGTGGTAGCATCACATTTTCAGAACGTATACTGTATTTTATAATCAATAATAAACAATGCTGCTGGTTTAAAACCAAGGACTATTACTACAGTACCTGAACTGCGTCACTACCCAAGTTATGCAATGCTTGTGCATAATATTACGTCAGAGAATCTAATTGAATTATCAATGAAATGAAATGCAAATTACATGTAATATTGAGTAATGTTATAATGTTTAACTTAGACAAATGTAGCAAAAAATTTAAGATTTTTGTCAGGAGTAGCACAGGTCTAACACATCATGATAACTCATGTTATTGTTCAGTGTCACATATGTCAAAGTAACCATTAGTTGTATTGATACAGTATATGTATGTCTATGTAGACCACAACTATATACACTATTCATTAAATAATATTTTAGCAATTCTGTGTAAAGTGTCAAGTTTCATATTTGACTTTGCCCATGAATGATACAGATCCGGTAGTGACCCAGATCAGGTATAGACACAGATGTGGTAGTGACCCAGATCAGGTATAGACACAGATGTGGTAGTGACCCAGATCAGGTATAGACACAGATCCGGTAGCCCAGACGAAACCCTGGACCTCTGTCTAGTTAAGCGTCAGTAGCAAGACGCCACAGAAAAAGGCTGGTGTTCACCAAAAGCACATTCTTCATCCACTCTGCCAAAGCTGGAGCCACTGGAGCCACGAACAGTGAGCCAAAATAAGAGGATCCAGATGTTGCAGAAGACTTACAACCAACATGTGTCTGGTTTTTACGAGTTACAATTACACAGCAGACGTTATTGTTGTGTAAATCAAATGGTGACGAAAATATGGAAAATGCTTTGGAGTGAGAACTCGCTGTATTAAACGTATTTGGCAATACAACCCTATAAGCATCTGATCCTCATTTGACATTTGTCTTAAACTTCACTGCAAATGAACAAGAGCTTTGAGTGCTATGTTATTGTTTTTTATTTGGAACAAATAGCTGGTTGGGTTTATAGAAGTGTATAATTTTATCTTCTGTCCCTCGTTAAACCCTTATTAAATAATTACTTTTGTGTCCACAGAATGAGCGAGTAGATTTTTATCAGCCTTTTAGAAGTGAAAATTTGTTTCCAGTGTTCCGGGATTGTTAAGAACGTCATTATATTTTCCGCCGTTTGCGCTCGCTGCTAATTCCACGACAAATGATGCATTAAGTAAAGAGCTTTTTAAACGACGGTGCTGGCAGCCATGATGTGCGTGTTTTTGCTCTCCGGTTCAGCGTTCGAGGCGTTCTTATCGTTGTTCATACATCAGCCACAGTGAGGACTGTCAAACCCCTGAACTACATCTATCACCACCAGGTACACACTCTCTCTCTCTCTCTCTCTCTCTCTCTCTCTCTCTCTCTCTCACACACACATGCACACACACATTTACTCTGTAATTCTCCTCTCACTTTAAAGAAGTCTTTATGTGTGAATGTTGTGCAGCTCGGCGTGGAACGCTAGCACTCAGTCTGTGACAGCGTTGGTATCCTGACATGCCTTTATTGTAGTTATTTGCACACCAGATGCGTCATGTTTTCTTTTTAACACTTTGTCCGTGTTGTGCGCAGAAATCCAGCCTCACAATACGCAGAAGTAAACAGAACAGGAAAAAAAAAACAATCGTGTCGAAAATACCCAAAAGGTGTCACGTGGTGAGGTTATGAAAGCGTCCTAATGACTGTTCGTCTGAGTGAATTTGATTTGTTTTTCTTTGAAGCAGAACAACTGGAACCGAACGACACAAAATGGCACCGCGGCATCTACAATAAGCAGGCGCACGATAAAAAATATAATTAACCAGACTTTCATTCATGCAGTCGGGTCTATTCAGCAGTGAATCCACACCAGCATTCATGCGGAGGAAAACCGAGACCACATGTCTGTTAGTTGGCCCAAATTACCCTCGACGTCATGACGAACACTCGGTATGATTCAGACTGTACATCATGAATCTTTGTCTTTCGGCTGTTCCCTTTCAGGGGTCGCCACAGCCAATCATCTGCCTCCATCTAACCCTATCCTCTGCATCCTCTTCTCTCACACCAACTAACTTCATGTCCTCTCTCACTGCATCCATAAATCTCCTCTTTGGTCTTCCTCTAGACCTCCTGCCTGGCAGTTCCAACCTCAGCTTCCTTCTACCGATATATTCACACTCTCTCCTCTGAACATCTCCAAACCACCTCAATCTGGCCTCTCTGACTTTATCTCCAAAACATCTAACATGGGTTGTCCCTCTGATGAACTCATTCTTGATCCTATCCATCCTTGTCACTCCCAAAGAGAACCTCAACATCTTCAGCTCTGCTACCTCCTGGCTTTTCTTCAGTGCCACTGTCTCTAAGCCGTAGAGCATCGCTGGTCTCACCACTGTCCTCTGACATTTACAGACTTCAAACGCAGTACAGTGATGGGACTCTTAGTCAAAGTTAAGACTAAGTTGTTGCTGTGAACATTTAGCGAATGCAACATCTGACTCGTGAAAAGTGACGTCGTTAACTTTTCTGAGAGACGCATCTGTCTATCGTCATCATTTACCACATACACCGTGCCATCCTGACCAGACGCAAAGCCATTTCCACATCTTTGGGGAATCAAAGGACTTCCCGGGAGGCCGGCGTTTCAGACATGAATCAGAAAGGCAGAGTCTAATCATGGCTCCAGAGTACGGAGAAATCATTCTACCTTGATGGTATCCAGGCACCAGTGAAATGCTGGGAAATGTACCACACTCAACATAAACAAGTTTATGTGTTCATCAACCTTTGGCCATATAGTGTAGATCCAGATGTTGCTACAACTGTCTGTTGTGTCACAAATTCCATGCCTACCGTGCATCTCAAACACCTTCTCTCTTAGGAATACGAATCTTTGGATAGAGTGATCCCAGCTCAGATGTTCTCCTGGTCCTGGTGTGTGAAAGTGAACAGGTTGTTCCCCAGCATATCGAACATGCGCACCTTCTAGAGTTCCCTTTGGAGATGTCTCTAAGACCAGTTCAACAGAGTTGAAGCATGCTTTATATTTAAGTTATGGCACTGCTTCAGCGATTTCGTTCTACAGTAAAGGTTTTATGGATCGTTGCTGTTTGTGTTCTTTTGACGCCAGTGTAGTGGTTGTAAAAGTCCTAATGATCGTGGTTCCCAGAGTCAGTGCCGGGAGTTCACAAGCCCACGCCGACTCTTTTTTTTACCACATACACTAATTTAACTGAAGTTCAGCAATCCAACAAGAATAACTCAGGGTCGCTCTCTCTATTTCAGCAGGACGAATTCCATGAGCTCTCCGTGAGCTAATAAAGTTCTGAAGAAGCACAAAAGCTCGGAGTCTGCTTTGATTTGCTTATGAGAAAAGGTTAATTCCCTGAGCCTGACACAGAAATATGAATATGTAGGCTGCCGCCGGACCCCGAGGTTATGTTTGCTCATTGTGTGTGAAGAAAACAACCGAGCTGAATTATAACCGTGGCTTGTTTTATATTTCAATACGCACGGCATTAAAATGTGATGGATGGCAGGGAAAAAGAAAACGAAGAGGCGGACATCTGACTGACGGCTTAATCAAATGCGAACGGATCCGTCAGACGGGAATATCGCAGGTCAGCCGTCCCTCTGGAAAGTTCTTCGACGTTCTTTCTACGTTTCGGCGTTTATGCGGCATAATTATGTGTGCTTTAATTACACACACACAGCGTGCATCACCCCCGGGCGCATTGTTAAAGCACCGGCGCATCTGTCATTGTTTACGCCCCGCATGGCAATGAGCCGAGCGGCTTTCCGTTTCCCTCGCTCCGAATGTGATGGAAATGCCAGATGTTATCGCTTAAGCGCGCGTGCTCGTTTTAACAGCAGAAACGTGATTTTTCGCCTCAATTATGATGCACGGTCTGGCTGTCGTTTTTGCACCCGGTTCCCAGAGCTGCAGCCAAAATTGTTCTCCAAAGTGCTCCGCAATTCATTTTGCAAGGGAGAACACTCAGTCGCTCAACAGCGTCGAAGGAAACCGTGGAAAGGTAGCGTGCCGAATTACAGTGTCATTTAGAGTGACATCCTACAAACCACATTACGGCAGAGTGCTGCCGAGCGTGACACGGCTCGTTTGTCTGAGTAACTGCTACAATCTGACGCTGTGAGCCGATAATAATCTGTGTGCAGAGAGTAACAAGTGTGTGTGTGAATGTGTGGGCACACTGCCAAGAACATGCTTGGCCAGGCCTAAGCCCGCTCAATTTTTCTTGTTATGTAGTTTAACTGCTGCGCTTTTTAGATATATAACTGTTTTCGTGCATACTGTATATAAACATATCTCTTAATTGATTCTGCAGGTGAGCAGAATCGAGAGAAGACTGTTAGTATTCACCAAGTAGCCATGTGTGTATGTAGAGTAGAATTCACATGTCTGTGTCATGAGACATTAATGGGCAAAGCCAAAGAACCAATGAGTCAAACCTAATTACCTATGAGACAAGTCCAAGTCCAAACCTAAATACCTATTAGACAAGTCCAAACCTAAATACCTGAGACAAGTACAAATTCAAATAACTCTAAGACAAGCCCAATTCCAAACCTAAATACCTGAGACGAGTCTAAGTCCAAATCTAAATACCTGTAGGACAAGTCTAAGTCCAAACCTACATACCTATGAGACAAGTCCAATCCTAAATACCTATGAGACAGGTCCAATTTCAAACCTAAATACCTGAGACAAGTCCAAGTGCATTCAAATAACTCTAAAACAAGCCCAATTCCAAACCTAAATACCTATGAGACAAGTCCAAGTCCAAACCTAAATACCTATTAGACAAGTCTAAACCTAAATACCTGTAGGAAAAGTATAAGTCCAAACCTACATACTTATGAGACGAGTCCAATCCTAAATACCTATGAGACAAGTCCAATTCCAGACCTACATACCTATGAGACAAGTCTAAGTCCAAATCTAAATACCTGTAGGACAAGTCTAAGTCCAAACCTACATACCTATGAGACAAGTCCAAACCTAAATACCTATGAGACAAGTCCAAACCTAAATACCTATGAGACAAGTCCAAACCTAAATACCTATGAGACAAGTCCAAGTACATTCAAATAACTCTAAGACAAATCTAAGTCCAAATCTAAATAATTCTGAGACAAGTTTAAACCTTAATACCTTTGAGACAAGTCCATATCCAAACCTAAATACCATACCTGTGAGACAAATCCAAGTCCAAATCTAAATAATTCTGAGACAAGTCCACGTGTAAATGTAAATGACTCTGTGGCAAATTAAAGGTCCAACCCTAAATAATTCTAAGACAAGTCCACATCAAAATCCGAAGAACTCAAATATATTTTTTTGTTGGTGAAGTCCAATTCCAAACTTAAATACCTATGAGACAATTCCAGGTCCAAATAAAATTGGCCCTTGGTAAAACCCCGCATTCCACTCCATTCCTTTCCAAAACCAGTGCAAATTCTGACCGAAATAACTCTTAGACAAGTCCAAGTTCATACTTAATTAATTCGGGGACAAGATAATACTCATAATAAATAATACTGAGACAAGTCAAAGTACATATTAAGTTTACAGGTTAAGTCCTACAGCTCTAGTGCATAAAGATGCACAGTCATAACTTTTCTTATCAGATTCTGCTTTTAAACAAGGCAAAGTTTTTTGGAAAGAAAATCAAGGGAGTCACATGCGCACACACACAAAGAGCACATGAAGAAGTTAGAAGTCTGAATTTTTACTCTGGAGATCATCGCAAAGCATTTATTATGAAATCAGGTTTAGAATTGAGATCCGTAATGAACAGTCCAGATGTGACAGTGATGGTGAAACACCTCGTCAAGAAACCCAAGTAAGAAACCTTCAGCCTAGAAATGGAACACGTCCTCTTTTGAGTGATGAATGAATGGTGGGACTATAAATCCTTTCAGTGTGTGTGTGTGTGTGTGTGTGTGTTGATCAGATCTGGAATACGAGTGCTGAGATGAGCAACGAGACAGTGCTTAAAGGACTGGACACGATCCCTTGTACATGCCGTGATGGTGTGTCAGGTTCATTTACTGTGAGAACATCACTATCAGAGTCGCAGAGCCGTGATCTATCTATCATATCAAACCTGATGTAAAAAGTAAAAAAGATCTCAGTACGTGACTAACAGAAATACGTGTCAGATCGCTCTCTCTTCTCTTCATCTGTGCCTCGGCTGACCTTTTTGCCTCCACCTGATCTCCGCTCATATCTATCATCACAGACAGATCAGGAGGCACCGCGGTTTGGCAGACAAACTCTATCCCGAGTCCATTAAGCTCTAACCGTTCATTTGTTCCATTTCTCATAGATGTAGTGCTCCATATCTACTGCAATAAAGCGCTGTACATTCATTCAAGGAGCTGCTCATTGATTTATAATAATAATCATAAAAACTATCTATATGGACCAAAACGTGCAGGGGAAATTAATTTTACAACTCTGACAATTAAAGGTATGTAGTTTTATATATTATTAATAATAATAATAATAATAATAATAATGTTTTATATGTGCCGTACATAGATTTACATACACACATGGTGAAGAATCTCCTCCATCGCAGCATCTGAGACCGACATGAAGTGCAAAGTGCGAAAGGCAATCTTTAATCTTGCACACACCACCGCACTGTCAAATTCTCCGTTCTGACAGGTCAAAAGATGTTGATGAGTTTTCTATAGCAGCAGCTCTGACAGGGAGACTCCGGTTTACATGAATGCCCTCGTTCTAATACGTTAGCGTTTCTATGGTAACAACTCGGACTTTTAGGCGGACACACGTGCCATTGATGTGGTCACGTTTTTTTTTTTTTGTAAGGAAATGATTTAACATTTATGAATTTATAACAGCTAGGACTGAGAAGCTCCCTTCCCTCATGACAAAGCGCCACCTGACCTCTTTAACCAGCATGAACTTCTCTATAGAAACTCTATAGAATTCCTTATGTAGGAGAAATGAAGGGAAATATTCATTCATTCATTCATCTTCTATACCGCTTAATCCTGTGTTCAGGGTCGCGGGGGACCTGGAGCCTATCCCAGGAGACTTCGGGCACTAGGCGGGGTACACCCTGGACAGGGTGCCAATCCATCGCAGGGCACACACACATACACACACTCACACCCAATCACACACTACGGGCAATTTAGGAACGCCAATTAGCCTAACCTGCATATCTTTGGACTGTGGGAGGAAACCGGAGTACCCGGAGGAAACCCACCAAGCACGGGGAGAACATGCAAACTCCATGCACACAGAGACGGGAATCGAGCCTGGCCGGGGAATCGAACCCAGACCCTGGAGGTGCAAGGCGACACTGCTAACCACTACACCACCGCGCCGCCAAGGGAAATATTATAAAACATAAAATATTATATAAAATATTATTCATTGCCTATAATGCTTTACCCTGTATAAAGGGGGACTTAGGCCATGAGGAAGGCAGGGCACACACACACACACACACACACACACACACACACTCATTCACACACTACAGGAAACTTGGGAACATCAATCAGCCTAATCTGCATGTCTTTGGACTGTGGGAGGAAACCAGAGAACCCGGAGGAAACACAGCAAGCACGGGGAGAACAGGGGCGGGAATCAAACCACCTGTCCATTACTCAAGTTCTCTAAGGAAAATATCTAGAAATAGAAATATTTAAAGAAATACTTCAGTTTAAATGCACTACATCTGATACTGCTACTTTATGACACAAAAATTTACAGTGGAACCTCGGATTACGAGTAACGCGGTTTACGGATGTTCCGCAAGACGAGCAAAGATTTTTAAATAAATTTTGACTTGAAAAACGAGCATTGTCTTGGTTTACGAGCACCGAGTCGCATGCGCTTCTTGTTTTGACGCCGAGCGTCACGTCATCACAACTGAGCCAACGGTTTTTCTCTCTGTTGCGCTGCTGAATTGTAGATATACACACACACAAACGTGTACACTCTCTGCCTTACACATAAACTCTTCAAGCACTAAGACCCAGCAGAGGAGACGATTATGCTCCTTGCTAATTTTTAAACGTTTTTTTAAAACGGTCTCTCCGTTAAACGGAAACACTTATCTGTCGGGATTTATTTTTACGTTTTTTTAAAGATAAACTGCAGGTTAATTTGTTTTATTTTTACTTTATATTTTGTGTTAATTATTTTTATGTATTTATTTTTTGGGGCTGTAGAATGAATAATTTGAGTTTCCATTATTTCCTATGGGAAAATTTTATTTGGATTACGAGTGTTTTGTAATACGAGCCCAACGAATTATGCTCGTAATCCGAGGTTCCACTGTACATATATTCAGGCTTTAAACCAGCACTACAGTATGCATGCACTAGCTTCTGCACCCCAGTGGCTTGTGTTGTTTTGTTAACTGTAGCAAACAATTCTATAGTCTTATTGCAGGTAAGTCTATAGAATTAATTTGTTCTACAGAATGGGTCTAAATACCTATAGTTTCTCATTGCAGGTGTATAAAGTTTTATAGAGCTGAGTGAAAATTCTATAGAATATGCACTCTAGAGCCCAGATCTCTCTCTCTCTCTCTCTCTCTCTCTCTCTCTCTCTCTATATATATATATATATATATATATATATATATATATATATATATATATATATATATATATAGTTTTTTCCATGCATGTAGAATTAAACATTGCATTTTCTTTAGTTTTGTTGCATGTAATGTACTGTACTGTATATAGAGTTCTATAAAACTCTAGGAGATGCATCTTGAAGCAAAATGCTAGAGGCCCATTTCAGGTCTATAGATTTATGTAGAACTGAGTACAGAATTATAGAAAGGACATCTTGAAGGAAAAGTTATATAAATTTAGAGATTTATTTTTCAACTTTATAGAGTTCTTTAGAACTGAGCTTAAACTCTACACAACATGTATGTTGAATTTAAAGTTCCATAGAGTCATATTGCAGGTCTATAGCATTCTATTGACTCATATAGTGCAAGTTCTGTAGAACATACAGTACATTCTAAAGCAAACATTCTATAGAATTCTATTGAAGATCTATAGAGTTCTTTGGACATGAGGAAGAATTCTACTGTATATAACAAAGTCATGTTGCAAGTCTACTTGAGTCTTTAGAACTTAGTAACAAATACAGTATAGAAAAGAAATGCATCTTGAAAAAATGCATTCTACAGAGTTATATTGAGCTGAGTAAAAAATTCTACAGAGTGTGCATCTTGAAAGTAACATAGAGTAATATTCATGCTTATAGAGTTCTTTACAACTGAGTTAACATTCTACACAAGATGAATTTTGAATTGAAACTTCTATAAAGTCCTATTGCGGGTCTATAGCATTATACAGAACTGGGAAAATTAATTCAATTGAACATGCATGTTAAGTCAAAAGTGTCATATTGCAGGTCTGTAGAGTTGTTCAGAAATAAAAAAAAACACAAGATGTATCTTGAAGTAAAAGTTCTTTACAGTCCTATTGCAGTGATATATATATATATATATATATATATATATATATATCATATCATATCATATCATATCATATCTACACTATAGCATTGTATAGAATGTAGTAGAATAAAATGTAGAAAGGGCATTTTTTTTAAAGAAAAAAAGTTCTATAGAGTTCTACTGCAGTAATATGTTGCATTTTAAAGGAAAAGTAATATATAGTCATAGAGCACGTTTCTAGATTTCTATATTAGTGAGAAAAGATTCTATACAACCTGCATCTTCAAGCCAATTCTATAGGGTTCTTTAGAACTAAGTAAAATTGTACACATGTATGTTGAATTGAAAGTTCTTTACAGTTCTATTGCATGCATAGAATTCCATAGCATTTTTAAAGAACTGAGTAAATACTATCTATAGAACATGTATCGTAAATCAAAAGTGTGATGGAGTTCTATTACAGGTCTAAAAAATAAGTTCTATAGAGTACTGTACAGTTGCAGCTCTATAGCATTTTATAGAACTGAGTAAAAACTCTATAGAGCAATCACATTGAACCAAAGTTATATACAGTAGAGTCATACAGTGGGTCTAAAGAGTTAAGGAAAAAGAACAGTGCTGTAGTTCTATTGCAGTTCTGTATAGCTGAGTAGAAAGTCTAAGAATGTGCATCTTAAAACAGAAGTTCTATAAAAGTCATATTACATTTCTACAGACTTCTATAGAAATTTGATACATTATTTTTTGGCAGGAGGGCAGTAGAATAGTGTCCCCCCCCCCCCATCCAGAACACGCGGCTAGTCTTGCTGGGATTCGACGCAGGAAGGCACACGATCCATCTTTATTCAGGGGAAAAATATCTTATTCTTATTAAAATTAAATATCATTAAGGTTTATCCAATATGGCAAGTTTTATTAATTTCTCTAACCTTGCACTGAACCCGATATAGAAGCAGCTGAGAATGTAAACAGTGTGTGTTATTAATCAGTTTATTTTCACTTCATGACTTCCTCTGTTCATTTTCTTTTATTGCTTTGTTTAATTATTTATTAAGTAATATCTACTGCAACGATATTCCAGCTCGCTCTGAGTGGTATTTTCATATGAAAGGATGTCTTTCTAAGACTTGCTAAAGTATTTTATTCTGTGTGTGTGTGTGTGTGTGTGTGTGTGTGTGTGTGTGTGTGTGTGTGTGTGTGTGTGTGAGAGAGAGAAGGAAATCAGTACAAATCTAATGAACAGTTATTTGATCTAGTGTGTGTGTGTGTGTGTGTGTGCGTGTGTGTGTGTGTGTGTGCGTGCACTTTCCATTCACATAAGCTCACCCTGCAGTCTCTCTGGACTTAATGAAGTCCTTCAAACACGAGGATCACAGCAGACGTCTCCGGTTTAACAGCTAAAGCAGAATGATCTGTTCCTCGACGATGACTCAAACCAAATTCACTTAAAAAGTCGACGGCTTCATTTGTCTCCTCTTTAAAAAAAAACACATCTCTTTTAACATCATGAACCCGTTCCGCTCGCTTCTGTGATCGCTTTTTTTTTCTCTCGCCTTCTGTTTTTATATATATATTTTCACCACCGTGTAGTTTGTCTCCTCAGTGCCTCAGTTCTATCGGTGCTACGAGACGTCTATATTTTTGGACGTGCCGTTATTAAAATTTTATGTTTCAATAATTTCACTTTTATCGTTCAGCGCTATACGCAGCAGTGTTCTACATAAATAAGGATTAATATACTCTAGTTACCCACAAAAATATCCCATGCTGTTTTTATAACACAGCGATTTGCCAATGATAACAATGTTTAAATAAATAACAAATGACACGTCCCACACATCTTAAAAAAAATGTATAATTAAGTTTCTAAAGTCATTGGACCAAGAAAACTCAAATGTCAACATTTTCATCCTAAATATTTCACCATAGTTGTTACACCAATACTGGAGACTCCTTTCCTAAATGTTAAAGAAACATCTCCTCACTAGATGAAGATCAACAACATACTGTAAGAACATCACCACCACCATCACAACTTGTCGATGTTACGCTTGAACCTGCCTGCTGAGGCTGAGTGCTGTTGTATGAGGTGGTATCAAAAAGTTTCGAGACTACTGTAGTTCTGTAACACGCCAACAGATGTCAGCACAGGGCTGCACGCACAGTCACTGGGAGCACCGAACTTCATAAGTCAGTGTGCCAAAAGACATCGTCCTGCAGTTCTGACCACGTGCGTTACCACGTCTGCTATTTCATCATGCACAGCAAGTTAGAACAAGAAGAAGAAACTGGGCAAATCTGCCACAGATACAAAAAATGTTTGTTGTTTTGAGTGGCTTTCATGCTTCAAGAGCGGAAAAACATGACTGGATGATGATACAAAATCAGGACGACCTTCTAAGAGAAAATGTTGAAACTCTTCGGTAACTTGTGCATGATGATCGTCTGAGAACAAAAAACAACATTGCTGCCGTTCGTCCCCAGGAGCAGATGGAACATCGCCTCGAAGTCTGTTGCGCATTGAGAATTTGTCCCCAGGGTCCAGACCGTCTACTGCCAGGTTTTAAGACATCTAATCGGAGGACGTCCGGCAACCGCACCCAGGTCTTAAAATATTTCAAAACCACCTCATACAAAAACAATGCACACTTTCTGACCAATTACATTCCAGAACTCAGCCTCGTCCTGGTGTGTGTTAAAGCTTTACACATAACAAGATTGATGCTGTGGGTTTAGCTCACGTCACTCCTTCTGAATCGTACCGACACCGCCTCGCTACACACATCAGCCACATCAACGATCCACTCGCATTCACATCATGCTTACAGTACAGTACCTCTCCGATCGACCAGAAACATGGGACTAACATGGAGAGAGCTTTAGCACGTGGGGGATTTTAGTTCAGTAATCCGTTTATAACCTCAGCACCTGCCCCTGCACTGAACCGTGAGCGAACCCTATGATGGCAAACACCAGGTCGTGCACCCTGTGAACAAGCTGTTACTATAGAAACTATATTGGAACAAGTGCATTAATATAATCCTGTGATTCAGCCTGGGGTTGTGTAGCGCAGTATGACGCCCCTGCATCTGCATTATTTCTGGATCATCTGGAGTGTGTTATTCAGATCAAACCAAAGCAGTTTGGCAATGGCTACCGGTTTTATTTTATCAGTGAACTAAATGTGTCGTTTTTTTCTTGTTGTTGTTGTTGTTGTTTTCAGTTCATAACCAGCTGCTGGATGATTGTTGTAATTAACTTTCGACCACAGTTTTGTCCCAATGGTGCAATGCTGTTACAACTCTCATCCAACATCATTGCACCATTGGGACAATGTTCCCCGGAGCTATGACCGGACTCCTGCTTTATGACTGAAGTGCCGGCCTCCCAGGAACATGACATATGAAATACTGGGATTAAACAAAGTCCATTAACGTACCAAGGGATAATATAGGGAAATGAAGAGATATTTGTGTTTGGGGTGGCGACAGGGTGGTGTAGTGGTTAGTGGTGAGGCCTTGCACCTCCAGGTTCGAGTGGATGTTCTCTCTATGCTTGGTGGGTTCCCACCGGGTGCTCTGGTTTCCTGACGCAATCCAAAGACATGGAGGCTTCCTGAATTGCCCGGGAGGTATGAATGAGTGTGTCCACCGTGTGATAGTACCCCGCCTCATGCCCTCAGCTCCACTGGGACGTCTCCTGGGATAGGCTCCAGGCCTGAACCTGTATGCAGGATAAGTCGGTATAGACGATGAGTGAGTGTGCTTGCGGTGTTCATTCAACGTTAGAACTGTTAGAATTCCATCAAAGTCATTGAAACTTTCAAAAAACGACCTAAAACCAACGTTGTCCCAAAGTTGCCCAGATAATGTCACCACATCATGATGACAATGAAGCATTCCTGCTGGGCTGTTAGAGGTACTGTAATGTCTTCCAAGAGACAAGTCGGTCCCTGTCCTTACCTACAGTATGTTATAATGTACAGTAGCTGCTATAAGCAGTCGTCCCTCACGAGCCTCTCTCTCTCTCGCTTTTACAAAACACTCATGTGGATTCCTTACAGTCATGACTCCTCCCACAAACACTAAATAAACATCTGCTTTAAAATGGACACATCACCACTGATGGGCGAAATAGTTTTAATCTGTTAAACAACATACAGTATCGTCCGTATCAGTTTATTTTTAGATTTACAGTAGATTCTTCAGATCATCTGCGGTAGGCGTCTTTGCGTTACTATAGAAACACTAAACGGGTGCGTTAATATATAAACCTGTCAATCAGCTGGAACTTCAGTCCAAGCCGTGCTGATATTCTCTTTATACTGTAGTACGTTATATAATAAAACGCTGCACACGCCTACTGTACCGCATGACTGATTCCTTTCTAAACAATCGGAATGAGAAATCTGACGTTCCTGGTTTCTCGTAGCAAGGCATGATGTGGACAGGATACACACTCGTTTTATTATGCTGCGACATGTTCACGATGTGAAGTGTAACTCAGCATTTGGTTCCTCTGACTATTCAGGCCGCTACAAATGCTGTTTCAATCAATATTTGAACACAGAGTGTGTTAATGGACGGGACTCGAGCTGTTTTTGTGTCTTTGTTAGCTGAATAATTCCTCTGCACTCAACGGCCTTCGGTCTGTTTTTTTTGTTTTGTCTTTTTTTTTAATTAGACCCATTGTACTTGGATTCCTAGTTTTAAAGTGTGGTGCGTTCATGATTGAATCCTAAACACTCGGTTAAGTTGTTTGTACAGTACAGATTTTTTTTCCCTCTTGCGGATTGTTTTCCATTTTTTTCTCTTCCACGTGTCTTTCTCTCTCTTGACCTGCTGTACTGAGTTCAGTGCGTCTCTCCTCCGTTCTTCGATACTGAGTGTGAGTCGACCGAGCTCTCTCTCTCTCTCTCTCCGTATCCTATCCTACCCCCTCTGTGTCTCCACACTCCTGTCTCTGGAAGGATTGGGAGGAAAACGGAGATAAATGCGCTGTCACCAGCACGTCACGCACACTGAGGGTTAAATGAGGGAGAGAGGAGCATTCACATGAAGGCCTTCGCAATTCTTTGGAGAGCGCTAGACTAGCATTAGACATAATGTTTCCTGTAGGATTGTGAATCGCAATCAGTGTCGTAAAATGTGCACGATGACGTTTATACAACACAAAGTGTATTGAAATATCCTTTATCCTTTATAAACCAGTTCTAGAGCTGGGAGATTAAATAAGTTGAACGATTTGAACCCATGACAGCTCAAATATAAATCGGAAATGATCCGTAGAATTTATTTTTGATGAACTTTCGACCTCGTGATTGTCCGGACTACGCCGCCCTGTTATTCAGGACTGCTCAGGTTTTGCTTTTCAGCACAGGACGTCTCCAGCATCTTGCATTTGAAACCTTCTGAGTGTGATCACTCTTTCAGATGTAGCACTCGATATCCTCCATACAGGTGATATTTCTTCACACTCTGACTTTATTCCAGAGCTGGCTTTTAGATGTTTAACGCAGCACGCGGTGCACAACGTAACCACATTTAACCCTGTAATCTCTGTTAATAATTAAAACATGCCAGAGAGTTGGGAATAAATGAGGGCCGTGTGAAAGCTGGCGAGGTTCATTGTTTATCGAGATCTGTTTATTCTACAAGGACTCGACCTTGGGTCGGATCTAATCGATGATCCGGCTGCACGTTATTGAGCAAACCCCATTTGTACGCGTGTTATTTCAGTTCGTCGTTTACCTCCGAGTCAAGTCACCACTTAGCCTGGAGCGGAGTGAACAGAGTAGCCAGTGAATTAAAAAACTCCGGCGCTCGGAGGTGTTTGAGATCTTGAGCGTGGCATTTACACTGTGTGTTAAGTACACCTTTTTGAATAGTTAATAAACGGACAGCTGGGTCGCCGTCCCAGATTAGCAGCGCGAATGTTATTTGCGTTGAGGATCAAGGGATTGTTTTTCGCCTTTGATGGAAAATCGAGGGCATCTGAGATGTTCGCCGAGCTCCATCGCACCCTTGGGCACTCACACCTAGATCAGCTCAGCACTATAACGGCCTCGAAATGATCAAGATGCTTCCGTCAAACGGTGAAAAATCATCAGGTTATAATTGATGTACTGACATGGGCCCGGTTTCTCGAAAGCTTCTTATCGCTAAGTAGTTCTTAAGTTGTACCTTAACCTCTCTCTTAACTTAATGGCGCATTTCCCGAAACGTTCTTACGCTAAGTATCTCTTAGCTAAGTCACACGTTCGTAAGGTTGGTCTGGACCAACCTTAACTCATACTTAGCGTAGTTTCAGCTCAAGACGCTAGTGGCCGCCACTGAGCAGCAGTCTTTATAAATCAGCGGTGTGTGCAGACACATTATGGCACGTTATCAAAGTCGTATTAATGATGGAATATACTGTAGACCTGTTTAAGAATGTTATTTTATTTGATATCAGAACTAATAGAGTGACTTTTAATTAGCCTATTTCATAATGTGACTAATGCATTACAATTGTCAAAGGTGGCAAACAATTAGGCAGCGATACAGCGTGTTGTTGTGTTAAACTGAAGACGGCGCGGTCCGTGGAGCCGTGTGGGTCATGTACATTTATCCTTTAGACAAAACTTCAGCCCTTTTTAGATTTTCCTTGAGGTCGTTATAAAAAAAAAAGTTTTGCCTTCCAAGGCAACAGATTATGGAGCTTATGGAGCTTATTATGACCTGCGCGTGCCAGACCAACGCATCGTACTTACACTCCCCGTCCCGATGTCCAGCTGCTGTTTGTTTAAAATATGTTTCATTGATCATTAGCCATTATCCATAACTTTATGGCCTTTTCTTTATGGACACGTTTTATTTTTATGAAATTTGATTTAGTTAAATGAGAAAATAACCTTGGGAGTTTCAAACGCCGCATCAATTAATTTTTCTGAGTGATTGTAATATGTAATACCCCTACAGTATTCACCTATGCGGTTTGACTGGCTGTGAGATGCGGCGTTATACCCCTATCTCACCTGCACGGTCTCGCGCTGTGGCGGTAAGTAGGGTTCATCATGATTCACCTCAAGATTTTGCGCTGTGATTCCGTTTCCATCTTGAAATGTGAAAAATTTAACGTTTAATTTTTTTGCTGGTCCTCGCAGAAGCTTGCAGAACTTCGCGGAATGTTAAAGGAACGTCGTGGGCAATCGTGGCAGCTCACAGAGATGAGTCCAGCCACACAGGTGAGAGAGGGGTATTAGGCACCGTGAGCCGCCTCGAGTGACCGGCGCCCAACGGTCCGTAAAGATCCGCAAGGTCCGCGAGCTTCCGCATATTAAACATGTTTAAAAACATTTTTGCGTGGTAAAATGGAAACGTAACCATGACACCAAAACTCGCGCTGAATCATGATGAACCGCACTTACGGCCCCTGCGCGAAACCGCGTAGGTGAGATAGAGGTATTAAACCTCCACTCTGTCATCTCATCGTATTCATTCCATAAGTGCGCTATAAAACCCCAACAACTGACACTTCACATTGTTTCTGAAGCTGGTGAAGAGTGTTATCAGCTGTTTGTCCATCAACTATGATTGTAAACCCGGTTCGTTTCACCGCCACTACAGGTTACATGAAAATATTAGCGACAGTTTGGTGATTTAATTTATATATTTGTCTATTATGGCATGTTATTGATAAGTTAACCCATGTCGAAATAAACGCTATTAAAAGAATTTAGTGCAATGTTTAATTTGCATAGAAAGTGCCGTCTTTCTTAACGCTGTCATGCAAAAGGAGTGAAAACTCGATTCCTGAGCCACCGATGTCCGCTAATTCAGGACCTTCACTGTAGACAGCGCCGCGTAACGTCGGACGTAAGAGGCAGCGACTTAAGAAGACTCCTAAGAGACAGTTCAAGAAATACACTTAGAAAAGTTATCACTTAACGCAAGATATATCTTAAGAGTCTTCTTAGCGCGCGAATAGTGTGCGTTATCGAGAAACCGGGCCATGGCCAGTAATATTCCACTAATAACAGCCACACTGATTAAAAAACGCTGAATGAATCCACCTTATTCGGATCAGCCTGACCCGAGAGCTGCGGTGTAAACTTTTAATAACCCGTTCAGTAGCCCTGATCGTTCATCTCTTGGTGGAATGAATATACTCTCTCTCTGGCCCGTGTATGGGTAACATTAAGTGAGAAGTTATTGGTCTTGATGAGCTTTAAAGCTTCTCTCGCGCCTCTCTCCTCCTGTTTAAAGACTGCAGGAACAGTAAGTGCTTCTGAGATCACTGCTTAATTAGAGAGAACAGAAGAAAGGCTAATACTTTTTTTTCCCTTCCATGACACCATGTGGGTCTGTCTTGGCCCTGTTTTTTTTCCCTTTTCTTTTTCTACTTAATTAGAATTTTCTTAAACAAGGTTGCCAGATCACACTGACAAAAATCCCACCTAAGCCGTGGTAAAAATCCCCCACTCTAATTAAAAATACATAAATAATATCAGTAGTAGATTTTCTATAGTTTAATTATGTATAGGCACATACTGGTTTTGCGCACTAAAAATAATAACTTTTTTTTTTATGTTTATTATCTGCACAAGGTCATTAATAGTATCTCAGGTGTGTGGAAACCAGCCCAATCTGGCAACATGGTTCTGTTGATTTAGATTTCTTGGTCGGTTAAACACTTCACAGCGGGGCACGTCGAAGAAGGTTCATATTGATTAAACACTTTGAGCTGTGAATCTCAGGTAGACCAGTCCATTCCATTCAGTTAGATTTTTTCGCATTACGATTTTACATTCGATTCGATTCGACGGCACTGATGTTTTCCATCTGATTGGTCTCAAGCAGTTACATTTCTTACAGGTTTTAACTACTTGAATCATCTGATGGCGGCATGGTGGTGTACGGTGGTGTATGGTGGTGTACGGTGGTGTACTGGTTATCTCTGTCTCCTCGCACCTCCAGAATCCGCCATCGTGAACCAAGTCACCCCGAGAAACACAGTTACTCATCCAACACCTGGAGTGACTCATGTGAGGAGATCTGAAAAATAAATGCTCTCCTGTGAAATTGATGATGCAGGTATCGAGCTGGACAGAACGTGCGTGTCTCTTCCGAAGCTCCTCGAACCACAGACCCAAATCAATGCAGCAGAAGTTCCTCTTTCTTCCCCGTGCTAGTGATGGATGGCGCGGACTTCGTGTCGGCTCGATCGTCGGAGATGAGCGGAATCCGTGCGTCTCTGTTCTCCTGACTGGTGAATAAAGCAGGGTTAGAGGGAGACACGTTGCAGTTTAGGTTTAATCATAGTAGAGAGTGATGTCTTTCCCTTTTCTGGTCATGTTTTCTGCTTTTTTGTCTTCCAATCCTTCACCATCATGCATTCCTGCCTCTTCTGCCTTAAGGAAAGATCACAAAGTAACTCGGTTCCTTTAAAAATAATGGACAGAATTACACTGAAACATATCAGTCTGATCATACGCGGTGTGTAACTCTGGCACCCTGGAAGAAACTAATCAGGTAATGATTTCCTCCACTTCGGGATCTACGTTCCTACAGAGAACACAAACACCTGATCCTTCAGTCTGATTGTGTGAGTCACGCTGTGAGTCTGATCTCACATGCAGCTGCTTTGGGTTTTGATAATCATCCAGAAACACTCCTCTCGTCACCTGTGTGCTCGCTCCATGTGTCTGCTCAGTTTGTTCTGTCGTTATCTCACTGATTATCTGATAACCTGAGTTTGTAGTTATAAAGTTATTCTGAACAACACACCGGTATTTAAATCTCTGTTGACATTCCTGTCCGCACCACGCCTTTGTTTTTATGCCTGGTGTTAAAAATGATGGCGAAGAGATCGCTGCTGCTAAATGTTCCGTCATTATGAAATTTTTTATAGAAACGGTGATAAAATTCTGCATGATACCTAATAACGCTCTAATTGTAGTCATTATAACGACCCGTGCTGAGTGTATGAGTGTGAGCTGCTCAGGTAGCAGTGTGATGCGAGTCATGGAACACACACACACACACACACACACACACACACACACACACTGACTCTCTGACTTATTCCCTGACTCACCCACTCACAGGCATGCTATTTCACTGACTCACTTACTCACTAAATCATTCACTCACTGACTCATTCACTCACTAACTCATTCACTGACTCAATCACTGACTTACTCACTGACTCATTCACTCAATAACTCACTCACTGACTCAATCACTGACTTACTCACTGACTCATTCACTCACTAACTCACTCACTGACTCAATCACTGACTTACTCACTGACTCATTCACTCAATAACTCACTCACTGACTCAATCACTGACTTACTCACTGACTCATTCACTCACTAACTCACTCACTGACTCAATCACTGACTTACTCACTGACTCATTCACTCACTAACTCACTCACTGACTTACTCACTAAATCATTCGATCACTGACTCACTTACTCTTTCACTCACTAACTCACTCACTGACTTACTCACTAAATCATTCAATCACTGACTCAATCACTGACTCATTTAATAACTCACTCACTCACTGACTCATTCACTCACTAACTCACTCACTGACTCATTCACTAAATCATTCCATCACTGACTAACTCACTTAATAACTCACTCACTCACTGACTCATTCAATCACTGACTCAATCACTGACTTACTCACTAAATCATTCAATCACTAACTCACTCATTGACGCATTTAATCACTGATCCACTCTCTCACTCTCTCACTTACAGACTCTCTGACTCACTATCTCACAGGCATACTCTCTCACTGACTCACTCCGTTACTGACTCAACCCCTCACTGACTCACTCAGCCTCACTACTCATTGACTCATCCACCCACTTACTGACCACTCAATCACTGCTCCAATCATTGACCGATTAACTCACTCAGAATTGTATTCACTTTCAAATTGACTCACTCACTCACTTTCATACTGACTTCTAAACTCACTCGTAAGCTTACAGTAACTGCACTTATCCCCTCCCTCCCTCCGTCCCTCCCTCCCTCCCTCCCTCCCTCCGTCCCATATTCACTAATACATGAATGCACTCACTTAGCCCTAATTCACACATTAATAAACACACTTTCCTTGTAATCCAAGAGACATTATGTGTTTTGTATAAATGAACAATTTGACATTAAAATGAGAACTGTGTGTTTGCAGCTTTGGAAAAAACAAAAAAGTATTACATACTGATAAAACTGTTTAAAAAGGAGAAATGACAATGACAATGTTTTCCAAAACGCTATAAATCCACCTGCGAGAGTTTTGTCCCGGTTGATGAATCAGTCTGCAGTTGTGTCTGTGGTTTGTCTGGGTTTATATATATAAATACTGTACATGTATATAATCATCTGGAGGAGCGAGCGCCGCTTTGTAATGTCTTCCTGAAGCGCTTGATTCGTACACACACCCTCAGTAGCGCCACGCTGCTTGTCACACCGACTCGAGTGTCTTCGCTTCCTTGACGTGAGACATACTGCTGTGTTCGCCGGAGCGCTGAGACACGTCTCTACTTCCTGTCTCATGCTCGGTACTTACTTCCTGTGTGTCTCTGATCTTAGACATCAGTCTCGGCATATTGAGTGTGATGAGCGAGACCTGATTTCAGGTTTGTGAGAGCAGCGAACCGTGCAGGGACACCAGGAAACTCCCTGAGGGGGGGTGAGACTGTCCCCGTCACATGTAATGTAAACACTAGTGTCATGCTGTGAGTGAGACAGACAGACACACGCTTACTCTCTTCTGCCTCATTAGCCATGCTTTACTCACATCTTTCATATCTGTCCATCTCTTTCTGTCTTTCTGCCTGGTTCTGTTTCTGTCTCCCTGTCTCTATGTTTCTCTTTCCCTGTTTGTCTCACTGTTTCTGCCTCCCTGTCTCTCTGTTTCTGTCTCCCTGTCTCTATGTTTCTCTTTCCCTGTCTGTCTCACTGTTTCTGCCTCCCTGTCTGTCTTTATGTAACTGTCTCCCTGTCTGGCCTTTTGGTTCTGTGTCTTTGTTTTGGCCTCCTTGTTTGTCTGTCTGTTTCTGTCTCCCTGTCTCTATGTTTCTGTCACTCTGTCTGTCTCTCTGTTTCTGTCTCCCTGTCTCTATGTTTCTGTCTCTCTGTCTGTCTCTCTGTTTCTGTCTCCCTGTCTCTATGTTTCTGTCACTCTGTCTGTCTCTCTGTTTCTGTCTCCCTGTCTCTATGTTTCTGTCTCTCTGTCTGTCTCTCTGTTTCTGTCTCCCTGTCTCTCTGTTTCTGTCTCCCTGTCTCTATGTTTCTGTCTCTCTGTCTGTCTCTCTGTTTCTGTCTCCCTGTCTCTCTGTTTCTGTCTCCCTGTCTGTTGCTCTGGTTCTGTGTCCCTGTGTCTCTATTTCTGCCTCCCCGTCTGTCTCCCTGTTTCTGTCTTCCTGTCTCTCTGCCTGTTTTTGCTTCTGGTCTGTCTCTCTGCTTCTGTCGCCTGGCATGTCTCTCCGTTTTTTTTGTCTTTTTATCGATCATTTGCTTGTACTCTCTGTCAGTTCTGTTTGTCCATCTCTATCCTTCTGTCTCTCTCTCACACACAGTCTTTGTCTTTTCTTTCTGTTCTCTTTGGTATTTCTCTTACTTTATCTGTCTCTTTATGGTTTTTATCTCATTCCCTGTCCCTCTGCTCCCCCTCTGTATGTCTCTCTCTCTCTCTCTCTTTCTTTCTCTCTCTCGTATCCAGTTAACCAGCCTTTGAGGTTAACCACAGATTTAGTGACTCCATCTGGTGCTTCCACAAATGCTTATTTAAACCACACACACACACACACACACACACACACACACACACACACACACATGTACATGTGTCTGGTCCAGGGCGAGCTGAAAGCACTTTCACCGTGATGATTAAAGGCTGCTGGTCAGAACCTCGGCCCAGTGCGGTCCAGCCCTGGATTTCAGAAGCGTGTGATTTTCTCGTTTTGTGTTTCCTGATGGCTCGGCTGTTCCTCTCTTCTCCCACGCCGCTCCGCTCCCACACACACACACACACACACACACTTTCATCTCATTCAGTTCTTTTTCCTGGCTCGTGGTCTCCGCACTATTCTTCAGAAGTCATTTCGAGCACATCTGGAGCTTGTTGTGAAACGCTGAGCTGACGCTCCTGCGCCTGTTAATCATCAGCTGGAGCGACAGCGGCACATAAACCTTTTATGGGAGAGACGTGGAACGGAGAACGTGTGTAAGACACGTTCTGAGACGTGCAGCTGTTTTTTTTTTTTTTTATATATAGTGCCGTCTCGTGCCAGAACGTCGAGACACATGGACGTGACCAGACCACACTCTCGAGAACTGTTATGGATACGGGACGTATACTGTATGCAACCTCTTTCTCCATCATGTGGTCTTCCTTCTTCTCTCCAGCATGATGCTCCCACCACCGTGCTTCACTATAAGTCCAGATCAGACCAGGAGATAAGATATACCTTCTTTCCCTCCTCAGGCTATAGAGCCTGATCTTGAGATCACTGGATGGTTCGACGTTCCCCATGGCGTTCTCAGCCGGAGAAACATTTATACGTACCTCTACGCCGGATCGCGCCCTCGAAGGTCCCCATGCCTGTGTGAAGACTCAAGCGTCTCAGGCTCCCTGATCCACCCGATCTGTATCACGCGTTCCGCCTGATCTGTGACACCGTGTTCACGGTTCCATGAGATTACAGCACTTTTTGAAACCAGCGCTGATTACATCAGTGTTTATTCTTTTCTTGCTCTGTGGGACGTCTGATAGCTTTGTTGGGATTTAATTAGTGGTGATGCGCAGTGATTACAGAAAGGAACTGAGCGTCAGAACAAGAGGCAGGATTTCTGCTAATTAGTCCGAATCACACTGTACACCGTCAGCGTCGAAGAGAGTCATTGTACAGTGAAGTAGGTGAACAGGGACGCGATCATTAACGCTTTATTTTAAACACGTTTACAACATTTTGGAATCATTTTTAGAAAAAACTAACATCATAGACAACAAAGAGGAAGTGATGTAATGAATAATTAATTATAATGTATGTGTAGTGTACATCTGTAGCGGTGTGTGTGGGTGTACCTGTTTCTGACACACACACACACACACACACACACACACACACACATTCTGTTTCTGAAAATTGTCTATGTGTGTTTGTGAGACTGTGTATTTGATTGCGTATAGGTGTGTATGTTTGTTTGTGTATTATTGTGTGTGTGTGTGTGTGTTTGTGAGACTGATTGTGTATTTGATTGCATGTACTGTATGTGTGTACTGTATGGTTGTTTATGTTTATGTATGTATGACTGTGTGTGTGTGTGTGTGTGTATGTTTGTTCATGTTTGTGTGTGTGCATGTCTCTGTTTGTTCATGGCTGAGTGTTTGTGTGTATGTGTGTGTGTGTGTTTGTGTGCACATGGAGAAGGATGTGTACTTAAGCTGTTACACAATTAAATGTGTGTGTTGGTCTGTAGGTGTGTGTGTGTGTGTGTGTGTGTGTGTGTGTGTGTGTGTGTGTGTGTGTTCACTGCAGCAGTTACACACTTGAATTAGGCTGTCGTGTTCAGGTCTGTGTGTGTGTGTGTGTGTGTGTGTGTGTGTGTGTGTGTGTGTGTGTGTGTGTGTCTTAGCGAGCAGCACAGGGGATGTGTAATGTTGACTTTATTTGAAAGTAATATTTATTGCACCTCTTATCTGCGACCTTGAATGAAGTTTACTAGTACAGATCCAGAGGGGTTCGAGTTAAGTGTGTGTGTGTGTGTGTGTGTGTGTGTGTGTGTGTGTGAGAGAGAGAGAGTACAGTACCGGAGTGTGTATTTGTCTAAAGCAAACAGAGTGAGAGGACTGAGAGTGCCCGCCCTGATTGGCTAATGTCTCCAGAGCGTATGCCCCGCCCACAATTGTGTAACTAAAAGATCATACAAGATCCTCTACTTCTCCGTGAAGTGTACTGTTAAGTGCAATAATGTTGAGTGTAAGTTTTCTTGTGTGTGTGTGTGTGTGTGTGTGTGTGTGTGTGTGTGTGTGTATAGAGGTGTGCCCCAGGGGTGCAATAGACTAAAAGACTACCGCCTTATCTCCAGTCTCTGCCTCTGCATCTCTCTCTCTCTCTCTCTCTCTCTCTCTCTCACACACACACACACACACACACACACACACACACAGACAATGTTTACTCTCTGAATAAAATACACTATTTCAGCTTAGTCTGGGGTAACACTGGTTGGTAAAAGTTCTGAAAATGGCGCTAGTCACACCACGCGACACGATTACTGCAGCATGCTAGTCCGTTTATTAGCAGAACTTAGCAATTTACTTTAAAGAAGATTCTAAAGGTAACTCTCAGAACACTTTAATGACATTTTCAAAGGATTTCATTAAAACTCTAAAAATGTTCCGCTTAACTTGCTAACATTTTCCACAGTTATTGATTCGCCTTGTGTATTTTTTTTTCTAGCAGGAACTAGCCTTCGCTTATCATTTCTAACAAATCATTACTAGACAAATGAGATTAGCTTCCGGTTAGCAGCTAGCGTGCAGCCTTAAAAGGAGAGCTGTGCTGCCAATACAGACGTACCAAATCATTACTAGCCTATTAATACTTTTATCATTATTCGATATTCATAGCGATTCTAACTGAGATTTTAGGAAGAACAAGAAGGCGCTAATGTTTATTACAGGTGGGCGGGGCTTGTCCCAGGTAGCACATAACAATACTGTTTAATGAATCGTCATAAAAATTATAACATAGAGATGCACATTTTATTATCTTAGTTTTTTTTTTTCTAAATCATTTACCAACATTTTGTTTGGAATTGTTATTAAATTGTATAAAAGGTAATAAAATAATTATCATAATAGTACAATATTTTTAGACTTACATTCTAATATGAAACTGACCAAAATGCAAGAGCTTACTGACAATACAGACAAAAATATCAAAATCCATTTGTTTGGTCAATTCAGGAACACAGAGTCTGATAGGTCAACAAGTCAAGAACCCAGTTTCTGATTTGTCGGGTTCTGATTGGTTCACGAATCAGGAAAAACGCGTCTAATTGGTCCATAAGTCAGGAACAAGGAACAATCCAGGAACTGGATGACAAGTCAGATACACAGTGTCTGATGGCTTTATGAGTCAGAACAAAGCGTCTGATTGGTCCACGAGTCAGAGACACAGAGTCTGATTGGATGACGAGTCAGAGACACAGTCTGATTGGATGACGAGTCAGAGACACAGTCTGATTGGATGACGAGTCAGAGACACAGTCTGATTGGATGACGAGTCAGAGACACAGTCTGATTGGATGACGAGTCAGAGACACAGTCTGATTGGATGACGAGTCAGAGAC